>CM067075.1:5893167-6328167 GCA_033980235.1 Diadema setosum
AAAATTAAATCATCAACACTTTAAAAGGAACTGAAGGACCCACAGGACATAAGAGGACACATCAAAATTCCACCAACTTTAACTCTTCGGCTCTGTCACCTGTTCCATAACTTCCGGCGCCATCCAGCATGGGGTTCCGACAAATGTCGTCCTGACCTTGTCTCGCGAGAGGTCGCCACCTGTGGCAATCCACGAGCTCACCCCAAAGTCAGCCAACTGGACCGTCCCGTCAGAGCCAAGGAGAATGTTACCTGCCTTGACGTCCCTGCATGGCGTACATGGAGTGGTTTCAGTAAGTCACCATCACATTGAATGGGTGCGACAGGTCATCATTGCATTGAATGGGTTTCATATATGTCATCATTACATTGAACAGGTTTCATACGTCATCTAAACATTGAATAGGTCTAATAAGTCATCATTACATTGGATGTGTTTATTACATCATCATCACACTGGATGGGTTTCATAAGACCTCACTACATTGAAAGGGTTTGATAAAGTCATTACATTGACTGGGTTTGATAAAGTCGTTACATTGACTGGGTTTGATAAAGTCATTACATTAAATGGGTTTCACAAGTCTTCATTACATTGAATGGGTTTGATAAAGTTATCATTACATAAAATGGGTTTAATAAGTCACCTTTAAAATGACTGAGTCTATCTCCTATCTGTTTGCTTGTTTCTTGACAGTTAAAACCATCAACGACACCATCTAGTTTGGAAAATTAACAGTCATGGTTAACAGATCATAGTCATTCTATTTCCAAACCTATGCTGGGTAGTAAAATTCCAATCAGGGTGTCAATACACATGTACATTTCTCTCTTCATGACAAATTGTGTACAGTTTGTTTTGAAAAATAAACAAAAAAAACTAGGAATGTCCCTATGGCGACTGGTATGCCTCCATCAAAATGCATGGTTCTCCAAATAGGTCTACGGTATGTCTCGACAATGTGGCACAACAGTTTCACGTCAATGGCAAAAATTTGAATGACACGTTTATCAGAAATGTGTTGAGTGCTTTAATACTTTCCTTGAACTAGGTTTCATTTGAACGGATAGCTAAATGGTTTAAGAGAAAATTTAATGCTACAAAAAAAGGCTGTCAGCTCCAATTCGTGTCAAATGCCATGCCACTTAAATATCTTGCATTACAGAATGTGGAGAAAGTAACTTAGGTGGAAAAAATATAGTTCCCATTCTTTCTCTAACTCTCTGTTGTGCTTATGATATATCACAACATGGACAGAGCATTATACAACTGGTGTCAATTCTTGATTTCAATCAGTTTTATACTTTGACCAGACAAAAAAGGGAAAAAAAAAAGAGTTTTGCTGAAAAGGTTGCTCCACGACTTTATAAGTCAACATGGGGCCTGTTTCATAAAGATTGAGCGCAAGTTGCAATCAATCGCAAATTGCGTTTCATAAACAACTTTGCGACTGATCGCAAGTAACGCTCAATCTACTGAAAGTTATGCTTGATTTTTCTTGAAATCAAGAGTAAGTGTCTTTATGAAACAGGACTAATGCTGAATATTGAGCTCAACTCAATAAATCAAGTGTAAGATCAACCGTGACTCTTTATGAAACAGGCCCCAGGTTTGCTCATTGGCATCTGCTTGACTGACCTATGGATCTGGCCGTGTCCGTGGAGATACTCCAACCCCTGCAGTGTCTCCTTCAGAATAGTTGCTATGATTGCCTCCTCAAACAGACCACCTTTGCCCTTCCCTCTCTTTAACATGTGCTTGATCAGATCAAGGCAGGACCCTGGAAGAGATGCAAGGAAAAATCACAAGCAAAGATTACAACCTCTTCATATATAATATCTTTTAATCTTTAAAGAACAAATTAACTCTTTGTGTGCCACATTCCTAACCCCCCCTCCCCCTCCCCCCCCCCCCCCCCCCCCCCTTGTGTCACACTATTCTGAGATCACAATACATGAGGTTTGGTAAAACATTCTGTTTTCTGGCAAGAAATATTTGCATGCTTTTTTTTTGCACTAATTTCTGCATGAAAAATTTCAGTGCCAAGAAAATTTCCACTTTTACACTCCACAGTGTAACAATACTGGATTTATGGCACATTGGACATGCTGACTACTGTCCATTGTTCTTTCAAAATCATAATATTTTTTGTGCTTAATCTTAGTAGCTGACTTAAGTGGAGGCACCGTACCAATTCCTTCAAATTCCAACTTGGACCTTGATTTATATGGACTTTACACTACATAATTTATCTCTTTCTCCATGGTACAGTGTTGGAGATAAGGACAACAAATTATCTTACTAAAAAGTACAGCATGCATCACAACATCACAGGCAAAAAGACCTTAATTCTGTACACTCAATACAACGTGTCCATCCTGTCGGTTATCACTTTGATATCATTGTCCTTTGAGAGGCAGAAGGATGTTAGGTAAATTCTACATATTGCAGAGGGCACATCTTCTTGGCTCTCACTTTGACATTATTATTATTTAAGCAGCAGAGGGTTTAAACTCAAGAAGGCTTTAATTCTATTCCGTTTCTCAACGAACATCACTGTCAAATGCGATTCATTACAACTATCACATTTTTCCAGCCAGCATTATTGTCTCTTGTGCGCAAGAGGACATCATCTCCATATTCCGTTCTAAATGGTACTACCACTCCTTTGGTTCAAAACTGGCATAAATGTCACTGGGGGAGCAAGTGGCTCGATGAAGATGTTGGCGTCGTAAACCCTCTTACCAGCTTCCAGGAGCCGCATGACCAGCCAGATCTCATCCTTGACGACAAAGGAGGTGAAGTACTGCACCACGTTGGTGTGCTTACACAAACACATTGCCTGGATCTCTTTCTGTGGGAGGGAGAGTGGAAGGGGGGAGGGTAGATCAAATGCTCATCAGGGCCACACACAAGGATACCCGTTAGTAGAACCAGTTGGGTAAACTTGGCAATCTCATTTGTTGAACATGTGTTGATTTTTACTGGCCACACATTCAATATCAAATAATTATGACAATTACTGATGAAAACCATTGTACACATGCTATTACACAATGGTAGAAAGAGTTCAAGCGATTTCATTAGGAAGAGATGGTTAGCCATATCAATATCCAGTATTAAAATTTGCCATGCATTGGTAATTACCAGATTCATAAATGAAAAGAAAAAACGGACTTTCCAGCCAAAATTTGTCAATACAGCTGTAGTTCTAGAAAACAGATGATGCACATGACTCTTATGCCTCCAGTGGGAATATTCTGCATGTTGTAGGGCCCAACCATTGAAACTACAATGTAGTCTTAAAGGGGACCTCTGGATGATTTTCAGACTTTTACATTTGAACAACTATAAATCAGTTAAACTGAGTACAGAGTTTCAGAATTTATAGTGATTGGGATGAGGAATGAGAATGTTTTCAAAATTTGTAACAAATTGCAATGAACAAGGATGATGACATGGCAGCCTCACCATAGGAATGCATGAGTTGGGGCTCACAGAAGCAGAACAAAAGAAGAAGGCATGCATAGATTCTTCACAGGTGAACTTGTTGAGCAAGTGGTATTGTAATGGAATTGCACTGTTATATTTCTGAAATATATGAGGCTCTGATGTCATCAACACTGTTCAGTGTAATTTGTTTAAGATTTTCAATTTATTGGTTTCTCTGCTCAAGGACCACAACAAATTCCACGAATCTATACATGGAGCTTTTGATTTATGTACTACATGATGTGAAATTATGAAAATCGTCCGGAATGTCCCTTTAAGCCACTCAGATGCTCCTCATGGGTTAAACAAATCCAAAGTTATCTTGTGCATGCAATTCCTACTTGGACGCACTCAGACTTGGGCATCATTTGTGCACATATGGACTGCAACAGTTTATTGTTCATTATTCATTGTAAGGTGGGTGGATGCTATGCCTTACCATACTACCAGGATGATAGCTACACTTTGTACATACACAAAATATCAACTTTGCAAAGGTCAAGGTCCAATAAGATGAATTGCTGCCTGTATTCAAATATGAAGAATGTATGATAATTACATCCAATCTGTCAAATACCGCCATTTGCTCTGCATTCTCTGCAAGTATGGCTTACGAATGAAAAACTGACAGCAGATTCAGCAGAATCACTTTAGCAAACAAAACTACAGACTCACAAACACAGAAGCACACATACAATCATTTAACAGACAAATGTTTCCTGTAGACCAGCATGACATTTGTGTTCTTGTTGCATTATGGTAACAAATTGAAGTCATTAATAATGCCTCCGGTGACACTTCGTGGCGGAGGCATAAAAATATGTGACATGGTATTTAATAGCTACTGTAGTGAGACTATTCAACCTGCATGCACTGTACAAGTATAACAGCTCACGTCTTTCCCTCAATTTCTTCCTCTTCAATACTTGCATCTCTGCCTACATGAATCCCCAAACATTTGACCTGTTCAGAGGGGTGAGAGGTCAAAGTTCAGTCCGCAAATCGCTCACCGTGAGTTCCTCCATGGTGGTATTGCACTTCTCCAGGTTAATCCTCTTGATGGCGCAGTCTTCATTGCGCGGGATGCACACCGCCTTGTGAACTGTCGCTGTGGCTCCATGCCCTGCAATACATATGAGACAGGGAGGTATTGTGATGAATTTCACATGTCTATAATTCTGAAAAATCAAAACATTAAGTAGTGTTACAGAAACACATGACAAGAAAAGGTATTTGTGTGCTTTTATTTTCTTGTGCTTTTATTTTCATGCAGTTTTCTGGTGACAGTGCAAAATGCATGAAAATTTCCACACTAGGAAAATTTCTACTTTTGCAGTACACAGATATAATTGTAACATCAGGGGCCCGTTGCTTAAAAGTTACTATTATGGTAACTTTGCCATCCAATGGTAACTACCATGGCAACAATACTCAACAGCCAATCAAAATCAAGAATTCCATGGAAGTTACCAATGGATGGCAAAGTTACCATCATAGTAACTTCTTTGCAACAGGCCCCTGATGTGTCTTTCTGAGAGGGCATTTTTATTTTTGCAGGCAACCCTTAAAAAACAGCAATTTTTCAAGTTATTCCTCATGCAAGACATTTTTTTTTATCTCAAACAGAACTTCAAATGAGTGCCATCTAGCAACTGTTATCAGAAGAATTTTCTTTTTCCTTCAGTGTGATCTGAACGATAAGGAGAAAGCTTGACTTATCTCATTGCCTTTTAATTTACAAATATAGAGGCATACACTGCATGTCTCCTTGGGAAAATCACAGTTATACACTAATTTATTCATATGGGACTGTATCTTCCTGAAGAAGATATCTTCATTCTCTAATCAATAACCCCAAGAATGGTGTATCAAACCATGTTTGTAAATGCCATACAAAATACATTTTGAAACGTGATTCTCTCTCCGAATTAAACACAGCCTGGCTCGATTCCAGCACTGTCCTTTCTCGTTCCTCTTTCCTTTCTCTCACATTAAGTACATGCTGTACCTTACTCCTTTCACCCTCTCTGTCCCTCTCCTATTTCTCCTTCTCTTTTTCTTCACCTCCCTCAGTCCTTGCTTTGTCCCCAGCCAATCCATCACCCTCCTTCCCTCCCCTCCTTCCCTCCCCTCCCTCCTTCCCTCCCCTCCCCTCCTCTTTCTTTAAAGATCACGTCTCCCGGTAACCCTCACCCCCGTTTCCAATCACCCCAGATTGCTTGGAGCATCTGCCTCCTGCATGGGCGCATAATCGAGATTATCAAGGGGTCCCCACTCATCTGGAACACACACTCAAAGAAGTCAAGCATCCCAAAGCGGCAAGAATTTCAACATGGACTCCCAGACACTGCCTGTCGAGTGGGGACTCAAGGTGCGCCCCTCTTTCTTCACACCTATTTGCTTTTCCCCCTGCATTTGCATAACCATATTTTCTCCACACTCATATCCTATTGTACATGTAGGCTCTGCTGTGTAACTTTCATTACAATGCACATCTTGCATCAGAGTGATGTGTGTGTGTGTGACATGAATGTACCCATAGTCATTAGCATAGCTTGTGCATTCTTGGTCAATACTTCAGGAAGCAGGAAAAAGAAGAAGAAGAAAAAAAAAAAAAACAAGTACAGATACAATGCATTTCCTCAGTATGCAACTCTACTATTTCCTTCAAAACTGCAGTGCTAAGGCTTGTTCTGCATACACAATGGAGTGAAGATTACTCAGTACAGATCCGAGCTGACATTTTTTTTTCTTTTACATTACTCACGACCATGAGACATAACCAGTATCTATTCAATTTTCATTCAACATGGTGGCAAATGAGCACTTGCTTTCTTTTGAAATGCAATATTACTCTGAACTCGTGGAGTAGAAGTGAATATTACATACCCCACAAAATAGCCATTCAGTCTCAGAAACAATATGATTTCCTCCCAAGTTTTTATCATTCAATAATGCTACAATAAAAACTTTCAATTAAGCCCAATTTGGGTCAAAGACTACTGTCGATTTCAGTTGATGAATTATCAATACCCTATGAATTGTTAAATTTTTAAGTCATCCTTTATTATGCACCATCATAGGAGATTCAAGTAAATGTTCTTGTGTCAAATTAAAAAAACTTTTGTATGATTTTTTTTTTTGTGTGTGTAGATAAAATAAATTGAACTAGTTCTATGTAATTTTTTTCCCAATGTAAGATATGATAAGATTCAGAGTAACCAAGTAACGAGTTAATGAGGATGGGATGGTAATGTCTGCAGCAGGATTATCCCAGGTCTTGATTGGGTAGGTGCTGATTTCTCTCATCTGACAGGTTACCACAAAACATTTCTGCCAAGTGCCCACATGACTACTTGGGCAAATACCCAACACTAACATGAAGAACAGGCAAATGCTCATTCTTTTTCACTCACCCACAATGGGTCTAGTTTGATGCAGGTACAAGTGTAGGTGGTGGGGGGTGGGGGGGGTGGGGGGGGGTGGGTAAGTGAGTTTGTGGCACCCTGTCAGGATACATTTTGAAATAAATTTGCTTTGCAGTGTGTCTTTCATGGGTTTAAATGTCATGGGTTAAATCTCCACTCTGTGATACTGTGTCTTGCCCTGTACAGTAAATTAAGCCAATATAGGGTTGCATGATCCAGTAGTAGCATTTAGCTGAGTCATTACCATACAAATCCCCATGACTATTTCATGATTTTAGTGCATTTTATACACCATCAGGATTTTGTTGTTCTTGGAGGGTTTTTTTTTTTCAGATCTTTGCAGCAATGCTCTGATTGAGTGGTTTTATATTTACATTTCACTGCTTTTTAACACATGATGCATAATGACTTTGTATACCTGTTGTCTTCCACGGAAAGGCAACGACTTAAATACAGCAATTCCATGAGCAAGCTAGTTGAGATCGCTTTTACTAGAAGCCCTAATACAAAATTTCACAGTATTCATTATCATACACAAAACAGAAGACCTGCATGATGAACTTCAAGATACAAGTATGATAAGAAGATAAGAATAATCATTGAGTTCATACCCAATGAGATTGTGATCCCATGTGTAATGCAATACACATCAAACACAAATAACCACTAAATTACTTATTGCGATCCTTGGTAAAAGCACTATTGAATGCCTGAAAGCACTCAACAGAGTATCTATTGCTTGCATGAGTACAGATAAGCTTTCAAAGGCTACACAAGTACCCGGTACACCGTAGAATGGCCTAGATATACTGTATATATCACCCACTTACCCATTTAAAGGGATGATATAGTTCTCATTGAGATGGGGATTCAGGTTTCTATTTTTTGTGAGATAATTAGAAACCACTTACAGTGTACATATGAAATATTAAGGGGAAACAATTAAAAGAGGAATTAAAGGTTCGTTAGATGAAAATTGGCTTTGAAATGGCCAACAGCCAAAAACAAAGTAAAATATATCTTCTTTTTTTTTATTTGGACCACTTTGTTTCTGAATATCTCAGCCATTTCAAAACTAATTTTTATCATATAAACTTTTAATTCCTCTTTGAATTGTAAGCTCTTTAACATTTCATACTGTATAAGTGGTTTCTAATTATCTCACAAAAAAGTTTAAACCTGAATCCCAATCTCAACCAGATACACTATACTATCCCTTTAAGCATTGTTATTGAGTAGAGTTAATATAATTTTGGCACCCTACAACCACTACCAGCAAGTACAAGTTTGACGTGCCATGAAAATTATTTCATCAGGGCGGTACCAATGAGCTGGCATTTCTTTGACACCTATGGAATACATTGTGTATACCAGTATTACGGTCGTAATAATTTTGTTTTGCTCAAGATTTTGACTTCAAAGTAATCTTGCTATCTTGGCTGGATTATACGGACATTAACCCATTGAGGACTGGCTGATTTTGCTACAACATGCATTTCCCATAGACACCTGCCCAAGTATACTCGGGACTCGTCTTCAACGGGTTAAACACATTGCACTGGTCTGTCCATGTTACATACATTCTATAGGGCCTACTAAGTCTCGAAATGTTATAAAACACAATGTTCCATAGAATTTTTGAGCTGTTATTATCTTTTCTCATCAGAATTAGGCCATTCAATTGAAAAACAAAAAAGTTTCAATGAGCATTCATAATTTGACCTTTGAATGTTGGTACACAGACTTCTGTCCAGCATTAGGTACGTTCACCAAAAATTGTTCATTTTGGCATAAATTCTCATAGATTGCTTGTTTGAAGCAAATTTGGGGGCAAAGTTATCTTTAATTAAAGTGTTCTAGAAGGTCATAGTGTATTGGGGATTATGCACATAGGAAACAGAAAATAAAGCGACATCCCTGAAAAGTACTTTTACACCATGGTAATTACATTGTGTATATGAGCCAGTTTTTGCCAACAATGATGCCTTGTAGGGGTTACACATCACTTGTCAACACTTTATTCACAGCCCTTACAAAACAGCATTCACCTGCAATATGTTATGCACAGTTTATTTCATGACCAATAACAGTTTGAAATATATATCAAGGACTCCATAAAAGCAATTGGGGAACTCAGCCTTGTACATACAACCATTGAGTAATGCAAAAGGACTTTCAGGTTGCGGGGAGTCAGAGAGCTTTTTACTGTCAGATCATATTTTTCCTAGCAGGACAAACAATGCGCAGGCATGGCTACAGTACATACTGTAACCCTACCTGTCAAGGAAAAAGGGCCTCTGTAATATAAAGCCTTGAAAGTCATTTATTCAAATTACTTCATTGCAGTATGCATCACTCAGTCAGTTTACATTATCTACCCCTTCTGACAATAAACATCATGCTACTTCAGTCTCAGGCAAAAAGTGCAGTGTTTTACAGTGCAGTAATGGAAGGCATCAATTTCAATCTCCTCAATGTGGAATCACTGAACCATTTCATATCTACCCACTTCTTAATGTGGTGATGAGTTATGTCCCGCCAAATGGCAAAATGGCACACAATTCATGTCACCCTGACTCAATAATGCCCCTGAAATACTTCAGCTCCAGCTATCCCAAAAGGTCAAGGATGAGCCCTTGGCTCCCCATATTTGAGAGAGGTGTATCAGGTGGGGGGTGGGGTGGGGGGAATCCCCCTCCCCATCTAGTCTTTTTTCAACCCTCATCTTACTATTGTATTGTGTTTGTGAAGAGAAAATAGTGGCAATGGCATGGAGGTTACAGCCGCTGCATGTTTCAACACATACAAGCAAAGATTTGTTGTACAGAGAGTCTGCATGGTTGGGCAAAATATTGATTTATACCCTCGCAGGCACACACACCCACAAACTGCATACATTATCGGTATGCAGTTCACACTCACCATACATTGTACAATCATGCTATGCATTCATTCTCACATACCCTGTAACCACTGCCCATTTAAAAAAAAAAAAAAAAATGCAGAGGAATAAGACCCCATTTATAGTGCGAGGCTCGGCCGCGGCTTGGCCGCGGCCGAGCCCAGCCCCGCTTCAGTGTAAACGCGCAAAAGGCCAAATGCGAGGCCAAAATTGGCCTAGCATTTGGCCTCGCTCTGGAGGTGGTCTCGGCCGCCCGGCCTCTTCTTGGTGTAAACGCAAACTGGGCCAAATGCGCGGCCAATTTTAGTCTGGCTTCCAGACCCTCTGCCCGTACAATTTCGCTATTCACGATATTAACCCCCTCAACATGGAAAACTAGTATAGTTTAAAGTGGTTTTGTCCTGCAAAGGATTTTTCCTTCGGCAAAGGCCTTTGCCCGAACGGCGACTTCGTCGCCACGGAATCCAGTTGGCAAAGGGTCTGAAAACCAGATAATACCAAATTGCATTTGTTTACAAGCAGAGCACCACTACGACAACATATTGAAAGGTTTGAATCAAAAGCGCGGCCGAGCCCGGCAGTGTAAACGGACAAAATTGCGGGGCCCGGCCTCGCAATTGAGGCCCATTGCGGACGGGCTGACTTTGCTACAACACACATTTCCCATAGACACCTGCCTGAGTATACTCGGGACTCGTCCTCAACAGGTTAAAGTACCAGGTACACTGTACTTCCTTGGAAAACATGATAATTGTTTCCATAAATTGTGTTTCTGGTTACTTCAGTTGATATTTACTAAAGTTGATATACTTGCAAAGTGTACAAGATGCAAAATTTCAACATATTTGTGAATGCCATTAATATGTCAAAATAGACTGTTTAAAAAAAAAATATTTAGTTTGACTTGCAGTCACATAACACAACTTCATCAAAATAAAATATATCAAATGCAGTCCACATTAATAATTTTACATATAACAAGGAAAAGTAGAAATTACGCGGTGCGTAATATATGTCCCCGCCGGAAGTAGCATTTTGTAGCAAAATGTACAATATAGGTCAAAAATCAAGGTCAAAGGTCAAAGAAGTCAAAGGTCAAAATTCTGTGTAGAAGTTTTGAAGCGCTCACCTAGTGCCATCACATAAAGCAAACGGAATCGAAATCGGGTTAGAAATGGCGAAGGAGTAGCATTTTGTAGCAAAATGTACAACAAAATGTAGGTCAAAAATTAAGGTCAAAGGTCAAAGGTCAAAATTCTGTGTAGAAGTTTTGAAGCCCTCACCTAGTGCCATCACATAAATCAAACAGAATTGAAATCGGGTAAGAAATGGCGAAGGAGTAGCATTTTGTAGCAAAGTGTACAATACAGGTCAAAAAATCAAGGTCAAAGGTCAAAGAAGTCAAAGGTCAAAATTCTGTGTAGAAGTGTTGAAGCCCTCACCTAGTGCCATCACATAAAGCAAACGGAATCGAAATCGGGTTAGAAATGGCGAAGGAGTAGCATTTTGTAGCGAAGTGTACAATACGGGTCAAAAGATCAAGGTCAAAGGTCAAAGAAGTCAAAGGTCAAAATTCTGTGTAGAAGTGTTGAAGCCCTCACCTAGTGCCATCACATAAAACAAACGGAATCGAAATCGGGTTAGAAATGGCGAAGGAGTAGCATTTTGTAGCAAAATGTACAATACAGGTCAAAAAATCAAGGTCAAAGGTCAAAGAAGTCAAAGGTCAAAATTCTGTGTAGAAGTGTTGAAGCCCTCACCTAGTGCCATCACATAAAGCAAACGGAATCGAAATCGGGTTAGAAATGGCGAAGGAGTAGCATTTTGTAACAAAATGTACAATACAGGTCAAAATCAAGGTCAAAGGTCAAAGAAGTCAAAGGTCAAAATTCTGTGAAGAAGTTTTGAAGCCCTCACCTAGTGCCATCATATAAAGCAAACGGAATCGAAATCGGGTTAGAAATGGCGAAGGAGTAGCATTTTGTAGCAAAATGTACAATATAGGTCAAAGGTCAAGGTCAAAGGTCATGACTGAAATTCTGTGTGGAAGTTTCAAAGCTCCCATGTAGTGCTATCATATAAAGCAAACAGAATCAAAATTGGCTCATAAATGACAGAGAAGTAGCAAATTGAAGATTTTGATCACACACGGACGGACACACGGACGGACGGACGGACGGACGGACGGACGGACACACGGACGGACACACACACGTACGGAGCCCGTTTCATAGTCCCCTGCTCGAACTCGTTCGGCGGGGACAAAAATATCTGAATTCATCAAATGTTCCTGTACCCTCGTCAGAAGCACTCATATTGTTGGTCCCGCTGTTGTAATTTCCAAATCAATGGAAGAATCTTTGGGCAAAAATTGTACTAAAAAGTGGCCATATG
Organism: Diadema setosum; assembly: GCA_033980235.1. Classification (NCBI taxonomy): domain Eukaryota; kingdom Metazoa; phylum Echinodermata; class Echinoidea; order Diadematoida; family Diadematidae; genus Diadema; species Diadema setosum. Next base: position 5,905,384 of record CM067075.1, read on the forward strand.
ATATCAAATTAAGGAGGGGAAAGTGAACTAACTACCACAAGTACCTATTAAAGTTTCCCACACATTAATGCTTGAACACAGCAATACTACAACAGCTTTTAAATGAATTTAGCGGACTCTCCGCTATACCTGAACAGAAAGCAGAAAACTGAAACCTCTCTAAAATACTGTATTCATCTGATTGGTGCAAAACTGCCCTCTTTTCACCCTTACCCACGATGCTCAACGACGCTGAATCTCAACACACCACCCTCATTTGAAATTCCGTCTCACACCTGCACATTTGCTGTGCACTGATTGCTTTCGACTTTCAGCGGGGAAGTAGTAAACAGTTCTCAGATATCGAGAGAAGGTGGCATTAGCTATGAAAATCTCTCGAGAGGCAGGAATAGATTAGTGCTGATCAGTCACATCGGCAACTCAGATTGCACACATGGTAAGCCTACAACATCAGGCACTAAAACTGCAGACATGCCAATGTACACTTTTTTTGTAGTCACTTTCTTATAATTTTACTACTCAGGGTTTAAAGTTTAAATTATGACAATGAAACAAAAATAAACAAACAATGACGTGTATTATATTTGTATGAAATTGTCATTTAATAAATTGATTATTGTGAACATGTCATTCCTTTGAGGCAATTTGGCTGTCTTACCTAACTTTACATTCTCACTGATTTTTTTTTTTTTTATAGTTTCATTTAGAAAATTAACACAAACATCTTTTCACCATAGAATTTGATGAAGAACAAGGAAATATAATGGAAAAAACCCACATGCATAACAAAACATAAATTGGTCTGAACAGTCTTTCAGCAGGGAGGTGACCCACCTCCCTGCTTTCAGGGACTCCATGTGGAAGTAAATGTACCACTGACTTTGTATGCAAATGGATACATGTAGTCACTGAGTGATAACAGAGTGATGACAGAGATACTGATAACCTATGGCTTGTTATCACAGATCAAACACACCATGGGGCTTCTGCGTATGACTAAAGAATTAAAGGACAAGTTCACCTTCATATGTGGATTGAGTGACTGCAGCAGTATCAGTAGAATACATCAGTGAAAGTTTGAGGAAAATTGGACAATCCGTTGAAAAGTTATGAATTTTTAAGTGTCTGTGCAGTATTACTGCTGGATGAGAAGACTATTACAGTTTGTGACGTCACATGCACAGAACAATGTACGGAAAATATCTATAAAGAGAATTAAATTATTATTTTTGTTAATTTTTATTTTAATAAGTTAGTACAACTGTACAAACTCTCTCAACTTGTTACTGACATAACTGTAACCTGGGTAAAACCATTCCCCCTGCCTTCTGAAAGAGGCCAAGTCAAGTGTTCTCTTATCAAGTGAGATAAGTGAAAATATGTTGAATTTTCTTTGTAGTCATTTTCTTTATATCATTCTATGCATAAGACTCACAAGCTTTGAAGTAGTCTTCTCATCCAGCGATGGCGGTAATGAAACTTTAAGAATAGATAACTTTGGAACAAATTGTCCGATTTACCTCAAACTTTCACTGATGTGTTCTACTATCAATACTGCACTGCATTCACTCAATTGACATGAAATGAAGGTGATCGAGTCCTTTAAGAATGTCAATAAGCCAGTTCAGCCTGGGAAGGAGACTGGGGATGTGAGAAAGAGGAGCTAGGAAGGAAGAGAGGCAAGGGAGAAGCGCCGGCTAAGTGAGTCATTCCACAGGATAGCAAGCATGCGCTCCTTCCTTCCCAACAAAGCTCACCACAACACACAACCTACCCACCACACAACCTACCCACCACAATCCCACCACAAGTCCACCACTAGATCTGCTTTTTTAGGGCCTCACACGCACATGCACACACACACACACACACACACACACACACACACACACAAACAAACCGAAACACACACAAACACTACTACACATGAGGGCTTTTTACATTTGCAAATTTTTGCTTAGTCCCGTACCAATGGTGGGGATAAGGGGGGGCCTTAGCCCCACCGTTGGTACCAGACTTACCTTAATAGCCCACTTTCTGTTTACACTTGTTTTTTCCAAAGTGGGCTAGCCCCATCGATAATCCCGAATTATCTGGCCCTGCAAAAAAGCAGGGTTAGCACCGCAATTGCGGTGCTAACCCCGCAATTGCGGTGCCAAGCAAGCGAGTGTAAACGGAACGAAAAAATAATCCGGGGCTAAGCGACGGAGACAAAGTCCAACCCCCCACTGACCAATCAGAAACGAGGTAATCAAGTGCTGCCGGCGCATGCGTGTACTTGTACAGTGCACAGCGTAATCATGAATATTCATGTGGTTTGGAAAGTACGGGACTAAGAAATACGAGTGTAGAAAGGTCAGTTTTCTCCTTAGCACAGGACAAGAGCTTAGTACGGGATTTATTGGCGAGTGTAAAATGCTGGAAAAATTGGTACGGGACTAACAATAGTCCTGGGTCAGAGAAAGTACGGGGTTAAGAAACACGAGTGTAGAAAGGGCTATAATCACTCATTTTCAAGTCACATGAGGCTTATATTGCCATCTCGAATTTCACTGCGTTTTGTCATATCTACACAATGTTTTCATATACTTCTTCAAAATGCAGTTAAAGAGCAAAATTTTGTGCAGAGTTCAAGTATTATTCAAACTCAGTGATTTCAAGCACATACAACTGTACATGTATGTACCTCAATGGTTAGGCAAGTGTGAAAGGCCATGATCAGTCCATACTACTGCAGGTGTGCCCATTTAATCCAGGCACACTACAGTTAAATAGGAGAGGGGTTAAACTTTCATTATATCTATACACATCAAGATCTTACTGTATTTATATACAACTGTATGCACTACATCCTACTTTTTATGATCACATTGGTGGAGAAATGCATGTTTCAACAATGTTTGTTTGTCAAAACTTTAAATGGGACTAAAGTATAGGATACTGCAAATTGTATAATATTCACCAGGGATTTCTCTGAGAATACCCATTTCACAGAAAGCTTGATCACATAGAAGATACATACATGTATAACAAACACTTGTGATTTGTCCCTCTAAAACCCAATGTTGTGGTCATTGAAGATCTTTTTCACTTTGATCCCTGTTTGCAGGTTGCTTCATGTCATTGACAGGAATTTGTTTATTAAAGATTTCAGATGAAATGGCAAAAATGTAAAGCAGAGTTTTAACACTTTTCACTGAATATTTACAATGCAAATGATCAATATGGAAGGCTGAAGGATCTTCCTACAATGTATCGCATGCCAAGTACTGCAACTTACATTTTAGCCAAACGACATCTGTCATCAATTCAATGATGTGCAATGAATCTAAATATCATCAGTGTTTTTAATCATGTCATCTCTTTAATCTTGAAAAGCCTGAAATCAATCATCAAGGAGTTATCTGACAATATTGATTATTTCCACCAACTTGAAGAAAGATCATGAAGAGCATTTACCACTTGTGGAAATCAAGCAATGGCACTGAATCTTTTTTGTTAAAAAAAAAAAATCATATTAAGAAACAAAGTGATTTTTTTTAGTGGCTGCTACTAGTTACTCCCCTTGTTAAATCTCACTCCAACTGTAGTTATGTAAAAATAAGTGATAATGCCTGTTGTACAAGAAATGCAGATCAAACTTTTAAAACACAATGCATGTTCGAAGCAAGATGAAATAGATATTGCTTATGATTCAATTAATCTTGGCAATATTTCTATGCATGTAACACTCCTCCCTATCTCCCTTGACTGTATTATCCTGTTGTCCCAATCTAAACTTATCACCATAGCCTGGGAGTAGGAGCAGGATTCACAATCCTAAGCCTGGATGAAGTTTTCCACAGAATATATCGAAGGTATTTGTTAAAGGCATAATTTACCATTTGCAGATGAAACAAAATCCCAGCATTAGTGCTTTAAAATACTTCTAAAATGTGAGTTAGGGATAGAAACAACCACTGTAAAAATTTGAATCTGTATTATCAATGTTAAGTATTGTTAAATACACAAAATGTGAACAATGGTTATAATAAGAATACTTCCAGACTAAACCGTCTACAGTTATGGTTTACTGAGAAAAATACTGATATCTCCTTATATTTTAGGCTTTATTGCGAAAATTGTATATGGTAGGACGTTTTGTGATACAACAGATCTACACATATGCATAAACGGTGATATCTTCAAAAATTTCAAAATCACTTCTCCCAAAGGTAAACTGGACCTTTAAGGAGGGGGTGCAATTTTAGTGGGGGTACACGTTGAACTATTTTCAAAATCTTTTGCCAATATACAAGTTAGTCCCATGACAGTTTATACACATCCATACAATATAGCTGACCACCTTTCAGACTTCAGTATAAATTCTGTAATCTATGCTCTCAAAATTTTGGCACATTATAGCACATCCATCTACAGTGACCAATTGTGTAACATGCATTATTACTGATTTCAAGTCAGCATACGTTGTGTACATAACTTGTAGTGCTTGATGTCAATGCCATGATCTATAAAGTATAAAGAGTCATGTCAATCACGTACACCTGCAACAGAACATATATCATCATTAATACAGACCTGTGTCTAGTACTACATGATCTAGAGCATTCTAGATTATATCTCGTCCTAGTAGCAACATCTACATTGACCATTATGATCAAATGCCTTGGATTGCCGTAAAATACATCTACTATACGCAAACACTTTCTGAATTTGGTCCTGAACTACACTGTACTAGTACCAAAGTCTGTAGTAGAAGCTTGAGGTGAGAAAAGCTAGGTGCCAATAAAAAAAAAAAAAAAAATAGAAAAGCACTCGGAGAGCGCAGACCTCTGCCAAGCCAGCGAACTAATTACCACCATGTGGTTTACATACGGTATGTTGCACAACCGACTGCCCTCCGTACGGCCGTGCAAGGGGTGAGCTCGCACGCCCAGCCGTATGGAGGGCAATCGGTTGTGCGAAGTACACGTAAACCACACATGCAACTCATATTTTCGGCGGAGGTTTATTTTGTATGTATTGCAAACTCATTTTCAGACAATTTTATTGTATTTGGAAGGTAAGAAAGTGATTTGCTATTGATGACCTTTGTACGAGTATACTTTGCTGAGCTCGAGTGCAAGAGATTGATGAGAGTTTACACTGTATTCCGACTGTCACTGTGCTAGCATACATGTACTAGAATTTGGTTCCATCATGACGTGCGACGCAAAAACCGTAAATGCACGTTTTAACCTCCTCCTTCCTTGGCCGAGGAAAAAGTGTTGCAATTTCTTGTTTATATTTGATATGAGAAATGAATCTACAGCTGCTTACAGGCTACAGCACTTGCAGGTTCGTTACATTTTTTTTTTTTTTTTTAACTTGAGATTCTAAAGTGAGCATCAGATTGGTATCATGGATCTAAAACCCTGTTGTAGTGCTCCATTCGTGTGCAAGCTGCGTTCGCAGTTTACTTTCTAGACAGAAAGATCCGTCTGTCCGGAGGACTCTTATTTTGCCATTAACGCTGTCCTCCATGGACAGTATCAGAGGGGATCCGTGAAGCCAGACGCAGTCTCTGCGGGACATTATCCTACGGACAGATACAGACCAATCTTTCGGTCAATTTACTTTCTAGCCATGCATGGTACCACCGCCACTGCCGCGCTGCGCGTGGTATGGCCGGTAGAGCTGCTACACAGTGCTAAAGTATTACGTTAGAGATGGTGGAAATATATTTTTCATTACTTAAACGCATAGAACAATTCCCCATAATCTACCACCACCAGACTGGACGCACACATGACAAACTAATGTTTAGTGAGGCAAAGAAAAGTAAACAGCGACTTTGCATATAACGGCAGACCGAACCACCCTGGCCATGACCGGCCACGACCAGTGCATCCTGGGCATAGCAGCAGTCGCATCGCATCGAGTCGTGCTCTCTACACATGCTTTTCACCTGACACAGCACGAGTGTACACCAACATCCAACAACGGCACTCGACACTCCAAACACAAAAGTCATCGCCCTACCCAGCGCGTGCCTGGGTGGCGCAGTGTAGCACAGCCGGCCTGCTGCTACAGCAGTGATCGCTCGATAATCGCAATGTGTGCTGTGAGACAAGGCAGCAGTTTTGATTGTTAACGGCAAAATCGAGTCATAAACAGAACTGTAAATATCAAGATCATTACCTAAAACTGTTTTGATTTCGTAGCTTTCCCTAGTATTCGGCCATTGCTGGGCAGTTGGAGGTTCCGAGGCGGGAGCAGCAGGGGCTCCTGGGGTAGTTCCTGTGGAGCTCGCCATGATTTCAGTTGGATGAGATCAATTTTGCGTGTGTATAGTTTCTGTACGTGTACGTGTGCATGTGCAATCCAATGCGCATGTAAAATGCGGTAGGTATGTAGTGCACAGTGTGTGCACGTTAGCGTTGTGTGTGTGTGTACGTGTGTTGCAGATGGGAAGCGCAATTTCTGTTGGTTTTTTGTGCAGCAACGAAGTGAAAATGCAAAGATTGTAAGAGCGAGTGCAAATACTAAAAGTGCTAACAATACACTGTCGGTCGCTTATTGTGCACGACACCAAGTCATTATGGGCCGGTTGCAAGATTGTGTGTGGAAGTGGGTGTAGATGTGTGTTCTCTATGGAAGTGTGAGTTATCAAAACACATACAGTGTAATGAGAAGTCACACAAATTAAGTCCGTTTCTCTCATATTTACCCATTGATATATTTTACACCAAAAGATGAACATCATGAGTTCAGCTATAGCCATAAGGATATCGCTTGTCTGCGATGGGAAGGAAGGAAGAAAGAAAGAAAGAAAGGAAGAAAGAAAGATTATTGTTCCGATTATTATCGTCCATGCCTTCATGTGCACGTGAGATCAATATTCTTGATTAAATGACCAGACTGTTTTTTTGTTTATTATCACATGGATGGTCTTTGCCGAGATAAATTAAGTTAAGAAATGAGGAGGAAAAGCAGACATAACCATTTTTATCGAGATATCTGAGATTTGGCTCCTAATTATACATTATATATATATATATATATATATATATATATATATATATATATATATATGAAGAGTTTGTTCGCAAAAACCGATAAGTCCATTTTTTTTTTTAGATTTTGAAGTACGGTCTCTGTCATAAAGTACAAAATAATACCTTTTATATTTATTATATTGGTCACTACATATAAAGGTACATTTTTGAAGTTATGTTTCAAAAGAAGCAACAATTTTCTTATTATTCTCTTTATTTTTCTTGACCTTTAATCGCAAATATCTCCATTTGGCAAATATGGACTTATCGGTTTTTGCGAACAAACTCTTCATATATATATTGTTCGCAAAAACCGATAAGTCCATATTTGCCAAATGGAGATATTTGCGATTAAAGGTCAAGAAAAATAGAGAGAATAATAAGAAAATTTTTGCTTTTTTGGACCATAACTTCAAAAATATACCTGTATATGTAGTGACCAATATATCATTCAAAAGGTATTATTTTGTACTTTATGACAGAGGCCATACTTCAAAATCTTCAAAAATGGACTTATCGGTTTTTGCAAACAAACTCTTCATATATAAGTATCATAATTATATATAAATTTGGAAAACTTCACAATATCTTTCAAAAATCTCTTGTTAAAGAGTGCAGTATAGTTGTATAATAATATAATCATTCAAAAGATTTTATTTTTCTTCATATTTTGATAATGTCTGTTCTTTAAAAACTTTTACTAATGGCGCATCTTTTAAATTTGCATTCAAACTCATGATATTGATGGATCAGATGGATGAACAAGACAGAAAGTGTTGAAAATCTGAGAAAAACGTTTGGTTGATGTTTTCCGCTCTTTTCAATATGAAGAGTTTATCAATATTAGAAACACCATTTTGAAAGTATAAAGGTCATCAATAGAGAAAATCAAGTGTTTTTAATGATAATAATTTATGCACTCGCAACACGGAATATTGTGAAGATATAACATTAAATTATCACACATACTTAATACATTATGTTTGTTTGTTTCTCAACAGTTTTAATCTCAAATATCTGTAATTGATACTATATATATAGTGCATTTATCCGTTTTGCATTTAAACATTTTCATTCGTGCCATATACAGACTTCAAGTATCAAGATGAATTTCGATGGAATGTCCTGGAAAAGGATATGTACCAGAGAGGTGAAGTAATAACTGAAGGGTATCGCAAAATGAACTAATTCCAGAAATCTTGTTGAGACATTTGTGATTAAAGCTGCTAAAAAAATGATGATCAGAAAATACAGGATATTTTTATTATAACCTCTAGAATATTCCTTGTTAATTATATCACAAGTGAGGTATACACTGGAAAGGTTTGGTTTTGCTCTATCTGATGATAGAATTACTTTGAAATGTTTAAAAATGCATGATGGCGCTTAGCTCATTTTGCAATAAAACTCTTTGACTGTTTTCAAATACAATCATTATATGTTAATGAGCTTAATGAGTTTGACGTCATGTCAATTGTTAATTATTGTTGTATTGTTACATTCACTTATTGGCAATCGTCGTTGTGAAAGATTTTATTCAACACCTTAAACACTTGGATTCATTAAACAAATTTTCATCTGCGCTGATAGAAAGCTGGGGGCAGAAACTGTTGTTTACATACCACCGTAACAAACATCGACAAGGTTAAAAGTGACCATGATCTTTGCGGAGGGTGAACATTCCCCTAGCGGTGTAAAATAAATACTTATGCACATTATTCAGCCAAAGAATGAAAGCGAACCCCCCCCCCCCCCCCTTTGTCGATCCTCAGTTTTGTTCATAATATTACTTGCCATTTCGACAACAATCAATGTCCATAACTTCTTATTTGATCTGATTTTTTTTTCTGAATTTCGTTTTCCTTTTGTGTTTGCAACTTTTCTTTTCATTTCAAATTATTTTCTTCCAGACTACATGCTATGCTTCTGCATGTTTATCCATCTTGACTATACTCCTAATTCATTTGCACCCAGTGTTTTAGTTTGCTGATTTCGTTTTCCCTTATAGGGGAAAGTGTTTGATCCGTCATTTCACCTCTTTTTCCATCATTTTATATTCGATATATATACTTTTTACGCAAGGATGTAATGTCACGAAGAGAATATAATTATAATAATGATAGTCTGAAAAAAAAAACACACGCACGATATGAATGGAATGCGATTCTGACACCCCCCCCCCCCCCCATTAGCATTGCAATGGCGGTCTCCTGTATTTCTAAACTCTTTCAAAGAGATTAACAACAAGTATAATAATGTTATCAGTATACCCCAGGGCAGATTGTAAAAAAAAAAAAATATATATTGGTTTAGTATTTCTTTGAATGATAATGTAATAGTACCTTGTCTTCATCACACTTCAATCCAGCATCCAATTTGCGTCTTGTAAAACAGAGTGTCACGTTAGTTTTGTGTATGTTTGGAAAATGCAGAAATAAAAACCAACAAATCAAACCAAACCGAACCATTCGTTGACTACGGAATTAAGGTGTACGCCATTTCACTGCAGATCGAGACAAACTACTAGTAATTGTTTCAGTCCATGATTCATGATGCTGTCGTAACGAAGCACATACACATTTCCGCGAGGTTTTCGATCGCTTTTCGTCAGAAGAGACTAAAATACCCGCATCTTTCGTTGACATTAATTTTGATATCAAAAATGCTTCCCTGGAATTTCATAACACTCTCCAAGTATTTTGAGACATCTGGGCCCCATTTCATAAAAGATGTTAGGATAGCAACTCTTGCTGGAGTGGCAACTTCCCACAGCAACAGCCAATCAGGAAGCTGGATTCTTGTCATTACCATGACAATTGCCATTCCAGCAAGAGTTGCTATCACATCACATTTTTATGAAATGGGGCCCTGGTCTGTATATCTCAGCCTATCATTGCATGGTTATAACTAATACGCTCTATAAAACTACCAATACGAACCTTTGTGGTGACGAACATATTGATGCATTGCTTAGCTGATCTGCTGCAGCAGATCAGCTGATACTATATTGGAATAAACTTCCATTGATTCCAGTTGTATTAGTCAGTCACAAACTTCCAATCTTAATTTCTGATATGGAGTTTGCATTGTCAAATGGCCGCCAAACAAGGACTTTGCTATTCCTGTGTGACAGATCACGCATGAATAAACATAATCATCCAAGCACGGGAACCATAGAACGGGATCGGTTGGGTCCGACGAATTTACTTCGTCATAACCGGACCCTCGTTTCATAATTTATATGACACTGAAAACACACTCATGAATGTATACACTGATAGATTATAATATGACGCCACATTGTAGTGAATAGTAAAGCAGGAAATGAGACAGGAATTAATGTGCTGTGTGAGTTCATGTAGTCTCGCGAAAACGAAAGAAAAATAATCTGTTCTTAAAAGCGCTTGTGGTAAAAATAGGTTAACCTATCAAGTTCGACAGTCTCAGATCATATTCGAAAGTATTGTCAGATTTTCCTCAAATTTTACTATTCAATGTATTCTGATATTATTGTTATCAGTCAATCCATCATGCAAATATATTTGGAATTCATACCCCTATAGTAACGAAATACTACGCAGGTGAAAAGTATACTTTGTGGGACGGAGAGAATAATGCTATTTATAGTACTAACTTTATTCTCCATCTCAAACCTATCTATTCATTAAAAAGATAATGTACTTATAACGATTTTAGAGGATCATGGATGATGGGAACTCTTGAATGTATGTGTGAGTGCATATTTGTATTGCTCGAGTCAGGGAAAGTATTTAGCCTTTTGCCAAGGCCCTCTCGCTGCTGTATATGGTAATGGTGATCGAATGGGGGTGAACGAAGCGAGCTCAGCTGAGCAAGCCTGTTAAGTTGGTTGTCGCGCTCGGCTGGGCGCGCTTCGCTCGTCTGTCTACTAAGTAATACATGTAGTCATTATACAGCGAGAGGGCTTTGCCAAAAGCCTATAGGGAAAGCATAGTGATTCATTGGTATACTATATTTAGGACATTACATCGCTTCGAGCAGCCGATCAAATATAGTGTGTTTGATAATCACAGTCGCTTGATGGTACAGTAAGCTATACTGTAGTAGTAGAAAAACACACCCGGTGAAGGCACGGTTTCAAAAGGGAGGCACTCACTGTTTGTACAGGCTCCTATAGCAGGTATACAACTGCATGTGAAAAGTAAATTCACCCGTGACCGTCTGTAATCTAACCAACAATATTATTATTCACATGTAAGATTCGAACTCATAGGAGTCAACAAATCTTGCTGTGGAAGCCATCGGCTCTGACAATGTCGACACAAACAGTGGACGTTCATATCAAGCTGACCAGCGGTCGCACCGTTCACTTTCCGGTACCTCAGGAGACAACCATCGCAGAGCTGTGCCAGAAAGCAGCTGCTGAGGAGAAGACTCCAGCAGAAGAAGTGACGCTGAAATTTGATGGCAAAACACTGAAGAGAAGCAAAACCGTCCGAGATTATGGAATCCGGGAGGAAACAGTACTTAAAGTCAAGGTATAGAAATTGCTGTAGGACCTGTATTGATACTTTAAGAACATATGACTTCTTTTGAAGTTTTGTAAATACAGCATATCGTTCAATATTATCTCCAGCTTGAGTTTTTGTTTGATGATTTCATTAGCTAGCCCTACACAGATTAAAGTTCGTCAACCCTTGGAGGTATACTCCAGAGTAAGAAACACACTCCCAACTTCTTCGTTATGGCGCCCTTTATGGAGCGCCCGGGCCCACAAGATTATATTCCGCAGGGGTTGATTGCACATGAGTTTAATGAGTTATGCCATTTCGGCATTTTTTCCGCGAGGGATGGGGAGGGGGTGCAAATCATCGTTTTCTTGGACCACAGAGCTACAATTGTAGATACATGATTGGAAATTACTTTAAATTTCTGTAGGCCTATTTTGACTGCAGACATACTTGGGAGTACTTGGAATCCAGTATTAGTCAGAAATTAGTCAGAAATTATATATATATATATATTATATATATTATATATATGTATATGTATATATATATATATATATATATATATATATATATATATATGAAGAGTTTGTTTGCAAAAACCGATAAGTCCATATTTGCCAAATGGAGATATTTGCGATTAAAGGTCAAGAAAAATAAAGAAAATAATAAGAAAATTTCATATATTGATCAGTGTTAGTAGTAGCCATGATAAAAATAATAGAAACTATAGAACACTGATCAATTCAGTGCTTATTTACATCTATGTAGGGCAATTTGTCAATCAGTTGCAATGAAAACATCTCGACGGAAGAATTTCATGAATTTGAAATCTTTTTTACCTGAAAAAAGGGGTACTGTCGCACACTGTCGGGTTAGTATTATTCCACCATTGAAAAACAAAACAAAACAAAAGACAAAAATACTCTTTTAAAAATAACTCGAGTTTTCTCAGGCAAAAGAGACAGCTTATAGATCATACATTCCGCGCTCTACGTTGTTTACCATTTATGTTTCTTACTGAAATATCGTTTGGGCTTGTCAGAAGACTAAACTCAACTCAATGCTTCTCCTTCAGAAAAAGTGGTCCGTATATTTGCGCGAACTCGGACTACAGGTCTCATGCAAACCCAATATTTTCTTTTTCAATTGCATACACATACGACATTAATTACCTCCAAAGTGCTGTGTTTATGTACAGATTCCATTCCCACGCACTCACATGTTCCGCTTTAACTGAGCTATTATACATAGTTATCCAACCTCAACCTCGACAACGTGCACCTACGTATATAGAAAATCCAAGAATTGCCCTTGCCCACCGATCCGTATACGACATGCTGGTCCTGACATCTGGAATTCTCTTTCTCATGAAACGACGGTGCCAAACAAAACATACTTTTAGAAGACAAGTAAAGAATACCATTCTTTGCAAAATGTTTAAAGGGATAGTACAGTATTGGTGGAGATGAGAATTGGGCTTTTAACTTTTTGCAAGATACTAAGAAAACACTTATGATGTAGTACAGAACATATCATTTTCAAAGTTTATTTGATGAAAATCGGGTTTGGAATGACTGAAACATCCAAAAACAAAGTAAAACAAAGCGATCATAATAAAGTGTGGGTCCCACACTTCATGAAAATCGCTCTTTTTCGGATATCTCAGCCATTTCAAAACCAATTTTCATCAAATAAACGTTGAATTCCTCGTGGAATTACATGCTCTTTCATATTTCATAAGAGGTTTCTTATTATCTCACCAAAAAATGGTAGAAACCTGAAATTAGCTCTCAACCAAAACAATACGATCCCTTTAAGCAATACCAGTTGCATATAAACTATGGTTCTTGCCTGCACCCCCAGGTTCACAGGTTTATCTTGTCATCACGTACATTTATTTAGTAACAAGTCTTTCCATGTTACCAGAATTATCAATCTTGTATACCTTTAACCACCATGATGTAGAGTACTCCTCTTCTTACTTTCCTCTCTATCTTTCTTTCTTTCTCTCTCCTTCTATCATTTTCCTATCTATGAATCAACTGAACGTGCATAATACATTCTTTTTTACTGATGTTTATGTACATGATAATGTGTAAGTTATCCGCTTGACGTCCCAGTCGAGCTTTTCATAGCTTATGACGATCCACACAAAAATATAACATCGAATCATGTGCAAACTATATGTGCATGTCTGTGTATAATGCATCTATAGATATTAAGCATTTTGTGGATGAATCAAATCAAATGAAAATCAAATCAAATCAAATCAAATCAAATCAAATCAAAAGGTTATCAGGCCAGTGGTAAAGTTCTCGACTTGGACGATCGATCAGGATTTTTTTTTTTTTTTTTCGACAACCATGCGGACAATATGACGAAACGATGAGAGATTATTATTCGGAGCCGACTTTGGGGTTTTCTCTTATGCATGCTAGCCGTCACGTACATGGTTCGTCTTCCTCCTCGTCCTTCCTTCGTTCCTTCAGGACACGGACACTGCTACCATGTACCAGCCTCGGATGAATCAGATATTGGACATCCGTCACTTCGACGGAACCGCCTTGTCCAAAGTCAATGTTGCTGGTTGTTGTGTCTCAGTATGACTGTAGATATCGATTATAGTACATTAATCATCATTAATGTATTTATTTTTAAAGCAAATTAATGTAACGAATTAAGCCTAAACCATTTCAATATGATGCATACGTAATTTAATCTTAACATCCCTGAATTAAAAAGAATTTTCTTAAAGAATGAAATAATCATTTTCTTTTTTTTTTTGAAGAATGAGAGTAAAACAAAAAAGAGACACTTAGGAGCTGAAGTGGTCGCATGCTTACGCTTCCATGACAGTGTGGAAACTGTGGACAAAGACTCTCATACAGCTCTATACCATAGGCCTTACATTCTTTCTATATGGGGACCTGCTGCTGAATGCTGACATTCATGGGTTCAACATCAAAGGAACACCTGCACAGGATAAAGTGTCCGGCTACTCCATGGGGGCTTCTTTTGACTTCTTGTATTGCTATAATTCTGAATGAAAGTGGGACTAAAGGCGAAGGCGCTCAGGAGCGCTTACGGAGGAGACTGTATCAGGCTGGATGTCTTGACGAAGTTCGCATGACAACGCAGACAAATTACAGAGGGTGTCACTCAGGAGGTTTACTTCAGTCTCCAAATTTGTGGTCTCGAAAATTTGGACGCATAAAGTTTTCCCTCACCCAAGAGAATGTGGCATCGCCGCCATGTGTCTAGGAACAGAAACAGAGAGCGGTGTATATATATATATATATATATATATATATATATATATATATATATATAATATATATATATACATATATAATATATATATATATATAATATACATAGGCATATATATATATATATATATATATATATATATAATTCCTTTTCATATATATACTGCATTCCGTGTCTTGTCAGTGCCCACGCGGACGTATAGGATATTGTGTATAGTGTCTGGGCCCTGTCTTAGATCTGCATCGGACATTTTAAACCCAGATTACATTTTCTATATATTGCCTCTGGTGATTTTGTTTCTTTCATATGCAAAGACCGTTCACATACCAATAAATCCAGCGCAGCAATCAATCACAATCATATAATTATTGTCCCTCCTTAATTGTCAAGTTTGAATAAGTGATGTATATTCGCTGTAAAATGGAAATTTAATGTCATCATGCCATAGTAAACGCTTTTTCATAATCATTATCTCCCTTCAGGTTATAATACCATTATCTAATGTGAGCCTGTTTACACTATCCACTGCTTTTCCCTACAATAATGGAATCTTGGAATCGTTATTAATTGATCTATTTTGTTTTGCAGAGAACAGAGCATATTTAGTTCTTTTCTAAATGAATGTGCATGACGGAAAGCGTTCAATAGGAATGATTTCATCTTTTCCCCCCAACATCCTTGCAGATGATCGCTAAGCAGACATTACAGGTCCACTTGAAACTGCCAGACAATGAAGTCGTGTCCTTTGCGATCGACAACACATCCCTCCTGTCCGAGATCAAGGACAAACTTGCGCAAGAAAGGCCTGATATGCAGCAAAAACTTATAACATTTAAGGTAAGCTATATATCTTTATCTTCAAGTAATTTACTTATAGGTATGTAGCTGTAAATGTTTGAAATATTTTGCATTCATTTAAAATCAGGTTTTTTATGATTGTATATGCTTTTGTTGGAATGAAAGATAAATGGAATAAAATGCAGTCTACCTATTGGCAGTATAACTTGGAATGAGATGGTCAGTCATGAACAGCACCCAATGAGACAGATTTTAAGTTCATAAATAGACTGACTGTGACAGGAATACTGGCTAAAACACTTTATTAAAAATGGCAGTTCCATTTCTCTATGCCACCATTAATGTGATGACAAATTTGTGAAATTATAACGTGTCGTGTTATTATAACGTGTCGTAATTCATCTTTAAGATGGGTGACATGGAGCTGAATCTGTCAAACTACGCCTATGAAGATTGTCTCGAAGATGGAGAAAAAATTGATGTGATCGTCAAGGATCCACCCGGAGAAGATGGGGAGGAGGAGGAGGAAGAAGGAATGGCAGAGGAGAAAAAGCAGGTGGGCGATGTGTGAAACTAGATTTTCTTTGCACAATTTGTTTCTTGTGCTGGTTTTCTTTGTTGTTGTTGTTGTTGTTCTTCTTCTTCTTCTTGTTGTTAAGATTTTTACATAGTTTTTCAGGTAGTTTGGAAGTCTATTCATGAGTGATAGGCGGGAAGTAATGTATCTAGAGGCAGCTAGGGATAATAATAGGTACGCACTTTGAGCACCTTACAGAGTGGATCTATATAGCGCAATATAAATTCATATTATTGGCATCATTATCATAATATAGGTCGGGTGGATGATGGGGATATCTTCTTCAAGGAGATATGAAAGGAACTTCTTGTGAATTGTGCACATGAGTCGGTACAACGTTCTATCAAGCCAATGCTAGCCTGTAATAAATGATGCATATGAGGATTGGCTGTTCCTCTTGCGAAGTTTGAAATTAAAAACAATCACCTGGTTCGATAGGATCTTTTCATAACTCCAAATACATCCCAATCCAACTGGACGCAAGATGCTATACCATTATTTCCCGAAGACTAAATTCTGTGAAGACTTAGATGCTAAGTTGAAATCAGTTAATGGTAATGGTAATGATAATGGTAATGGTAATGGTAATGGTAATGGTAATGGTAATGGTAATGGTAATAGTAATGCTTTATTAAAAATTGATTTGCAGCCGTGGAGATGACTGAATTGCAGAATATTGTGCATTTTCATTTCGTAATCACATACATAAACAATAATTCTTCAAATGTAATACAAAACTACACTATGTCATCATTCAAAAAACAAGAATGACATCTGATAAACAAAATTTTGAAATTAACCAAATACACTTGTGCATACACATTGGAAGAAATGCTAAAAAGATGAAACATATTCATAATCAATTAACAATTATATATATATATATATATATATATATATATATATATATATATATATATATATAAACATATATATACACTGCATAATCATGAACAATTACCTAAACTGTTACAAAGTAATATGTTTATTTTGTTTCCCTCGATACAGGAAGTTTTGAACAGCTTTGCTGCCAACATGACATCGCAGCGTAAAGTCGACGTAGTATTCTCCTTCGACACGACCTGTAGCATGTACTTTTTGTTCTCGACGGTAGGTTGGTCAAGGACGACCTCCTGGACGACCCAGCTTGCTATTACTTCCTGTTGTTTATTGATCCTCTACAATGATATACTAGCTGCAAGTGCTTAATATTCATACTTCAGGGATCCACTGCATTAACGACTTATAACGTGTTAATTTTTACTAGCGACTATATTTGTCAGAGCAGTCAGAATCATCATAATATTAGGCTTGGATTCTGATGTTATGTTAACTGTGGTGTTGCAGTATTTTTGGTGATATACGTGAGCAATAAACGTTGGTATAATTTATTGTACATCAACGAGACAAACATCCACACGTGGTGTGTATCTGAATTAAATCACTGAGAATCAATACAATACAATACGTATACATATCATATATATATATATATATATATATATATATATATATATATATGATACTTTTAGTCCGCGTGTTGGTACCAGTACAGAAAAGATGACGAAGCAGGGTGGCAATGCATTTCAGTCCAACAGTGCTATTTATTCAGACCAAATTTTCGACGAATACATTCGTCTTCCTCAGGGTTGACAATGACTTTCAGAATTGTCATTGTCGACCCTGAGGAAGACGAATGTATTCGTCGAAAATTTGGTCTGAATAAATATCACTGTCGGACTGAAATGCATTACCACCGGCCCTACTTCGTCATCCTTCCTTATTATATATGTATATATATATATATATATATATATATATATATATATATATATGTATGTATATATATATAATTCTATAATATAATTATACATACATACATACACATTGTGTATATTGTCACGATAATCCACCCAAGGAAAAAAAAAAAGAAAGAAAAGAAAAGAAGGTGACTTCGTACCTTTGCATTGTCTTTTATATCTTTGGAAAGTCGTACTTACCATAGCTCTCAAATCTACAATAAGACATAATGAATATGTATTTAAATTTTATGTGTATGTGAAAATATATGTTTCATATGTACATATTATTATGAATGCATATTCATGTAGCATGCGTCTATGTTACTGTATCTATCATCTATACCATATATGTTTTATGTTTTCAGGTCAAGGAACGAATCCGTCAGTCAGTCACCAAACTCCTGGCAGATATTCCCAACATCCAGATTGGAATCATGGCTCATGGAGACTACTGTGACCAGAAGTTGTACGTCCTGAGGAAGCATGATCTCTCCTCCAATGTCAGCGACCTCGTGAATTTTGTCACGGAAACGGACCGCACTGTAGGAGAAGGATATCATGCGGTGAGTTTCAGTGGTAGGATAGTTTTTCTTCCCCTTCAATAATATATATATATATATATATATATATATATATATATACATATTGTATGATAATGTATGTGTGTATGCAACAGTGATATTATACTTTATTACCCCATATACCACAAACATCTGAATAATAAAAAAGAAAAAGAAAAAGGAGCGAAAAAAAAACACAGAAAAATAAACTCCCTCTCTCTTTGCATGATATATTTATAGGTGTGTGTGTATGTGCAACATGACAATGTGTGTAGCTATGATAGCATGTGCAATTGCATGTAGTGTGATAGTATAATAATATCTAATGTGATAATCCACATGACGTGTTTGTGTCATATATAATAATTTTGATATAAAACATTATCAATGGCGCAAGCATGAGTACCTAATTACAGCTGTATTGGCAATTCATCTCGTCAAACCTGCGATGATTTACTTAACTTTGTAATGTATACATGTATATGCTTATGATGGATTTTCTGATTTACCTTGTGTTATGTTTTGTTGAAAGAAAAATGAGAAAGAAATAAATGAATTGAAAAAAAAAATGAATTGAACTTCCCATGCCCCCTTATTTCGATGGTGTCAGCACAATAATCCACTTTCATTTGTTATAGTGTTACGAGTGGGTCTTGAGACATGCGAACCATCTGTCCTGGCGAGAGGACGCAGCCAAAGCTCTGGTCATCATCGGTGATGTCGTCCCACACGAGAAGTCTTACACCACTGAACAGGTGGACTGGAGGGCAGAACTTGATGACTTGATTGCCAAGGAAGTCAAGGTACCCCCCCCCCCCCCGGCCTACATCCTCCCTATCAACACCCCCCCCCCCCCCCCACACACACACACACACGCACCACAATATGGATACCATGGGTATAAAGGAGAGTTCCAGTGTCGGCACATTATAAGTATCTTACAGAATATAAATGCACTTGATTTCCAATTCCTTTATGGTATATACATACTTTTCAAAATTTGTACTTTGCATGAATTAGATAACTATACAAGACTGCATAGTTCACTGCTTTTTCTTTAATGTCATGAGATTGTTTGAAGCTTTCATGCATGAGCGAGACATTGATGGTAATTATTCATGTATCAGGTAAACCTGCTTTTTATGCCTCCGCCACGAAGTGGTGCCGGAGGCATTATGTTTTCGGGTTGTCCGTCCGTCCGTCCGTCCTTCCGTCCGTCCGTCCGTCCGTCCGTCCGTCCGTCCTTCCGTCCGTCCGTCCGTCCTTCCGTCCGTCCGTAATGAATTTTGTGGACAAGGTAACTATCGAAACCTGTTGAGGTATCCTAATGAAACTTGGCATGTATGTGTATTAGGGGGTGAAGTTGTGCCTATCAACTTTTGGGTGCACATGCTCAAGGTCAAAGGTCAAAAGGTCAAGGTCAAATACATAAAATTTCACTATTTCCACCATATCTATTGAATGCCTGAAGATATTTTCTTGAAACTTAGTGTATACATGTTTTACCTAATTAAGATTCTCTGGTGAAAGTTTGGGTCATGAGGTCAAAGGTCAAAGGTCAAAAGGTCAGGGTCAAATACATAAAATTTCACTATTTCCACCATATCTATTGAATGCCTGAAGAGATTTTCTTGAAACTTAGTGTATACATGTATTACCCAATTAAGATTCTCTGGTGACAGTTTGGGTCATGAGGTCAAAGGTCAAAGGTCAAAAGGTCAAGTAAAAATATTAAAACTTCTTTTTTTTTCTCCGTACCTTGGAAAATTGTTTAAGGTATCTTCATGGAACATAGTATATACATGTACTGACTGGAAGTGATTATCTAGAGAATGTAGGGTTCATGGGGTCAAAGATCAAGTGCAAGACTTCAAAATGTTACTATTACCCTCATATTTATGCAATGCCAGCAGGGTTATTTTTTTACACTTGGTGTATGCGTGTGTAACCTAATAGAAATTCTCTGGAAAGTTTTTTTTTCTCTTTTTGCCTCAAAGGTCAAAAGGTCAAAGATAAGTGAAAGTGCTGAACTAACTTTTTCCTCCATATCTCGGAAGTGGCTCAAGTTACCTTGAAACTTACTACATATTATGCATGTTCTACCTGAAAGTAATTATCTTATGAATTTTAGGGTCAAGGGCCAGATGAAAATGGTAACAATTTACTATTCAATTCAGAAATTGAACTTTTTCTCCACACCTGTACCTTGAAAATTACTCAATGCCTAAATGTATGAATGGGTCAAAGTCAAGTTAAAGTCCTTAAATCCCTAGATACATGCTCTCCTATTCATCCAATTAAACCTACATCAAGGAAGGTGAACATTCAACACATTTGTGACAAACTTGTCATTCCAATATTTTGCCAGTTTGTGAAAATGTAATCACACAGTGTCCACATGTACTATCTAGACCTATTGGGAAAATCATGCATTATGGCGGAGGCATACCAGTCGCCAAAGCGACATTTCTAGTTACAATTAAATCAAGTTTTGTTGTTTTATAGGTGTACGGAGTGCAGGTAAAAGACTATGGTCCAGGCGATTCTTTCTACGGGTACATGGCGCGCAAATCTGGAGGTGCTCATATTACATTCCAGCACTTTGGGCTTATCACCGACATGTTTCTTGCAGGTAAGACCACCATTCTGTTCTGATGAACTTGTAACAATACATCGTTCCTTTGGATGTTTCTATTTATTTTTTTTTCATTGTACATATCAGATCAAAAATAAATATGTACAATTAATTTTTTTGATGACAAACTAATGTTTATAATGTTTATCTCTTTTATTGCAGAATATAAGCCTCAATATGATTTTCAACAATAATCATTTATAGACTTAATGAATCGTCAACAATATGCTTGAAACTTCTGCCAATGAAGGAATGTACAGTGACTCAAATCCCCATTCATAAATACACACACTCAAAACAATTAATCACCAACACACTTTTAAGCCCTATACACTCTTCAGATCCTCAAGAGACCATGCAAGTCCAACAGCCATTAAAGCAATTTCTGCAAACATTATTATACAAAAGACCAACACTGATGTGAATGGATTCATCAATGCAATTACATGTATATTAATCATATGTTTTTACTTCTACCAGTGATGGCGTTGGTTCAGCATAATGACTGTTTTCTAATACACAAAATAGAATGATTACGTTACCCTTTGAAATTTTTATTTCGTTTACTCTAATCAGTGTGTTACAGGGAGTCCGGCGATGCCCAGCTCAAAGCTTATGTTGATGAGGTGAAAAGTGAGGGAAGGATGACAGAGGAAATGATGGATGTGATGCAGCAGTTAGAGAAGAAACCAGAGGAAGAAGAGGAAAAGAAGGAGGAGGAGAAGAAGGAGGAGGAGGAGGAGGAGAAGGAGGAAGGAGCAGCAGGTGAACCAGCGGGTGCAGCGGCTGAACCATCGCCACGGAGGCCACGGGTAAGAAATTCAAACCTCGCGGGAAATATTCGACATTTTCACAACAAACACTCATTAACCAATCTATTCTACTGGATGTGACAATGATAATGCAGATCAATTCAAGACATTTCCTGCAGAAATGACATTTGTTTGAAACGATATCTCTTGTTTAATGAATCAAGGTATATGGTCTGTACCAGTTTATGTGGCAAAATACATGTTTTACAGAAAACTGGCGCACTTAAATCTAAAGGAAATTACTAACCATCACACTCTATGCACACACACATCTTACATTAAAACCCAACAAGCCCAAGAAAAGATATTTATTCCCCATTCTTTTAAAGGGAAATGCTGGATATGTTTGCAATACTGATGAAAATGTAGCGCTTGAAATTTTTTTCGGCATCATTATTCTAAATATATCACCTTATTTGTTTGTTTAAATACAGGAGGCTTACGTTGCAAAGCCGTGGTGGGACGAGAGTCTGGATCAAGAGACCCGCCCGCGATTCACGTACAACGCTAAGAGGGACGTTTGGCGCCGAATCCACGTGGGTAGAGGAGCAACGATCCGCAATAAATGTGGACAGTTGAAGGAGGAATGCACTCTAATGTAGATAGCCTTGTAATCTCTCTGGTCAGGGGGACATAGGCCCTGTATACCTTGACTTAGATGCCCCAGGTCATGAACAGTTTGACATGATAATGACATGATTTTTTTTTTTTTTTGCAATGTATCTATTTCTCGTATCTCACAACAAACTAGAATGATATAAATCACGGAACAAAACAACATTAAAAAAATCAACATTAAATTCAAAACATAAAAACTAAGCATGTAATTAACATGAGGTTATATCAAAATAATGGAAAAAATAAGGGTGTAAAATATGCATGTAATTATACGAACCAGAAATGCAATGCTCATAATTATAGATAAGTTCCTTCTGTTAAGTGTTTGATCTTCTTAGATTTCTTGAACATTCATTGTGTATGAAGGACCATAGAAATGTTCTTTTTTTTTCATATAGATTATGCATAATAAACAACAAAAGAGGGAAAAAGAAAAAGAAATGTTCAACATGTACCACGTTTACTTGACTGTTGGTTTGTAAGCACCTCTTTCATTATGCTCTTCCATTCATTACGGTGTACGTTGATACCACCTATCAAATTCTAATATACCTCTTATATACCGGTCACTTGCGCTGAAGTGCATTGTGCACTGTACTTTCAAAAGTTTTGCTCAGTGACATGTAGCAATCTACCGTGGTAATTTCCTGCTAGCCTTAACAACACTTCCTGTAACTCATTCAGAGTTAGCCTTCGTGAAGGTTGACCAGTCTCATGATATCATAGAATCCAGATAAGGTTGTATACATACCAGGTAAAAGAAAGTGACACAGTTAGGGCAATAGATGACCATAGTGGATATATACAGATAAAAAGAATTGAATGAATTTGGACGTACAGAAACAGTGCAAATTTCATCTTCCAGGTGTGGTGTGTTACTATTTGTGATCAATTTACATAGAATTATTCCGGAAAATTCTTCGACACGAAACGTTTTTTTTTTCTTCTGTACCATTAATGTAAATATATATAAATGCGTTTTACAAATCGGTTACATGACATTAAATTTTGCTCCTGCGACAACGTTCCCATGAAACACATCTGCACGCTAAGTCAAACATAAATTCTACCCACAAACATAACCCTAAACGTCGTTGGAGAAAACATGACCGGAGCAATATTGTCTCAGGAAAAATGTCGTGTCACCTTACAAAATCATCTTCCAATGTGAATTAAGCGCATGCAATGGTCCGTTCTTGATGCCTGTAAATCAATCGATTATGCTTGGAATGTTTGGTTTGCTTTCATTTTAAGTGTACACATTCTAATATTTGAGAAAATGAGTCTTGCCATTTAATAAATCTTGCATTATGTCGTAACTATGGTCTTTCATTTTTGTACATTGTATATATTGTATATAAATGTGTTTGCATATAGACTGTGTTAAAGTTACAATATATATTTATATCGACTTAACAGTAATATGTCGTTTATTATTGAGGTGGTTAATATTTTTAATATATGTATATTCAATATGAAAGCATTCTTCAGATGAATGTTTGTTTTCTGTATAACAGCATGCATTATTATATCACGATTATAATGTACACATCTTTTGCCGTTCTCATTTCTGTCACAGAAAATGACTACATGACTGTATACCGTTTCAAATGTTTATTCCGACTGAAAGCAATATTGCAATGTTTCATCATTTTCCGAGAAAGTATGATGTAGTCTATATAACTTATTTCATTTTTACATTAAATAATGTGTACCTCTATATGCGATGCTTTGCTAAAAAAGGCCAAAAAAAATATATATACTTGTCGACAGAAATTACTTTATATGCTAATAAAGCATAAGTTGATATGCAATAACAGGGTCAAAGTCGTGTCTTGTTTTTTCTCGAGTCAGAACGGTGATTTATGGTCCTTATTTTTCTATTAAGAGTACCTAAGAAGGAAAAAAAAAACAAAATAAAGGAAATTTCACGTGATCAAGATGGCAGAAGATTATAGGCACTTAATTCTTAATTAATGGTATAGGGAAGACTATACTCACATTATTATCATGTAACCACGTAATTCAAACACATAACGTTCATTGCTTTGGGGTCGTAGAAAGTGGTTCTCCAGCAGCCACCAGCAGGGGCGGATGAAGGAATTCCGTAAAAGGGGGCGCCTTTACAAAATCAAAGGGGACGCACGTCCCCCCCCCCCAATTTTTCTTTTTATTTCTTTTGTTTTAACAAAAATCAAAGAGGGCGCTCCCGGTGCGCCCCTGCCTGGATCCGCCACTGCATAATCAATATATGACAATGAAATAAACGTACATGCATGCCATCATTTGCGCTTAGAAACATCAGTATTAAGCGCTATATAAATGTTATTCATTATCATTATCATTATCATTTTGCATATGTCTGAAAAATATGCCTAGAAAAGTTAAAGACATTGCACTGCCCTTTCACACATGATCTATGTATTCAGGAATTGGAATCGTTTAGGCCTGACCTGAAAAACGTCTTTCATCATAAAAGACATTTGAACTTTGCTTATTGCACAGGGTTTGACAGTCTTTCTATGACGAGCAAGTGCATCAATCATACCATCCCTTGGTTCAGATTAAAGACTCAGGATAAGATTGTCAATATTCCAACATCATTCTGACGATGGTCACAAAATACCATACTTATAATGCTGAGGATTCATGAGTGATTTGATCAATACAAAAAAAAAAAAAAAAACTGAAAAGAGAAACATTAAAGGCATAATTTACCATTTGCAGATGAAACAAAAAACCCAGCATTAGTGCTTTAAAATGGTTCTAAAATGTGAGTTAGGGATAGAAACGACCACTGTCAGAATTTGAATCCGTATAATCGATGTTAAGTGTTGTTTAATACACAAAATGTGAACAATAGTTATAACAAAGATGTTTCCAGACTAAACCGTATACAGTTACGGTTTATGAAGAAAAACCCTGATATATCTCCTTATATTTTAGGTTTCATTGCAAATATTCAATATGGTAGGATGTTTTATGAGACAGCAGACCTACACATATGCATCAAATGTGATATCTTGAACATTTTTTTAAATCACTGCTCCCAAAGGTAAACTGGACCTTTAATGAATAGAGCTAACGCTTGGATATCCGGAAGTGAGTTCCAGGGGACCGTTTCATGAAAGTTGTCAGCCCTGACAAGTTGTCAGTCTCTGGCAATAACCATATAGTAACAGTCAGTGACCAAAGCATCTCAGCCAATCAAAACCAAGAGTTTTGCTGAAATTGTCAGAAACTGACAACTTGTCAGCGCTGACTAAATGAAACACCCCCCAGAAAGTCAAAGAATTTCAGTGTCAATTGTGATTTTTTTTTCCCCCGATCTTTTATTTATGTATTTATTTTTAAGGGCAAAAAGTGTGAGGGCTGCAGCTCCCCATTCCTTCCACGGCTCCGAAACAACAAACTCATGAGCTATGGGTTAGGTGTGTGTGTCGGGCAGTTAATCGGCATTGATCACTGTACGGGTCCCGGATGTGAGTAGTATTACGTACAGGGAGTCATGCTGCCATGTTTTGAAAGGTGAAGAGTTTAATGTTAGTTTCATTACAGCATAAACCACACATCTTTTTTCAGCATTTGTAAGGTATCGATACTTGACTTTTATGTCACATATTAAGGCCTAGGTCCTGTGCTGACCCACGGAAGAACTTTTAATGCAGCATTGCATGTCTTTATGATAGTTCTGTTGCCTCTGTAGCTCATGATGCAAACTTTAAGATAACACTTGAAATAATATCTTTTATATTTGCGTATCGTATAAAGTCGTATTTTACTGTCAACATTCAGCGTATAATGACCGGGTCTGAGACATCAAACGGTCCAGTCTGGTATTGTACATAAAGATTGCAGCTAACGTGCCAATAATGACCCCGCGGCCCGGGGTGCTCCTTTCATTTCATTTCATTTCATTTTATTGTTTCTGTATGGCACAATATAATCAACTCTGATCACTTTCAGAAATAAACACATGATTCATAATAATTCATGGCTGATTTTGCACATGACAGGTAATCAAATCTTTGTGACAAAGAACGAAGACATAATGATAATAAACATTGCATACAAAACAGTAGGCCTATACCATGTATACGTACTGTTGGATGTCTTCTCTTCATTTTTCATCTTTCCTTCTCCTTCTGAATTCAATTCAATTCAAATTTTTCAATTCAATCTTATTTATTCCACATGCTAAAAAGTACTTAAAAAACACAAATACACAGACATAAAATATTGCACATTACGTTTACATTGGAAACAAGAGGAATAATGCAAAAGGATATACTTAGCATGTGTGGGAATCAAAAAAAGGACCATATTATATAGGACTTATCAAAGCCGATTCCCTTACAGATGAAGAAGCTACAAATTGCAATCAAAATATGCATTTTAAGAGTAAATCTATACCATTAGAAATTATACACAAAATTGCAAGCAAAAAGGACAAAATACACACAAAAGACAACAAAACAAGACAAAAAGGCAAATTTCCCAAGAATTATTCAGCTGCACTTTGGATTAAAAACATTCTATATTTATGTTTAAAAGATGAGAGTGTAGGATATTCTTTGATAATAGCAGGTAAATCATTCCAGCACTTAGCTCCAATAGTCTTTATTATTGTATAAAAGGGTAAACATATGTTATTGGCACATCTGGTGTTATAACTATGAATTGCACTATTTTGGATGAATGACTTATGGAAGGTTACAGGTAAAACTAGATAATGGCCACTTGTAATTGCACTATTTGATCAATTTTTAAAACTTTCATTTCTTGAATAATGTTGCAGTGTGCTCAAATTGCTTACATCGCAGACTATTCTTATTGCACGCTTTTGTGATAACAACACACTGTTCAATAAGTACAAAGAAGTGTGACCCCAGACTACTGCACAATAATACTCATGTTAAATGGGGGGGGGGGGGGGGGGTGTCATTGTGTGATAATGGTTAAAACTATTTTTGAAGGAAGTGCATATTTCAAATAACTCATAACACCTACAATTCTGCTTGTTTTGATGCAAACGTCATTTGTATGGTCTTTCCATGTTAAGCCATCATCAATTATCACACTAAGAAATTTTGTATTATTCACTTGTTTAATTTTAGCATTACCTATTATATATATATTTGTAAAACATTTTCATCTATTACCTTATTCTTTGTTTTGAAGATCATGAAACATTCTATGTTTAATGTCTTCTTCCTCTTTTCTTCTAAATCGTCATCTTTTTCTCCTTCTTCCCTTTTTTCTCTATATTTTCTCTGCACTTTGTCTTAAATTGTTCTAAATCTGAAACGCGTAAGGGTGTGACACCATTCCCTGGATCGTGTATGTGCATGTTCTCTGCTGCATCGTGCTGCTGGAATCGGGGAAGTACGTGTGATACTATTTTTAGAACATTACATCACTTCGAACGGCCGACCAAAATAGTCTCGTCTGACGAGTATAAAACACACCCACAGTGCGGAAGTGAACGGTGTTGTTAAAAGCAAGCCACCGTAGCTGTGAACAGTGACAAGCTCCAAACTCTGGCCAGCGTAACCATCTAGGATCTTACCAAGCAGGAATATAAACCGCGATTCTAAACCCTTATCTCTTTACTAAGATTTGAAGGGTCAACAGATCTTGCCGTGAAACCATGGCTCCGACAATGCCGTCTAGTACAGTCGACGTAAGCATCAAGCTGACCAGCGGTCGTACCGCTAAGTTCCCCGTGCCCTATGGCACGACCGTCGCTGAGCTGTGCCAGAAAGCAGCTGCGGAGGAGAAAGCACCCGCGGAAGAAGTAACGTTGAGGTTCGATGGCAAGACGCTGAAGAGAAGCAAAACCGTCCGAGATTATGGGATCCGGGTGGAAACAGTACTAAAA
The DNA here is from genome assembly GCA_033980235.1 of Diadema setosum. Lineage (NCBI taxonomy): Eukaryota > Metazoa > Echinodermata > Echinoidea > Diadematoida > Diadematidae > Diadema > Diadema setosum. The sequence continues at coordinate 5,933,864 of CM067075.1, forward strand.
GTCAAGGTAATTGTTGTTATATTTGATACTTCAAGAATTTGAAATGTTAATATTTCAATGTATGTCACTCTTGCAGCCAGTACTGTAATACAATCATGAGCTCGCTCATTTCATTCCAGGCCAAGTCATGACCTGAGGTAACCGCACCCAAGTGAATAGTAGCGTATTTTATATACCGGAAGCGGCAGTAGCTGCATGCTCTACTGTGGACCTTATTTATGTATATAAAAATCGCCTAAAAATACACGTTTTTGCACCTTATAAGCCATTTCGTGTACGCATAGTGATTCTGTAGTGTAAACATAATTGCTTCCTTGCAGATATTCCAATGTTCCTAGCTCTCCCTATCTATATCTCTCACTATATCTCTACCGGCCTCTTTATCTCTCTCGATCTCTCACTTCTGTCTGTATAAGGCCCATGCATGCATGTCGTGCATTGCACAGTTATTTACTCCATTAGAGTTAATATCAGTGGTTATTAAATGTTGATATCTGAAAACTAATTGTTACTGTGTTCTCCAAAATTGAATTTATTTTCATATTTCCTCTGATCCTCTTCTGTTCATTTCCCTTACTCCATCCTTTCTCTTTCTAAAGCGTATATGCATAGGAATAGCTACTTGCAGTGACTGGGCTGTGTATAGTTAGCATAGGGACTACATCTGGTGTGATATCCACTGTAGTAATGTACATGGTTCATTATTATCTTTGTGTTAGGGTTTGATCATGAAATGATTTTTACAGAAGTGGCATCCAATCACAATCAAATGTTTATTCTCTTGAGTATCAAATCAATCAGGAATACCCGTAGGTGTAGTTGCTGCACAAAATAGAAATTTCATGTAATGCCATGCAGCATTATAGGAGATGTTTTACCATCCTGGTAGTGGCACCATTATTTGATAGGAGTCAGCATACAGGTGTCGTATTTTCTAAAATGTCTGCATTTTTTTTTAAAGAACAGTGTGCATTTACTATCTTTTTGGATAAACATATTCAAAGAAGATGATATCATTTTGTTCATTTTCTTTTCTTGCAGATGATTGTCAAGCAGACATTGCAGATGAACTTGAAACTTCCAAAGGATGAGGTTGTTTCCTTTTCGATCTATAACACATCTCTCCTCTCTGAAATCAAGAACAAACTACTGCAGGAGAAACCTGACATGCACCAAAATCTGATTGTTTTCAAGGTAAGTCTCCTAATCACTTAATTCAACGGATGTGGGGGATGTTGGCAGGAGTGGGATAGGGTTGGGTGGTAAGTAGTGGCGGACTCAGGGGGAGCGCACCGGGTGGGCGCCCCCTTCTACTTTATTCTAACAACAAAATAAATTTGAAAAAAAATGGGGGAGGGGGCATGCGCCCCCTTTTATTTTGTAATGGCACCCCCTCTTTACGAAATTCCTGGATCCGCCCCTTGTAAGTCATGACAGGTAGCTGCATTGAATTAGGCAGGTTTGATATCTTGTATGTTTAAGGTTATTTATTATATCTCAGCTTATACTAAATATTACATCAATGACAGACTTACCCACTGAGAATACCGTTTGTATAAGTATGGATGTCTGCATTTTTTAAATCTGAAAATTGAATCTCCCTTGCTACGAAGTCTTGAATTAAATCTTTGAAATAATCTCTTGTCAATGCAATAAAAGCCAAGCAACAATTCCTTTGTGGTTTCTATGCATCCCGTCTTAATGATATTGTATCTGTGTCTCAATGAATATTTTAAATTGTCTTAAGACAGTGACGTCAACCTTATAAGAGTAAGAATAGTATTGTGGCTGAAGACCGACTATTGCTCTCAATGACTGCATGCATGTTTGTGTATAGACAATAGGCATATCAGAATTTATAATTCATGTGAAATTTTAGTTGATGTTTTACAAGTGAAAGTGGCAACCATGAAGAGAGATTATTTCATTCTCTCCTCTCAAAACTGATCTCATTCATTTTTGATCGGACTATTTATTATAATAATGACTCCATTTGATTCTTTAGTTGCATGTCAAGAAGCTTTTGAAAGTAATACAAGTTTGGTAAAATGAGAGAATTTTGAAAATGGCATTCATATTGCACCAAGCATCTGTGGGTATGATAGCTACATTTAAAGGACCTACCCATACTCAAGTTGTAACATGTTGGCTGTATTGTATTACTTCAAGATTGGTCAAATGGAGCTGAATCTGTCAAACTATGCCTACGAGGACTGTCTCGAAGATGGAGAAAAGATTGATGTGATCGTCAAGCGTCCGCCTGGAGCAGATGGGGAAGAGGAGGAAGAGATGGCAGAGGAGGATAAGCAGGTAAGCAATATGTGAAACCAGAATTTCTTTGCACAATTTTGTTTTTATTTTTTTATTGTAATGATTTTTTTTTGGTTTATTATGGAAGGAGATGTTTTAGGCACATAGTTTGGCAGTCTATTCTGGAGTGATGGTTCAGGGGTTGGGTTTACTGTAAAGCCAGAAATGTTTGCATGTACTCTGATTTCACAACTTTTGTGAGAGTCAAGATTTGCAAAATTTAACTGCATGTGAAAGTTCTTGCCTACATTATTTTGTAATGCCAGTGACAATGGGCTCCAATTTGCAAAAATTTTATTCTGCAAATATTTCTGGTTGTACAGTTTATGTATACCTACATAATGAAAGGCAGAACACACTGTAAACCTAGAAATTTTCGCATCCCTGAAACTTTCGTAAATTCTTGAGGAGCCAAGTTTTGTGAAAGCGAAATGGACGCAAAAGCCAGTTGTCTGCACAGTGCATTGAATGGCAGTTGCAATTTATTGAAGTTTTATGCCATGAAAACAGCTGTTTGCTCCGCTTTGGGAAAGTTTCTTGCCATGACTATTTCTGGTTGTACAGTTGAATGACTGATGTGTCCTTTGTTGTCTGCATGTGATCGTGCTTTCTTATATTATCAGTTCCCATGCAAGTTCAACAGCCCTTACAATTAATGGCAGTCAGATGAGAAATCTAGTGAAGCAGGGCATACCAGTCTGACCCTGTCTATTCAAGTGTATTGATCATGACAAGCAAGGTTTTGTTATTACCTCTGGCAAGGTTGATTTTAGCATTGGTTTGTTTGTCTGACTGAATCCACAACTTTGTTAGATAATTTTGAAGGATTCTTTTTTTTTATCAGTATCATTAGCAAATAGCACCAACAAACTAGAGAATTCAGGCTGCTTGTATTTAAGGTGGGCATAAGTGCATTGAGCATGTGCTCAAGGCACAGCAGGAATTTTGTTAAGTATCAGGAAGAGATACGAGTAAGGATTTTTTATCATTAGAAAGCAGAGCCATCACAGTTTCAGCATAAAATGCATGTATGGATTGAAATGAACTGCTTGGTGGAGGTCTGCGCTCTCTGAGTGCTTTTCTAGTTGTTGCTGTTACTGTTGTTGATGATAATAATTAAAATTCTGTATTTATTTCCCGTTAAGAAAAATGGGAAAATGTTAAAAATGAGGGATGCATGAAGTTCCAAAATCATATTTTGTAGACACCAGATACCAAGGTTTACCACTTGATTGCCTGAACCCCCACAAAGTAAAATTTTTATTTTGTTTCCCTGCATACAGGAAGTCTTGAACAGCTTTGCTGCCAACATGACATCGCAGCGTAAAGTCGATGTGGTATTCTCCTTCGACACGACTGGCAGCATGTATTCTTTGTTATCAACGGTAGGTTTTATCATGGACGACCCACCTCGCTACTTCCTGGTGTGTGTTGATACAGCAGAGAATCATTGACATAAAGTGCTTAGCTACTTCATTACCCACTGCATTAAAGACCCTAGTGCAATTGATGTACAATTACAGCAACTAACTTGACACAAGTCAAACTGTTAATATATGCTGTTACTGCACTGTAATAATATTTCCCACAAAAAACCCAGACAAACAAACAAACTAAAAAATTGTGCATAATATATCACCACAAGGCACATATCGAAACCCAGTTCCTCTTCAGAAAAACTTTGTCAATAAAAAAGAAAGTTATCATCGTCATAAAATGTATATTTTAGAGCATGTAACAGTGTCTTTCTTTCTATATAACCAAACCGAACTGCACCAGCGTTTCTTTTCTATACATGTATCTGTTATGTTCATAATTTAGTTGGCAACTTTATTGTCCCCGCCGAACGAGTTCGACAGGGGACTATGAAACGGGCTCCGTACGTTACTTGCTACTCCTTCGCCATTTCTAACCCGATTTCGATTCCGTTTGCTTTATGTGATGGCACTAGGTGAGGGCTTCAAAACTTCTACACAGAATTTTGACCTTTGACTTCTTTGACCTTTGACCTTGAACATTGACCTATATTGTACATTTTGCTACAAAATGCTACTCCTACGCCATTTGTAACCCAATTTCAATTCCGTTTGCTTTAAGTGATGGCACTAGGTGAGGGCTTCAAACCTTCTACACAGAATTTTGACCTTTGACTTCTTTGACCTCTGACCTCGGATTTTTGACCTGTATTGTACATTTTGCTACCAAATGCTACTCCTTCGCCATTTCTAACCCGATTTTGATTCCGTTTGCTTTATGTGATGGCACTAGGTGAGAGCTTCAAAACTTGTACACAAAATTTTGACCTTTGACTTCTTTGACCTTGATTTTTGACCTATATTGTACATTGGCTACAAAATGCTACTCCGCCATTTCTAACCCGATTTCGATTCCGTTTGCTTTATGTGATGGCACTAGGTGAGGGCTTCAAAACTTCTACATAGAATTTTGACCTTTGACTTCTTTGACCTTTGACCTTGATCTTTTTACCTATATTGTACATTTTGCTACTAAATGCTACTTCCGGCGGGGACATATATTACGCACCGTGTAATTTCTACTTTTCCTTGTTTGTTTTATAAAGTTATGCAGTGGTATGTTTATATATTTATATGTTTGCATATGTATATGTTTGCATATTTATATGTTTCTTAGGTCCAGGCAAAACTCCGACACTCAGTCACCAAACTCCTGGCAGATATTCCCAACATCCAGATCGGTATCATGGCCCATGGAGACTACTGTGACCAGCACATCTATGTCCTGAGAAAGCATGACCTCTCTTCAGAAGTTCTTGACCTTGTGAACTTTGTCACAGAAACGGACCGCAGTGGAGGGGAAGGAAACTTTGCTGTGAGTGTCATTGGTGGATATACATAATTTTTTGGTCAATTTTTTTTCTCCCATATTAGCTTGGAAATGAATCCACAAACTGTTTTCGAAATAAGTTTTATAGATGTATTTGCTGTACAATATAGCTTTTTAAAATAATTTCTATAGATGTATTTACTGTAACTGTCATTACTGAATAGAGGCATAGGAACTGTACTTCTTAAAGTGAAATTCAGTGTTGTAGGGTCAGCAGAAAATACATTGTTTCCCAAAGACTTTGATTAAAAACAATGAATGCTGATGCATATGTGACAGAAAACAGAAAACAAAACAAACAAACAGACAAAAAACGAACAAATGTTCAAGTATTTCTGTCACATTAAACAAGATGTCTTGAAATCTCATGATGTGTTTTGGTTCATAGGTCTTACTTTGACTATAAGCAAAACAAATTGATGTGTGCTATGTATATAATCATGTTTGTAATTGTACTGTTATTCCTTCCAACAACTTGTGGGTACACACAGTACTTTTCATGTTTTTGACATAAGTTTGCACTATCCACTTTTTTTTTTTCCAGTGTTACGAGTGGGTCTTGAGACATGCGAACAATCTGTCCTGGCGAGAGGACGCAGCCAAAGCTCTGGTCATCATTGGTGATGTCGTCCCGCACGAGAAGTCTTACACCACTGAACAGGTGGACTGGAGGGCAGAACTTGATGACTTAATCGCCAAGGAAGTCAAGGTAATGTCCCCTCCCCTCAAAAAGATGAATGATTATAGTAATCATGAAATGTTGATAAAACAGAAGTCATAAGGTACATGCAGACACTATGTATACAGAATATGAATTAATTTTTTTTTTGATACTTTTAATTGTAATATTTACACACTTTGTACTACAACTGACTCATTGCTTTAATAATGCATATAGAATCAACATGTGCCACTTCCATCGCAATTATGTCCATGGAATGCATTTTCCATGAGTTTTAGTACAGTTTCATTTTGTTTATTTTTATTTTTGTTTTGTTTTTTGCTTATATTCTCTCTTGTTATTTTTGTCATGTTATGGTACATCACAGTCTAGCAATTAAAGACATTATGTTTTGATGTTTTTTAGGTGTACGGAGTGCAGGCACGCAGCTATGAACCAGCCAACTCTTTCTATGGGTACATGGCACGCAAATCTGGAGGTGCTCATATCAAATTCCAGCACTTTGGTCTTATCACCGACATGTTCCTTGCAGGTAGGACTGCCATTCTCTTCATGCTAACGTCTTGTGTACGTGGAACATTAATTTGGATGATGCCCTCATCTAGAGATTGAAGCAAAATATATGTAACTATTGGTATTACTGATTCTAAGTATTGATAATATTTTGCTTTTTATTGTTCAAAGGTGCACAAGCAGAAAGTCAGCATCAATATGTAATTAGCAGTAGTTATCATAAAATGTAAAGAAATTTGGGGAATTGCTATAAGGAAGAAAGTTATCAAGTATCCCCCTTTAATCAAAGGAAAGGTCCTAAATAGACCGATTTATACAAATCAAACATCCGCATAGCGATTTTTACATTATTGTAACCACTGTGAAATATCAGAAGATATCTCTCACAAGCAGTAGTGTTATTTTCAATTTTGTGTATGTTCAGTAATATCAGATGAGCAGAGTAATCAGGAATATATTACGACCTTTTAAAAATGATGATATCTCCTCATATTTACAGTGTGCTACCGGGAGTCCGGAGATGACCAGCTCAAGGCGTATGTAGATGAGATGAAGAACGAAGGAAGGATGACAGAGGAAATGATGGATGTGATGCAGCAGTTAGAGAAGAAACCAGAGGAGGAAGAGGAAAAGAAAGAGGAGGAAAAGAAGGAGGAGGAGAAGAAAGAGGAAGGAGCAGCAGCTGAACCTGCGGGTGCAGCAGCAGCAGAGCCATCGCCACAGAGACTGCAGGTGAGAAATCAGACAAGATGGAGAATTTTCAGACATTTTTACAATAAATATTTTTAACGTATCCATGACAAACTATTATATGTTGGTAACTTAATAACCATCACATGCAGGATTGACATTCATGGCAAACTACATCTTTCAATCAGTGAATCAAGGCCCTTTGGCAGGGACTTTAACCCGTTGAGGACGGTTTGATTTGGCTACAACACGCATTTCCCATATACGCTTGCCCGAGTATACTCTGGACTCGTCCTCAACGGGTTAAGCCATCAGTCCTGTAGTTGCTGGCTTACAAGCATCCATTGCTTTCCTAGCAGCAAAGTAAAATAAATCATTAAAGATAACAGGAATATGTGCCAAAAACATTGATTAAAGAGACAAATAAAACAACAAAATGACAACAATGAAAAATGACCAAAACAAAGAGACAAAAAGGCATCTCATACTAAGCAAATCTCGGACAAGGAAAGCTCACAACAAAAAGGGAAATGATTTGCCATTCTAATGAGCATGGGACCTTAACCTGTTGAGGATGGACTTATTTTGCTATAGCGCACATTTCCCATAGACACCTGCCCGAGTCAGTATTCTCAGGACTCGTCTTCAAAGGGTTAAAAGGAGAGAGATGTTGGTAATACTGATGTTAACATTGCACTGGAAATTTCCATCACACAATGATTGTAAACATTGTCATCTCTTTTGACTGTGCAGGAGGAGGTTTACATTGCTGAATCGTGGTGGGATGAGAGTTTGGACCAACGAACGAGGGTGGCATTCAACTACGATGCCGACAACGACAGCTGGAGCCGAAACAGCATCGACCACAACTCCTGCAACCTAGATAGGGCATCGACGACTCGTAGAAAGTCCAAGAAAGTGAAGAAGGGCTGCGCTCTGATGTAGACGACACTGATCCATTCCCATATTGAAGGGAACAGACTTTGGCCTAAAAAAAAAACGTACTGCCACGGGTTGATGGATTCTTGTGTCTACTTTCCGAGACAACTCCCATGCAGGGCTTGTTGGATGTACCAGCTACACTCAAGGACTGGTTTGCGAGGCTGGTTATATAACCCATCCAAGGAAAATCTGCCATTAGTGATGCCGTGTGAGTTTATTTGGTGGTGATTTGACAGTGTGAAGTTGGACGCATTGACAGTAATCACTTTTCACTGTGTTGGGATATATAACTGCCAATTTGGTTGGAGGAGCAACCTGACAAAACACAAACTTTATGTGCTTTCATTATCAGTTGAATGATTTTTGATTCCAGACATTTATCCTCAAGTTTTCCTCATATATGATATAAAAAAGCAGATGTATACTAACACACAAGAGGACCACTATGGCTACTTTTGTTCATGTCCTTTATGGGATAGATTTTAATCCTTAGTTTTGTATTTTTTCTACTGGGAATTAATGATATAAATGAAAGATAACTGAACCCTAACTGATTTTGAACCTTGATTACCAGTGAGTATGACAGCTTTTTGTTGCATTAGATGTTGTCACACAACAAGAGATTCCATGTCTTTGTCCTTGTTTGATTATGCAAACCTCAACCAAGCAAGCTAGGCATAATAATGGGCATTATATTCAAATATTAATGATGTTATATTCTGTTACTTTGTTATACATGTATTAGGATTAAATTTGCAGAAAATGATAAATCTTTCATAGAATTAGTGTTGGACTTCAGTGACAGGAAGTTACATTTATCCTCTGTTTTTTGTTTGTTAAGATGTAAAGTGTGTGTGTAAAATGTGAGCCTGAAGTCTGCTCTCTATACTGACATAAAAAGAAGCATTTTAGATAATAAAGAGTTTGAAATATGTCATGTGAGCTGAGCTTGGTACGTTCTGTGCTTAATATTTGTAAAACAATTTCTTTGAAATATTGGTGTACTGTCATGTTAACTGTGCACATTCTCATGGTCACTTTTGCCTATGTGGTCCTTTCCTACCTGCTTATCAGTCTTCCATTTCAGAAGACCTGTGCTACTTAAGACATAGGCCTATGCAAGTGAAATCATACATGTTTTCCATATACAAATGTATCCTGACATTTTTTTTTTGTTCATGTGGTATATATATGCTGAAGTTTGTTATGCTTATGTAAAGAAAAAAAGTGGCAAAATTTTACAAATTGGTTTAACTGGGTACTGAAATACTGAGTCTACTAAACTTATCAAAACTGCCATGACTAGCATCTAGCTCAAAATACCACTCACTTTGTGTGTGCAATTACTAGTAGGTTTTAAATTTCAGTGACATGGTAAAGAAACTGTGTATCGTACTGTTTCTCCAGTAGTAAAAGCTTCAAATTTAGCCAGATTACACCATGCTTGCCTGCATTTTACTTCCTTGCAGACCTTTTAATCATTCAATTGTAAAGAGGATTAAACAGATTCTTGGGTACTCTCCAAAGGACATAGCCTCAGGAATTTTCTTCCTTCTCTTCCTGTGGAAATAAGCCATTGATATAACATATAAAAAAAGCACATGAGTACACAAACACATAGTCATAATATTATATTCAAAGTCATGTGCTGAAGGGGGCAAGAGCATTTGCCTCCCCATCCCCAATATATTCAGAGGATCCCAGTTCATGGGACAAATTGTATACAATGCCCACCACAAGGAAACAAAATGTAAATATAACTTTTTATGCCTCCGCAACGAAGTGGCCGGAGGCATTATGTTTTCGGGTCGTCCGTCCGTCCGTCCGTCCGTCCGTCCGTCCGTCCGTCCGTCCGTCCGTCCGTACGTCCGTCCGTACGTCCGTCCGTCCCGTTTTGTTTTTGTCGATATCTCAAGAACCGTGCGGTGGTTTTACATCAAACTTGGTATGAGGGTATATCCTTGGGGGATAATACTTTGTGTGGATTTTAGGGTCACTGGGTCAAAGGTCAAAGGTCACAGGTTATTTTGTGAAAAAAAATGTGAAATTTCATGTTTTTCTCCATATCTCGCAAATGGTTCAAGGTATCTTCATGGAACTTAGTATATATGCTTGTACCGATGGGCAATGATTATCTAGGGAAGTTGGGAGTCATGGGTCAAAGGTCAGGGGGGTCAAAGGTCAAGGTCAACTCCTCAAAATATCAGTACTTTCCTTAAAATGCAATATGCCTGAAGGTTTTGTTTTTTTTTTAAACTTGATGTATGGCATGTATTACCCAATATATATTTCTGGGGAAATTTCTTGCCGAAAGGTCAAAGGTCAAAAGGTAAAAGGTCAAGTGAAAGTGCTAAATTGCACTTTTTCCTCCATATCTCGAAAGTAACTCAAGGTGTCATCATGAAACTTACATATTTATGCATGTTCAACCTAACAGTGATTCTCTTTGGAACTGTGAGGTCAAAGGTCAAAGGCCAGGTTTAGATAATGCTATTTTCTCATTTGATACTGAAATTATGCTTTTTCTCAATACTTTGAAAATTACTCAATGCATAAACTTATAAAAGGGTCAAAAGTCAAGTAAAAATCATCAGTTCCCCAAATACCTGCACTCTGACATGTTAATCATTCATCCAATTGAACCTAGTTCTAGGAAAGTGAACATTCAGCCTATTTGTGTCAAACCTGTCATTTTAATATTTTGCCACTTGTGTGAAACTGTCATCACACATTGTCAAGACATTGTACTATAGACCTATTAGGACAACCATGCATTATGGCGGAGGCATATCAGTCGCCGTAGCGATATATTTAGTTTTTTAATAACAAATATATTATATACAATTATGTAAACATAAGAAAATAGAATGTATAACATTTTTATAACAAACTTAGAATAATTTATGGGAAGAATTTAATAATGCAATATCTTGAAAAGTATCCTTGCCCCCTCTCCTATAGAAAATTTCATATCACATCAAATGAACTTCCATTGATAATGTTTCTTGTGTATTGGATGAAATTGTGCACAGATTTTGTGTGAAGAGCCTGAAAATGCACAAAGGCCTTTTGCAGGGAATGCATTGTACAGTACCAATGTTTACCAGTCTGTCATTGTCCCATGCTGTTGTGTAGACACACATAAAGACTGAAAATCTAAGAAACATGGTTATTTTCTTCTTATACGACTGTCTTTGTATCAAATTCTTCATCAAAAGGATTAACAGTTGAAGGCACATGTATATTGTAATATAAATAGCATAAAATACATGTATTTGGTACTGATATACAGAAAGATATATGATGTCTGCAGATATGGGTTATATTACATGAACTTGTAAATTTATGTGCAATTTCATTATGCATTACAGTAGCATGCCAGTTTGATATCCATTTGTTTGTTCTTTCCTTAGTACATCGATTTAGAAAGCATAATTTGGTGCATTTTACGTTTTAAATCTCTTCTATGTGATAAATATGTAGTAAAGCTTTGTACTTGATTTTATCACTTTTTTCTAACAGGACCACTTTATAAATATTTATTACGAACCAATGCAATATTGTGTCTTACTTTTTTTATGATTTTTTATGAGAGCACATTGTTTACACATTTCATTTTACTGCATGAAATGCATATCTTTGTATATGAAATACATTGTATCTATCTTGTACATGCACCTTTTTGTGCTAATAAAAGCATTTGTGCATACAATTTAAGGATCAAATATGGTCTACTTTTACAATGTAAGGATCAATTATTGTCTACTTTTACGTTAGTCAAGCAACAGTAACTAGTTCTTAGTTATTAGTGAGTGCTGGCAGGAAATTCTACATGTCCAACATGATTGAAGTGGGTGGATTGTGTTTGGATGAGAGGCATGTTAATTTATTCATTTATTCACACAACGTACTTCCCACCATGCAATAGGGTTTGTGACGTACCCCTCTATCGTATCATTCAAAGTCTCACAAATATCTGACTTTGAGCTTTACACATTAAAGGGTGTGTACAGTTCTGGTCGAGGTGAAGATTTAGCTTTTAACGTTTTGCAAGAAATTCAGAAATCACTCTATGAAATGTCAAAGAGCATGCAATTATAAGGGGTATCAAAAGTTTATTTGATGAAAATCGGTTTTGAAATGGCTGAGATATCCAAAAACAAGGTGAAACAAAGAGATCCTAATAAAAGGCGTGGCCTGTAGTCTTTTAGTATCACTTTTTTGGATATCTCGGCCATTTGAAAACCAATTTTCATCAAATCAATGTTGAATCCTTCTTAGAATTACATGCTCTTTCATATTTCATAAGAGGTTTCTCATTATCTCACGTAGGAATGTTCAAAACGTGAATCCCCACCTCAACCAGTACTGTACAGTCACTTTAAGTGTGGTGTAATGGCAGTTAAAGTGCAAATGATTTGGAGGTTCATTTATGGGAAGGAGAAAGTTGTACATAGGCATGTAAGGTTTGTAAATAAAAATGACAATATGGGCTACAGTTCTGACAAGTACCGTAATACATGTATAATTTTATTTCAAAAGGAAATTAACACCTCCAGTGCATTAATTGATTCAATTTTACATTTTTCAGTGTATGTTGTGTCCATCAAAGTTGGTAGACTTTTGCTTCCTTGTTTGTGGTTCACATGATCAAGGCTGTTTAGATACATGTATTTGCAAAATCAATGATACAAACTGAATTAAAATGATTTCCATTACATTTAAAAGAAAAGTAGTCAAAATTACATTGGAGCTCTAAGGCACAAATAACAAAATTTAGAATGATGTAGATTTGCTTTTACACTGTGGTGTAATTTGATATATACCTCACATAATGTCAACACTATATATTTCAGTGTTTTATAATAATGCGCAAATCAACTTATATTTTTTAACATAAAAATTGTAGAGTTATTGTCTCGCGTGACAGAAATGTAATGCGTATATCATCTCCAGGGTGTAGAGGGGCAATACTCATTTCTCATTTTATCACCATAATTTCGGTGAAATTAAACACCTATTGACTTTGATACAAGTCCTGGGCACCATTTCATAACAGTTGTCAACCCTGACTAGTTAAGTTCTTACTGCCACACAACAGCAGTGAGATCAACTAAAAGTTTTGAGGAGATGAACTATTGGAAATACCCTGTCAGCATGCAGTGCAATGTCATGTGACATAATTCAGCCAATAACAGACTTGTGTACAGTACCATCTGGTCTATGTAGAGCATTACAGTCAACAAAATACTTAGTACACATATTTTTTTTTTCTTGTGAGCCTATTTTTTAAGGCAAGTGGCAGCAAAATGTCTCGCCCCCCTCTCCATCGTCAAAAACGAATCAAAGTCCCTGCTCCAGTAGAGTCGGCTACCTCACTTTGAGAAACGTAGAACGGCCTTGCTACTTATATAGATAACATAAAAAGAGCATTACACAACGTCAATTTTTTTTCCAGATCTTAAGCACACATTACATAGAAACTTCCAAGTTCAGCACATCATTAGCATGTTAGCACACAAGGTTTTTATGTTGTCTATATAGGCTGTTTGTTCAAATGATCAAGAGCCATGAAGAAACATATGATTTTTGCAGGTTTCTCTCTGAATGGATATACTACTTGGATATTTCTCAGATTTTTATATGCATAAGAAAGAAGTGAGAAGGTATATTGATTTCTTCAACAGCCTAATAAGAAATATATATATATATATATATAATCAATTACACATGCATCATTAACACAGGGGTCACATTGTATTCTACAACGGATATATAGAGTGAAGACTGTGATGTCGATGGAGGTTGTGGTTCAGCAAAATAAGTTTTCAACAAAAGGGACAAATGGGCATAATGAATAAACGCAATTATCTTTCATAAGATAGTCGTTCCAAGTTCTTGGACAAGTGGTTCAAATCAAGACACATAATACTCGTGTATACTTCCACTTGAGTATTATGTTTACAAAAGCCCCGCCCACAAACTCGCACTCGCACTCGCACGCTATCTACACACATTACTGTTTGTGGTGTGCTGAGTGCGTCCATCCATAGCAGCGATTCACCGGCATAGTGGCGGTACCGCGCGCGGCCGGCTGAGGATCGCTCCAAGAGTCAGCCAGCGACTTTGCTTCAAAATGACACGTACATGTTTTTAATCTTGTCATTTATTTTCATGTAGATGGATAGCTGCAGAAGATAACTCAACCCTGATCGATGAACAGGTCCTGACTTCAGCTACCCTACACCTTGTACACCATCGTTCCGGAAAAGTGAAGTAGGTCTAACACTAACAGTACCGTTAGGCCCTAAGCAGGGAGCTTACCTCCCTGCCCTAAGTGAGTGCGTGCATTACCGTAACGCGGTTTATCACAAATACTACAGTCGCGGTCTGATTGCTTCATCACACACGGCCACCGACGGCGAGGAAGTTGCCCACGCCACGCTGCGTCCTGGGTTTTACGCACCTCTGTTCTCACACTCACAGGCGAATTTTTCTTTTCTTCTTTCAGCCACAATTATCAAATTAATCCCTGTTTCCTTGTCCCTTCAAAGCTCAAGGATCCCATTATTGCAGCGTATAATCCACAAAACCAACAGAAAGTGGCCAGACATGGCTTTTTAGATAAGCCTATGGCTATAACACTAACGTTAAACAGTTAGGGCAGACTTCAACGCAATTTATAATATAAGTCTTATGATGTAGATTCTAACGTGAGAGCCTATTTTAATTCAATTCAAATGGACTGTCCTGACCTATAAATATCTAATTATTGGAAAGAGAACACAACACTTTGGAAAAGTGTACCTTGTACCTTGTAGTACACTGTAGTTTAATATCCCCGAAAAGAAGACCTCCGCTAGGAAGGGTGACTCAGTGTCTCAGGCAAGATGACGAGAGTGGTACGTAGCACCATTTTTTTTTTTTTTTTTTTTTTTTTGCTTAGTTTATGAGAGCTTTGATTTTTTTTAGTTTGATTCTGAAGACTTCTGTACTCTTGGATGATATCATTTCTTTTGGGAGGTCGTTCCAGCAGGAAATTACATCTTGGAAGAATGAGTTTGCTAGCTGGTTTGTGGGGTGGATGGGATGAGGGGTCTCAATGAGATTACCCAGGGCGCCGGTACTGAAATTATTTTTCTTTCCTGTGGCTTGATTGATATTGTAGGTCAATATCATTGAATAAAGCTAGTAGTAGATGCTGATTAATTTAATTTGTTTGATTGTGTTACATTTTGTAGTCTGAAAGAAAAAAAAAAAAACTCTTCTAATCTGAGACCGTCTTATAGTGACTATGGTTTAACAAATTGTAGCCTAACAAAAGGGAATAAATTGAAAATATGGGAATTGATTTCAAGACAGTTGTGATGTTGTGGCTAGTAGGTAAATGTCATTCTTTCAGTCTCCATGTGAAACTTCTGGATGATAGTTTGTGAGATGAATTCTATTTCTTAAAAGAGCTACAACTAATCAGACATCATCAACCATATGATTGTATATTATAAACTATTAATAGCATGAAATGATTACCAGGGTTTACCTGGTCAAAATGTGCATGAGCTATGAGCACTGTAATGTCTATCCAACAATGTTCTGCTATCCTGTAGAACATAGTTCGGAATGAATGGGAACTACTGAAAGCCTATACTGTCCAAATGTAATACCATTACATGTACCAGATGATATAACTTTCTTTCATTCTAGTTGTCAAAATTTGAGTTTGCTCCTTTGATACAATGTAAATCACCTTACACTGATATTTTGTCATCTCTCTACTAGTTGACTGCTACCCAGATGAAGGTGATTCTCTTGGCAGCTGGCTACGGCACTCGCCTCCAGCGGGACATATCCCAAGATGCGTCGGGCAAATACTCGCACCTCACTGGTCTTCCAAAACCCCTGGTTCCCATAGCAACCAAGCCCTTGATTTCTCATTGGATGGAATGCCTGGTGCGGCACAAAGCAACAGACAAGGTCTATCTTGTGGTGAGTGTGAGGGACGACCCTTGGCCAACATCATCAGTGACTTAAAGGACAAGTCCACCTTCATATACATATGGATTGAGTGAATGCAACAATATAAGTAGAACATATCAGTGAAAGTTTGGTAAAAATCCGACAATCCGTTCAGAAGTTATGAATTTTTAAAGCATCTGCGCAATCACCGCTGAATGAGGAGACTACTACAGTGTATGATGTCACGGGATGCGTACAACGGTATAAGGAAAATAAAAAGAGAATTTCACAAAAATTTGTTTTTTTAATAAAGTGCACATTTCTTCGACTCGTTACTGACATATGTTAAGGGAAATATTATTCCCCTTGCCTTCTGAAAGAGAGAAGTCGAGCGTTCTTTTGTTATGCAAGAAAAGTGAAAATATGTTGAATTTTCTTTATACTTTCTTTATATCGTTGTACTCATGTGACATCACGAGCTATAGTAGTCTTCTCATCCAGCCGTGACTGAGCAGAAACCTCAAAAATTCATAACTTTTGAACGGATTGTCCGATTTTCCTCAAACTCTCAGTGATGTGCTCTAATAATATTGCTGCATTCACTCAACGCACATGTCTATGAAGGTGAACTTGTCCTTTAATTAGAAGCCAGCTTTAAAAAGTAGACATCCGTGCATGGCATAAACCTTTTCTTCTACTTTTCTTCACAAGGACCTATAAATCAGGACAATATACTTGTAACCTGTATATTATTTTCTCACCAATAATTAGAAGCCAGCTTTAAAAAGTAGACATCCGTGCATGGCATAAACCTTTTCTTCTACTTTTCTTCACAAGGACCTATAAATCAGGACAATATACTTGTAACCTGTATATTATTTTCTCACCAAAAAAAAAAAAAAAAAAAGAGATGGGATCTGCAAAATCACCTTGTGAGGGTTTTGTTATCAGACCTCTTTATAATGAGGTTCCACTGCACTGCAATTCAGCACTTAATGTAACAGTGTGATGCAACAGTGTGATGGAAGAGAATCTGAAAGTTTGAACTTCCAAATGTCTGTAGCAGACTTCTAATAAATCAGATGTAATACTAGGACAGAATTTCTTTAGGAGGGGAGTTGTTGAAGGGAGGCAGGGGAAAGAATTTTAGGCATATGAGAGGTTATTCTTGCACAGCAGACTGTAAGAAAGTGGATTAAATCACTTTTAAATCACTTCTGTTTTGTCCATATTATCACCCACAGACAAATGAGCTGTACAGGAAACAGTTTGAGTCATGGAGGCAGGACTGGTCCCAAGTGAGTCTTGTCAGTGATGGGACAACCTCCAATGAGGTGAGACTGGTTTATTAAACCCCTTTTTTAGCACAGAAGACCCCATAGCATTGTACACTTTGTTCAAAGTCCCTGGTACAGAAAGGGTTAAGCTTTTCTCCCTGGGTCTCTTGATGTGTCCAGTTGAAACCGGTTCCTTACTATTAGAAGTCGCCTCAATCCAAACCAGTAAGTTGAGCTCCCAAGTTTTCCTGATTCACAGGAGACTCCCTGAAGACTGAAGACTGTCTTGTTGTGTTTTTTCAAGATAAAACAGCCTCCCTGATCAGCCCCCCCCCCCTGTTGATATTGTGATGGGAATGAGGATTCACATCATTTGTATGGTGCCATATATCTGTTAAAGAAACATTCAAAGGTTCAGACTCAAGAGACTTAGTGATTGAATGTCTGATGAAAAATGTGAATATTGAGTGAGTCTTTGAAGTGTGTGAGATACACAAGTACACTATCTACCACATGTTGATGGACTACCTGTATAGGATACCTATCAGCATAATCAACAAGTTTGCACCCATAGACTATGTGTGTTACTTTTTTGTTTCTAAAGATTTATACATTTTTATCAGTGTGTTCAATGAGATAACAATGTTGGGCTTCTGTCATTTTTCTTCTTTTTTTTTTTCTCTCTTTTTTTTTGTACTATATAAACAACAAATAAGCCACTTAGGATCTATCAAAGCCAAAACTACTGTATAGAGCTCACAGCTGATTCACTCTGACCTTGAAACTGTTGCCATGGTATTTACAAATTTTGTGAATTACAGTCACCACAAGTACGTTATATGATATTTACGCCTTGTTTTCATCAGGACAGAATCGGAGCAGTAGGATGCATTCAGCTTGCAGTCAGAGAGGGAAATATTGCTGATGATATTCTTGTCATCGGAGGGTAAGTGTTTCTATTTCTTTGTAGATGTCTGTCATAGATTGAGGTTTCCATGTCTCATGTAGTTTTATTTGATGAGAAGGTGCTTGTTTGTTGAAATGTATAATTCAGGCAATCAATGAAATCTGAACTGTTAACTGTAACAGGTTGGGGCGGGGGAGGGGAGAAGCAACAAAACAAAAGTAGTGTCAGATACCTAGAACATTGTGCTATGTGGAGTTTGCACGTATAGTCAAACCTGTCTCTAATAGCGATCACCTGTCTATAGCCACCTGCTGTATAACCACCTGCCATATAGGCCTGCAACCAGTAATTTTCTCTAAGAGAGTAAGCATGTTAAAAAACCTGTCTATTGCGGCCACCCGTCTATAATGGCCACATTTTTTTTTTTCGTCTCCCTTGGGTAGCAGCTATAGACAGGTTTGACTGGATATCGTAAATTCTCTTGTTATCGTCATAATTGCCCTTGTTCTTGTTATTTTCAGTACCGTTGTCATTATTCTTGCCACTGTTTTCATTATGATTGATATCATTGTTACAGTGCCTCTAACCATGGACATACCGATTTGTATGTATCTCTTTCTCTCTTGCTGTTGGCCACAGTGACACTTTATTCTTCGATGATTTCTCACTACCGGCTTTTCTCTCAGAGTATGAGAAGAGGAAGGAGGCGAGTCCGGCAGCTAGTTTGGTGGTCTCCAACCAGATCCCAGATGAAGGTAGTGTTCTATTTCTTTTTTGTTTATTTGTTTGTTATTTGTTCTAAATGATTGTTATGTATTACTTCTTTCTTTTTTCAAGGGGGAGGGAGTATCACAAGGCATTTGCAAAACTTACAATTTTGCATACCTTGCTTTTTGTTGGAGGAAACTGTCTTGTCAACAGCCGTAAAACAGGGTATTTCTGAAGCATGTTATAAAAACTGAATTGTATTTCAGTAGCTTTAAGATAATGTTTTGAAGCAAAGCCTTGCAAGACTCACCTTACTTTGGGATAGGCATAAAAAAAAGAATCAAAAACATGAATGTTTTCCCTGCAGATTTTCTATCAAACAAATCTCACATGGTTTTTGATGTCAGTTGTTTCATATTGTCAAAATGGTCAAAATGGGGACCTATAATCAAGGGATAATTGTGCCTCTCAGTATTGTATGAACACTTGGGGCTTTAATGAAATGCCATGGTGTAGCATTTTAAAATCAAGCATGGAATGGAATAATGTATGAACACTTCTGTGTTATTCTTTTTAAATTTCACAATATTGGAACACAAGTATTTTGTTTATATAAAATTGTGTTTTATGGGCAATTGTGACTTTCATGGAATGAAGTATGTGATGTGTGAACACTCGTGCCTTTTTTGAACCCTGGTACTGTCTTACCATTCGTCTATATCACGAGTAAGCGTTTATCCATTTAAAGGGGAAGGCTAGTAACTGATCAGTGGGAATCAGTGGAATTGCTGGGGGATGATTGTTCCAATCCTTATGGGATTCATTCAAGAGTTCATTGTATATCTATTGTTGTGTGAAAATGATTTGCTTCAGAACGGTCTCATATTCAAGTAATGTGCAGATTAATGCTCCGTCGCTGACCAGGGACGCTAACCTGGAAGCATTAAACTGCACATTACTTGAATATGAGACCGTTCTGAAGCAAATCATTTTCACACAACAATAGATTTACAATGAACTCTTGAATGAATCCCATATTAAAGGATTGGAACAATCATCCCCCAGCATTTCCACTGATTCCCACTGATCAGTTACTAGCCTTCCTGTGTGTATAATATGTATGTCTTCCCGTTGCTTGCAGAGACAATAAAGCGTGGCATCCTGGAGGTTAATGAAGACATGAGGGTGACAGCGTTTTTAGAGAAACCCTGCCCACAAGAAACCTCCTCCAGACGAGCTGTGAGTGTCAAAGATTTGTTGTTATTGATATGGCTGACTGTATACTATGCTGCCTTATTCCGTTTCTTTTCTTTCTTTCTGATATTCATAATGTGTCTTGGCTATACATTCTGCTGTAAGGCAGCGTAAAGGTTGCAGGTACGTTTGACAAAAGTGAAGGAAGTGAATATCAAGATAATAGATCCAGTTGTTTTTTTATCTCTAACTCCAATGCATATTTATCTCTTGAGGTCGGGCTTATTTTGGTATAACACACATTTCCCACAGACACCTGCCCAAGTGTACTCGAGACTAGTATTCAACAGGTTAATGTTTAAACCTACTGAAGTTTTGAATTAGGGACAAACAAAAATTTACTGTACTTTTGTCTTTGTCAATTAATTTTGATGTAGTTTCATTGTTGTCTCACAGTTGAGTATTTACAAGGAAGATAGGGTGCTATGTTCTTTGTGGTAACTGCAAATTGCTTCTCCGTGATGAAACTAACCACTGCATATAGTATAATAAATTTTGTTTTTTATTTGTATTTGTTTGCATTCCTGTGTAGTGCCCGTGCTTCTACCTCTTCTCCCAACAAAGCTTGCCTCATCTGGACAACTTTTTGCAGGAGGTAAACAACCTACCTATTAAGCTATATATGTTGCAGAGTTGGCTGAAATTTTTATTTAATTGATAGATTTTAAAACAAAAATTACCTGTGTTTAAATTTTTTCTGATGCATTGTGTACATTTGTAATGATCAATACAGAAAGATCTGTTTCCAGCCAGTTTATTTGCCTGACTGATTATCTGGTCCTGTCCAAAGACCATGTTCCACTGTTCAACACCTATCATGTACTGTAGATGCTGTTATTTTCATGAGGGTGTAATTTTCTCGAATTTTGCGAATCGCGAATCACAGTTGGATCGCGAAAACAACATCTTGCGAAAATGTCTATGACCTCCTCATTTGCGAAAATATCTGTGAAAACAGCATCTTGCGAAAATGTCTATGACCTTCTCATTCGCGAAAATATCTGCATGCAAAAATAACAGCATATACAGTATTGTGAGGAGCCATATTCCATATGAATAGGGAAAGATGGAGGATGGGAGGAACATTAGAACAGTGTGTAATAAAATTTTCTTTGATTTCTTTGTACGATTCCTTTGTATTTTAGTCTCAATCTTAACAACTTCATATTGTTACCTCTTTTGCAGAAATTCTGTTTGAGCATGTGCATGTAATCTCTCTACTAGAACATACACATGCCTTGTTACTGTATAGTTTTATAGAGAATGTACCGAACTAAACTGAATGTAATATGTCTTTCATGCTACCAACACTGCATCACATTCGTTGAACAGTCCTTAAATTCAACCAACCTTACTTGAGATCTGTAACTTCTTTTTCCCCTCTCATTTCAGGATAGACCAATGAAAGAGAGAGATGCCACTGGAAACTTTGTCAAATATCTACATTCAAGGTAAACCTTGAATAGGTGATGTTTAATTAGGAAAGCACCACAGTCCTTTTGCTACTGTCAGATATTAGGCCTTTTTGAGTCATCGGTCTCAGTTGCACTTTAACAAAAATTGATGGTCACTCCTCAAAGTATTTACTCATGAAAATGTTGAAGAGCATCAATTGTTTGTAGGCCGCACCGTACAATGTGAAGGAATGTAGTGATAAGGTGTTCATTCCAATTGAAATTATACTGTAACATTGATTTACATCACTAAAGATGTTTTTAGTGAAGGAGTTTCAGATTTTGTATGGTCCATGGGTCCAAAGCACTGTGGGACCAAAAAAAGCTCTACTCCCCTTTGACCACTGCAGTATATAAGTCTCGGGGAGGGGGGGGGGGGGGGGGGATCATGCTGTTTTAACCAACAAAGTTTATGATAAATCAGAAGTCATTGACTACCTAATTCTGTGACATGTTATTACAATCCCCTCTAGGTTACCTGTATACGTGTACGACATCTCGGGTCGATATGATGTGGGCTCCCTGGCGGACTACGAGGTGTGCAATCAACATTTTATGAACAAGGAGAAGAATGAGACAGCATGACATTGGCTACAACTCAGGGATTAAACCTCTCATCCAGATCTGAAGATCAATGACCTCTTTAAATTGAAGGGGTCGGTGCAATATAGTGCTAACCCACACAATAGTCATTTTGAGATAATTGCTGTTGAATGTTTGGAAAGTCCATACATTTGTACATTAATAAAACATGAATGCATGCATTTTTACAATCTTATTGGTTGAATTCTAATATGATATTTTCACGGATGTTAGAGTGAAGGATAAGGATTGTGAAAATGCATGTAACTCAATTTTTACATAAGTGTGGGTTAGCACTATATTGCACCGACCCTTCAATTTATAATTTACATGTGCCTGTATGTTAGCACTTTCATGTATTTGTAGTCCATCAACAATTTTCTTAGACTTTGTTAACATCACATCTACAAAATTTGCATGTTTGTAAAGATGTTTTCAAGAGTGTCCAGACTTTGGGATTTCTTTCATGCCATTAGTTCTCAATCAAATTCATATGCGCATGAATAGTTTTATGGGTATTTGAAAGTAAACCAGAGTTTGTTGTCAATTTAGGGAGAAGCACTGAGGTTTGCTGACACTGAAGAAGTTCAGTTGTCACTGAATTAACTTTTTTCTTTTTCATCTAATCGATGAATTAATCAGGCAGTAATTCTGATCTATAGCATGACAGTTCCTCAAGATTTCTTTTTTTCTGAAGCATGAAAAGTTGTGCATGTCAGAGCCAAGTAAAATAATCAAGTGTGTAGTGTCACACAGGCTTTATATTGTCGAGTAAGTCCGAGTGTGCTGGAATGAAAACAGTACAAATTTTTTCAACAGCAAAATTAGAGTGTTTGATAATGTAAAGACGCGGGAAATTAAACTGCAGCAGACACACCATGAATGTGCAGTGAACGGGTCTCTTTATTCGTCACTGTCGAGGAACAGCCTCAGTCCTGCATGTACCTCTCAGCGTTTACTTAGCACCATGCCGATCCCTGCCACAGAGCAACTTGTCGCGTTACAAATGGACAACTGGCCATTCACTGGTGATGGATTTTAACCTGTGAAATCTGCCTTTAGACACCACATAAGGTCGCTCAAATGCAGTCTTTGTCTCAAGAAAGTCTTGACCACCTGGTCATTGCATTGTTCCACACAACCAGTTGTTCTTGGGTGTGCTGTGTGTGTCTTGAAACAGTGCATTCACAAGACATACATACACACATTTATCTGTGTCCCCAAATGTCTGAGGCCAATGCCAAGTTCATGTAACAATGTGAAGGAAAAAAAAAAGTGTTAGTCTACGATACTAGACCCCAGTATCTTGTCAACTTTGCACCACTACAATGAATCAACAAATATTCAGACATTCCATCTTTCATGATGATTGAATGCATTAGGGACATTCTTCCATGGGGTCCAATTGGATGTGAGGCGGGACCACTTCACCAGGTTAAACATCCTGCTCTTTGCGATAAATGAATGAAGCGTGATCTTTTATGTGCATGAGTTGTGACTCTCTCACACACGGGACAGCCATTTTATGTCCGAGCCGAGGGACATCTTTGACCAATTATTTGGCCGATTTTTTTGGTTTTGCCTTCATGCCACTGGCTGTGACAACATTCTAGTACGGGTAGCCCCTCTGTTGAGATGAACAGCAAGTAAGACTTATCTCTGGCTGGTTTGGTCAAGTGACTGGATGATTTGTGACTGTAGTGGGCCAGTCCCAAATAATCCTTTAGGACTATTGAGTATGTGACAAAATGCCAAAGTATGATAATGCTAGAATCACGGGTATACGATCATTGCCATATATATGAGTAATCAGCATGGTGATCTGGTTAAACGAATTGAGAAATTTGTTCATACCCGCCAAGGCTGAACAATGGGTCACTCTCCATGCATGAGTGGGACTGTGGAATTGTTCTGACGTGCAAGCATAATAATATCTTGAGGTACAGCTGAATATTTGTAGAGCCAGTTTCCATGACTATTGAGTGTGCTGAATGGTTAAGTGGCTTCCTCTGGCCGCATTTTTTCATACATGCATTGAATTTTCTTCCTTGAGAACACTGAAGTTAATTTCTTATTCTCCCTAGTATTAGAGGTCATTGACGAATGAGTACATGTACATATATATCCCATGTAACCCATCTGCAGTCCCATTACTCAATAAGTATCTTGTGGCCCAGGAAGTGCTACCATCAATTCAAAGTCACATTTCCCATTTCTACGGGCCTGATGATGCTGATGAGACTGTTTAAAGTACCCATCCATAAAGAGAGCATAACAGGGTAACCTTGTTATTATAGGACCACTGAAGTTTCCTGTTAGTTTGGGTGTTTTTTCATGTCAGGGATTAAAACCAAAGAATATTAAGAGAATGGGACATCTACCATTACCTCTTTTATATCACCTACTTCACAATATCTTACCATGTTATAATGCATTTCCACTGTATATGGACCTGAAGCAATTGTACACATACATTGTATTTGGATGCCTATTTGTCTCAAATGAAGTAACAATTACTGGTCAGCCAAAATCAAATACTGTATGTCGACTTAGGTGAGGGAATTTGCACACTTCAACTCATTTGGTACTGAAAAATCATGTCGACATACACGAGTTGTGGACTTAATGTCAACGAATACAAGGAAACTTTCAAGGAATAACAAGGAGAAAAATTGTGACTTTTCTGCCATGTTGACTTAAGCGAGTTGTCAACTTGTGCGATGTTGACTTTTATGCGAGGTTTACTGCACATGCAAAAGAAATTACTAAAGAATAGTTGTGCATTGTATGACAAATAGTTGCACAAGTGTAGGCTTTTGGGATGTTTATATGTCTTAAGATACTAGAGATGTGACAATTTTCTTCTGGATATGTGTCGTACATGGAGTGTAGTTTAGAGGCCTACATATCCTGTACGTGTACATGTACTTGGAGGCCTACTCTTGCATGTCAAGTCAATGTAGCTGCAACGTCAATCAAGATATGCACGCCATCATGGAAGTGAAAGAAGAGTTCTGCTAGAGACATATAACAATGGCTGTAGTTTTGTATCATGTAGCAATCAAATTTTTCAGTATTTCCCCCTATTGGACCATTTTGGATTTCTAACTTAAACTAACGCATATAGATTTCACTCTACATAGATATTTAATATAGACATTGTGATAATTGACTGTATTTATTTGACATCCTGCCCTATCATGACTAATATTCATCATTTTCCTTATTACATCAGTGTGTGATTTCTTTTATTCATTTTATATTTGCAAATATGTCTGAAAAAATAACGAAATAAATTAGATTTCTATTAATCTAGTTGTTTGCTGAATGTACTTTGTGGTGACATGTAAGTAGAGTTAGCTATGTACAAAATGATTTGGCAACTATTCTCTTGGGTGACATTATATAAATATTTTGTCATGATGTATTACTAATATGAACATTTTACCATTACCTTTGCCACAAATAACATGTATCCATGGTAGCAATTACAATTAATGGTAACTCTGCAGTCAGTGGTAACAATTACAGATTTCTTGACAATAACTGCCTGTGGAATAGTGCTGCTGTCATAGGTACTATTGATTTACACAGTTAGCATTAATTGAAAAGTTACCATAGTTTTATGCAACTGTACCATGGTTCAAAGACATGTATTGCCAACAGCAACCCTGTTACTAGACGGGTGTATTTATCAGTATTCTCTCTTCTGCCCTCCTCAGTCACTCCCCCTCTCTCTTCTTCTCTCTCTCTTTCCCTCTCATATCTTACATCTACTGTATACGCCGTTATTTTCGCGGCGTACAGATATTTTCGCGAATGAGGATGTAATAAACATTTTTGCGAGATGTGGTTTTCGCAAACAGATGCCAACACTGACGTAAATGCACTATATAATCACCCTAGCACATAAAGACATTTTTGCGTGTTGTTAAATTTGCGATCCAACTGTGATTCGCAAAATTCACGAAAATTAAATCCTCGTGAAAATAACAGCTTATACAGTACCTCACTAAACCAGACAAGAAAAAAACTTCCCGTGAGTCAAAGCACACATTCATACTGGTAACAGCACATCCTTGCATAATGGTCATTCGCACAAACACAAACATACAGAACACAAGAAGAACTTTCTGTGAGTCGTAGCACACATTCATACTGATAACAGCACATCCTTGCATATTGGTCATTCACACCCACAAACATACAGAACACAACAAATCAGACACACAGATATTTACACATATACTAATACATAGGAATGAGCCATCATTCTCTACCAGCATATCAATGAAGTCGTTGCATTACAAGTGATATTATATATTTTCACATGTATACACATATATATGTAACTTGTTGCTGGTGAATATTTTTAATTTCAACCTCCGTAATATTAATCTGCTCAACTTTGGGTGACAATAGAAAATACTTCAGTCCAAGCATAGATGTCTCTACATGGACATATAATAGAATAGAAACAATCCTTTGGGAGGAATGGCCTGGGATTGCTTGTACTGATACACAATTTGTGCATGTGTGTATACAGACGTGAAAACATTATCACAAGTATATCAGACGTACTGAATAGCACACATCCATCTGTCTGTTATAATCGTTATCTCTCAATGTGACAACAAGAAAATACCAAGTTGAATGTTCCATCTCATTGGGTGATAACTTGTGGAGAGTTGGGAAAAAAGTCCAATGAGCAAATTGGGTGTTCTATGAAGAATTACACGGAAACCCCATGATTACAAGGTCACCAGGACCGCCCAATTTTTACTGTTTGCAAACGGTACATAATTATAAAGATACTAAAAAAAGAGACCACCCAAGTACAGTAATGGAGAACCGGCACTGCCGAATTCAACCTGTTAACCCTCTGTATGCTCCACTAATTACTTGTCCATAGGTTTGTCTGTGAAATTGTACACACTGGAGTCATCGGCTAAGAAAGGGTTAAAGATACCTTGTAAGCAAGCTCATTGTAATGGGTTTTCCCAATATTGCTGCTTTTAACAAGAAATTATCAGCCTTCCAACAGACCTCATAACAGAGTTTCCCCTGGACTGTCCTTGTGACGATGACATAAATCAGAAATAGGCTAGATTTCTTCTTGAACAAATTCTCGCCAAGAGTAGTGGCTACAAAAGATGGCTGTCTCTGTCAGCAAAATTCATTTGAGAGGATTCACAATTTCACGGGACCATCCTCTCCTTGCATCGCAGACTCGGCAAGTAAAACCCTCTTCCGCAGCGACTCCTCCGCTCCATCCCCTCGTCTCTGGAGGAGCAGCCGGATCTGTTTCTGGCCCATCTTCAGGAGGAAATGATGCATAAAGAGACCGAGCCCCTCCCGCAGGATGCGGAGCTTCGCTACCACGGCGACCGCTCCAAAGACTGCCGAGAGGGTGGCTTCGGGTTTGTCAAGGAGCAGGTCGAGGAGAAGGGTGCGGAGAAACCTGACGGTGTGCTTGCTGATGTCTGCAAACTCTATCACCTGAGGGAAAGAAAAAAGAAATTCCACTGATGAAATCTAGATGAATATTGAATACCAGTCGACATGCTGAACATACATAAATTAAACTGGAGTACAGATGGACTTCATTTGTGATGCGTCGTCACAAAAGCCACAAAATGTCTTGAAAATAGTTTTTTTTAAATTTTTTTAGCATCATTTTAATTTGACTATCTCTGAGAAAAACTGAGAATGATATATTCTTTCATTCACAATTGAGAATAATGATATATCCAGTCATTCACAAAAAAAATCCCTTATTTCAACATTTCACAGTCATTTCAACCACATTTTTTTTTTTCATAGCTTACATTTCACACATACAGTTTATATGTACATGTGATTGAATGAAGTAACATGAAACTTACATTCTCCTCTACAATCACTGCCAACAAATGTCTTAAAATCTTAGTCTATTTCATCTACAGTGGACTCCTGTTATAACAAAGTCCTTGGGACCGGCAGTTTCCTTTCGTAATATCAAAATTTCGTTATAACCGAACAAATAAACAATAAAAATACTTAGTGTGGGTAACGTTGCAGCCTGAATTTTTATATTGTTGTAACCAGAATTTCGTCATAACCGTGTTCATTATTACAGGCTTGCACTGTATTTTGTTGTTGTTGTGTGTTTGGGTGTTTTTTTCTTTGGGGGGGGGGGTTGTTCCAAATTTGAAGTTTTTGTGTTGTTGTTTGTTTGTTTGTTTGTTTTGAGGGTGGGAGGATGGGAAGGGAGACCATTTGGTTGAGTGTCATGTGGGTTCACTCTTACCTTGAGCACTGAGAGGGGGAGATCCCTGGATCCCAAGAGATGTGAGAGGAGGAGAGCCAGGTTCCTGGAGCCTGATGGGGTCAGTTCTTCCAGGAGACGGATTTTGTCCCACAGTGCAAACTGGAACGCCATCTACAACAAAGGGACAGAAGACTTTCATGAAAACCCCTAACTAAACAGCAGATGTATAATAAAAGAAATACACACTTGCACACAGTGGACTCCCGTTAAAACAAATTCCTTGGGAGTGGCAGTTTTCTTTCGCTATATCAATATTTTGTTATAACTGAACAAATAAACTATAAAAACACAAAGAGCTGATAATTTTGCGACCTGGACTTTGAATTCGTTGTAACCAAAATGTTGTTGTAACCGTGTCAATTATAACAGGAGTGTACTGTATTTTTACCTTTTTGGATGTGCATGACAAGATCTGAAAAGCACAGCTTTATCTACAAGATATGTTGCCTTACCCTGAATTTCCTGTCATACTGGCAGAGGCTGGAAGCAAGAAAGGCATAGTAAGGGTTGTACGATTTCTCCTGCTGGCAGCAGTCAAGGGTAATGTGCACCACCTCCCGGTCACGCCCTCCCTTCTGGCCCAGTCGCACCAGCTTCTCAAAGGCATCCTTGAAGTCCTAGAAATGTCCAAGAAAAAACAAATAAAACAATAATTACTCTGTTGTGTCCACTTGTAGCTGTTATACTGACTTGATCTGAATGGTTTGGAATTCAACTTATGCAAATCATACAAAGATCGCTGCTTTTCCAACTCTGATGGGATACAAAATAACAAGCTTTGCTTTTGAGTATGCCCCCCTACATGTTCTCTTTTCTCTTTCTCCCTTTCTCTCCTTCTAAAATACATAAATAGATACACGTGTAGATAGATAGATAGTAGATAGATAGATAGATAAATAAAAAAAAATAATCAATTAATAAACAAATAAATAAATAAATAAATAGAAAAATAATGAAAATTGAATAACTCATGACATAATGAAAAAAAGATGTTTGATTTCTTTTCATTTTATAAATATTGTTGTTACATATCATCCAAATCATTGTAAAAACAAATTTGTAAAGCAGGTTTTTTTGTTGTTTTTTTTGACAAATGTCACATATGAGTGTTGATGCAAGAAATGTTTGTGATCAATATCAAATATAAATATGTCCATGGTGCTCACAAACCTCTGCAGTCATTATGATGCTGAAAATAGTCCTCCTGATGTCCGTGTTCATCCTCTGTTGCCGTGACAACTCGACAATCTTCTTGCTGGTCTCATCATTGACACTGCTCACTGCAGGAAGCATCTCCACTCCAGACAGAGCACTAGAAATCAGAGGTATAACAAACAAGGAAAAGTAGAAATTACGCGGTGCGTAATATATGTCCCCGCTGGAAGTAGCATTTAGTAGCAAAATGTACAATATAGGTAAAAAGATGAAGGTCAAAGGTCAAAGAAGTCAAAGGTCAAAATTCTATGTAGAAGTTTTGAAGCCCTCACCTAGTGCCATCACATAAAGCAAACGGAATCGAAATCGGGTTAGAAATGGCGAAGGAGTAGCATTTTGTAGCCAATGTACAATATAGGTAAAAAAAATCAAGGTCAAAGGTCAAAGAAGTCAAAGGTCAAAATTCTGTGTAGAAGTTTTGAAGCCCTCACCTAGTGCCATCACATAAAGCAAACGGAATCGAAATCGGGTTAGAAATGGCGAAGGAGTAGCATTTGGTAGCAAAATGTACAATACAGGTCAAAAATCAAGGTCAAAGGTCAAAGAAGTCAAAGGTCAAAATTCTGTGTAGAAGTTTTGAAGCCCTCACCTAGTGCCATCACTTAAAGCAAACGGAATTGAAATCGGGTTACAAATGTCGAAGGAGTAGCATTTTGTAGCAAAATGTACAATATAGGTCAAAAATCAAGGTCAAAGGTCAAAGAAGTCAACGGTCAAAATTCTGTGTAGAAGTTTTGAAGCCCTCACCTAGTGCCATCACTTAAAGCAAACGGAATTGAAATCGGGTTACAAATGGCGAAGGAGTAGCATTTTGTAGCAAAATGTACAATATAGGTCAAAAATCAAGGTCAAAGGTCAAAGAAGTCAACGGTCAAAATTCTGTGAAGAAGTTTTGAAGCCCTCACCTAGTGCCATCACATAAAGCAAACGGAATCAAAATCGGGTTACAAATGGCGAAGGAGTAGCATTTTGTAGGCAATGTACAATATAGGTCAAAAATCAAGGTCAAAGGTCAAAGAAGTCAAAGGTCAAAATTCTGTGTAGAAGTTTTGAAGCCCTCACCTAGTGCCATCATATAAAGCAAACGGAATCAAAATCGGGTTAGAAATGGCGAAGGAGTAGCATTTTGAAGCAAAATGTACAATATAGGTCAAAGGTCAAGGTCAAAGGTCACAACTGAAATTCTGTATAGAAGTTTCAAAGCTCCCATGTAGTGCTATCATATAAAGCAAACAGAATCAAAATCGGGTTAGAAATGGCGAAGGAGTAGCATTTTGAACATTTTGATCACACACGGACGCACACACGGACGGACACACAGACGGACAGACGGACGGACACACGGACACACACACGTACAGAGCCCGTTTCATAGTCCCCTGCTCGAACTCGTTCGGCGGGGACAACAAATCAATTCAGCACTCTTACAGAAAGGAAACCCCTTCAGAATACATACTGGATATAAAGCTGTTATTTTCGCGTACAGGTCTTTTCCTTAATGAGGAGGTCAGAGACAATTTCGCAAGATGTTTCACAAGTTAACTCCAACAGTATCGTAAATGCACAATTACCATAGTGCAATGCGACATTTTCGTGTGTTGTTAACTGTTCATAAGAACGCAAAATCTCACAACTCTCGTCGCCAGAGGCTTTAAACAAACCCACAATATTTAGGCAACCGACATGCTTACCTGGGTTCTTGCTTTGGTCCGTGCCCGCTCCACGCCGAGCCTACGATCCACCAGCGCCCTCGCTCATCAGCCTTCAGCAGGTCTGCCAGGGAGATGCGCAGGGTAGAGTCTGTGTCACTGTGACCTATGAAGAAAATACATGTACATCAAAAAGATTACAAGACACCATCTTCACAAGCCTACCTGGCTATCTTTGATGCATTTGAGTTCTGCTTATTTGGTGTTGATATTCAACGACAAAAAAAAAAAAAAAAAGAGGCTCAATGTGGTTCAATTGGTAGTGCGTCTGCCTCACAACCAACTGAGTCTACATAGAGTCTAGCTGAGCAATGTTGTGTGTAATCATACCAGACGTCCTAGTTAGTGAGAGGCAAATACACTCTGCCCCTTGAATAGGAGATTACATGGAGGTCACATGTGTGAGGGAATCTAAACTCATGTACATGGAAGATCCCACTTCATTCTAGTGGCTTGCCCCACGTGACTAGCAATAGTCAGCAGATGGTATCAACCATACACAATGTGCCATATGAAGAAGAAGACTGACAAACTAGGGTCATACAATGGTATTCAATATCTGGTCAATGCAAACAGAAGGAAGGAGGCGAGAAAATGAATAATATCCCTTAGAGTGCCATTTCAAACTCTAAAAATAAAGTACCACATGTACTCCGATAATGTGAAATCACCAAGTCAATAACAACACACTCCATCTATTGGATAGGACATAAGTAGAGGTCATGTATGCGATAGATTCATCGCTCATACCTACACCTAATTTTCCCTTTTTCTCACAAAGAGCAGGGGGAGAATACCCAATAAAATGGTCCATTGCCAACACATAAATGGAAATGGATGACAGGCTTCTAATCCATTTGACTCACTGATGAATACTGATAACAGAGAAAAATAACAATGTAGCACATCAATAAGGAAAGGAACACACTATTCAAGAATATGCTACATATTAAAGGCATTGTTTACCATTTGCAGATAAAACAAAAACCCAGCTTTAGTGCTTCAAAACAGTTCTGAAATGTGAGTTAGGGATAGAAACAACCAGTGTAAAAAAGTTACTCAGTACAATCAATGTATAGTAAAATATACAAAATGTGAATGATAGTTATGATGAAATTGTTTCTAGACTAAACCGTCTACAGTCATGGTTTGGCGAGAAAATAGTGATATCTCCTCATATTTCAGGCTTTATTGCAAAATTTGTATATGATAGGATGTTTTTGTGATACAACTTACCTACACATGCATCAAATATGATATTTAAACTCAAACATTCTTTAAATCACTGCTCCCGAAGGTAAACCGAACCTTTAATACTTTTACCAAGTTGCCAATAACAAAGAATCAACTAGAAATGTCGCTTTGGCGACTGGTATGCCTCCGCCATAATGCATGATTTTCCCAATAGGTCTAGATAGTACATGTGGACAATGTGTGATTACATTTTCACAAAATTGGCAAAATATTGGAATGACAAGTTTGTCACCAATGTGTTGAATGTTCACCTTCCTTGAAGTAGGTTTAATTGGATGAATAGGAGAGCATGTATCTAGGGATTTAAGGGCTTTAACTTGACTTTGACCCATTCATACATTTAGGCATTGAGTAATTTTCAAGGTACAGGTGTGGAGAAAAAGTGCAATTTCTGAATTGAATAGTAAATTGTTACCATTTTCATCTGGCCCTTGACCCTAAAATTCATAAGATAATTACTTTCAGGTAGAACATGCATAATATGTACTACATAAATGTAAGTTTCAAGGTAACTTGAGCCACTTCCGAGATATGGAGGAAAAAGTTAGTTCAGCACTTTCACTTGATCTTTGACCTTTTGACCTTTGAGGCAAAAAGAGAAAAAAAGAAACTTTCCAGAGAATTTCTATTAGGTTACACACGCATACACCAAGTGTAAAAAATAACCCTGCTGGCATTGCATAAATATGAGGGTAATAGTAAAATTTTGAAGTCTTGCACTTGACCTTTGACCCCATGAACCCTACATTCTCTAGATAATCACTTCCAGTCAGTTCCATGAAGATACTATGTTCCATGAAGATACCTTGAACAATTTTCCAAGGTATGGAGAAAAAAAAAGAAGTTTTAATATGTTTACTTGACCTTTTGACCTTTTGACCTTAGACCTTTGACCTCATGACCCAAACTTTCACCAGAGAATCTTAATTGGGTAATACATTGTATACACTAAGTTTCAAGAAAATATCTTCAGGCATTCAATAGATATGGTGGAAATAGTGAAATTTTATGTATTTGACCCTGACCTTTTGACCTTTGACCTTTGACCTCATGACCCAAACTTTCACCAGAGAATCTTAATTGGGTAATACATGTATACACTAAGTTTCAAGAAAATATCTTCAGGCATTTAATAGATATGGTGGAAATAGTGAAATTTTATGTATTTGACCTTGACCTTTTGACCTTTGACCTTGAGCATGTGCACCCAAAAGTTGATAGGCACAACTTCACCCCCTAATACACATACATGCCAAGTTTCATTAGGATACCTCAACAGGTTTCGATAGTTACCTTGTCCACAAAATTCATTACGGACGGACGGAAGGACAGACGGAAGGACGGACGGAAGGACGGACAACCCGAAAACATAATGCCTCCGGCACCACTTCGTGGCAGAGGCATAAAAACTAAAACCATGATCACATCTACCATTTTTCAGTTCATTCTGCAAGCAGAATGTTGATTTAGGCATACAGTCACAGAGATTCCAACTCTCCCGCTTTGAGACCATTTTCTCAAAATCTTCCTCTCTCCCACTTAAGTATGAATTTCTCTTGCTCTAGCCATGTGTCTCCCACTTAAAATTTAGCATTTTCCTGCCAAACTTTACTTTTTTCATATATGTTTAAAACTGAGGCTAAGACAGCACCAGAGACAAAAATACAACCCTCGAGCTTCCTGGGCCCTTATATGCATGCCCTGGACCCTGGCTGTAAGGGATGGCACACTTCAGGCTCATGATGCACACTTGCATGTGTACACACAATAATGTGCCCTGGTTCATGCAATCACAGTCTTCAGTTTGCTAGAGGATTCAGTTGGGAGAATCTCCTGTTTAAAAGATACCTGGGATTGGAGTCTCCATTTTCATCCATTGGTCACTGACATTTTCAGGTTGGCTCTAAGAAAACTCTGTAGATCTCAGCTGGTCTATTACCTCTCTCTTTGATCAGGTGTCTGTGGAGCTTCCTGAGTCTTTCCATGTCTGACGGGTCGTAGTTTGGAATCTTTCTCAGGTTGTTGTTGCGCAAGGCGCTGATGGTCTCCAGCATGAATTTGACCCTTGACCTGTCCGTGCAGAAGGAGAAAACAGAAACATTAATTTAATTCCCACAAATCCACAGAAAGACTTGTAAACAGTAGATCAGTGAATACAAATTAACTCACATAAAGATTTATCTCATTTGATTAAATCTCTCGAAGTATCAGCTTTCTGCTACAGCACAGAAATGCTACAGTAGTCCCATACAATCTATGAGAACTCTTATTGCAGTTGTTTCTTTTTTTAATAAACAATAAAACAAAAATAGACAAGTATTTGGTAACAGCAGATCATTTTGTTGGCATAGTGCTTACAGCACATATTGACCTGCCTCAACAATTAGGACCAACCCATGCCTTCCCCTTCCTTTTGAGTTAATATAAATTGAGTATTATTTCAACAGCTTCTGACAAACTGAAGATAGCTACTGCCTTGTTGATGGTAGAATTGGTGCAGTATACATTGTATTTTGTTGGCATGATTTTCTTGAGTCAACTGACATTTGCAAAATATTGTCTCAACTGCAATGCTTATCTTTTACCACATACATGTATGACAAAACTTAAGTTAGGCAGGAGAAAGATAAATTTGAGTGGAAGAAATTACATCTTACGTGGCAGGCACACAACTATAGAAGGAGAAATAAAAAGTTTAAGAGAGAGAAGTGGAGAGTTTGTGAAAGTGGTCTCAAAGCAGAAGATCTCTCATCAAAAGCAGGAGAGTTGGAGTCTCGACTGCGCAACTACTGGTATACTGGGATTGTCGGAGGTACTCACTGCTGTCGGAGCTCATCTGGACACTGACTCGCCTTGCCCTGGATTAGGAGGATGATGTCCTTCAGGGATGCTGGGTCATCTTTCCTCAAGGTCGTACCAGCACCTTGTTGAAAAGGAGGACACTAGAATGCTTAGGCGACCAAACTCATCAAACTTTATTTCCACTAGCTTTCCAGAAAAACACACGTATGTACAAAAGATGCACATAAGATAGGAGTCATATCATATGCATGGTTAAAAGATAAATATGGACCTACTTCTCTGTTCAACAGATGTGTCCATCATTTATAACAACTTCAATCAGCAAGCTTCATGCAGTGGCAATGACCCACTTGACATTCATTATACACTTTCTATGACTTTATCACAAAGATATCATGAACACACAGTACTCTTTCAAATCAATCTTTTGTTCTGATCTATCCATCTATGGCAAGGAACTACAGAACATGCTCAGTTCATCTTAAACTTCAAATAAGTGCATGCGGGGCAGCTAGCAGATGTACAATGGTCCAATCAGGTGGAAATCAAAGCACTAAGTCTTGAGAGGATCCCATGTATTGCACACTCACATTTCAGGATCTGAAGAAGCAGCTCGATGTCTCGCTCTGTGAACCTCTCTGCAAGCCTCCGTATCAAGTCATAAATGAGGGTGCAGTGGACCAGCTGACATAAGAAAATGCAAAATAGACTGTTTAGTTTAACATCACTGCAAAATTATGAGTGTATATATAACAAATGTCACCTGACTCTAATTACAAGTAATTCTGTCAAGCTGCCTCATGCAGTAAATTGTATCCCTCATAGTGTACTAAAAAAAAAAACCCTGACAGACTGCCTGAAATCTATAAAAGAAACACTCTATGACATGCAGCTTTGAGGCTAACATTAGCATTGTGAAAACAAATTACCTTTAATACACTCTATATAGAGAGAGTTCCACTGTCAGATTACAGACATGCCATGTGATATCATTAAAAAAAAAAATGAATGAAAAGAGATGAGACACTGACACATTTTAGATTACAAATCCATTGATAATTTCATGATGAAGAACTCACCCTAAAATTGAAGAGGTGGACAATGAGCATGATGATGTTGTCTATCTCTTTCCCATTGCCATAGTCACCATCGTCACCATGGAGACCATCAAAACGTTTTGCTACTGATTGGAGAAGGTGAGCACCTGAAACATACAATTGATAGCTGGCTTTCAGGAAAGGCTTTATTCATGTATATACACTTCTAAAAAATTATGGAAATATAATACTTTCTAGTGAATATGGCAAATCATATTACTTAGTCCACACTTCAACTTTCACCCTACCCTTTTAGAAAAATGACTCCCTTTGTTGGCGGAGGATATTTTGATTTCAGAGAGGTAGTTTGAAGTGGCCTTTCCTTGCCTTCTTCCCAGGCCTCAGTACAGAATGACAATGTTTTTCGCAGTCATGTTCCTTTGTGTGGATTTTGTCAAAAATAACCCACCACCAATAACAACAAATATACAAGCACATACAAAATCAACATTTTGAAGTTAGACGTTTAACATGGGACATGGTGTGACTTAGATTTCCTCCATCTGGTTGTCTCACCGACTTCGTTGCCCACGTTGGAATGCAAGACTGCCACGAGCAGGACATGTTCCATGGCCAGTCGTTCAGGTGTCAGGGCAGGGCTGATGCAGGCATCTTGCACCAAGGCACACAGTGTCTCATTCATGTCTGCAGAAAGAGAACGAGCCATTGATTATTTGGATTAAAGCGTGAAATGAAATATCTGTTCTAAAAATAAAGGAATAAATGAATGAATGAATGAATGAATGAATGAATAAATAAATAAATTAATAAAATAAATGAATAGATAGACAAATAAATGAATGAATGAATGAATGAATGAATGAATGAATAAATAAATATATTTCTACATGAAATCTTCAATAAACCTACAAAATCTTTGCATCAGTCAATGTGACAATAGATCTCAATGTCTATCTGAGGATTTGGTACTGAAATCCAAACGAAACAAGAAAATCTTTCAGCTTTCTAAAACACACATGAAATCTCTGAAGATTTCACATAAACGCTGACAAAGAAATTATGAAATCTATATTTTCTAATTAAAAGATGCTTTCTCTACTTCTTTTTCATTGTTTCTTCCCTCTCAGTATTGTTTCTTCTCACAAAAATTGACATATAGCTACAAGGTAGATGCATTTCCCCATCCATAAAATAAACCAACAAAACTGAAATATGAAGGACTTACCATTTCGACTGTTACTCAGGTAGAGCTCCTCAATCTGATTGCATATTGACTGGGCATTACTTTCACTCAGTCTAAAGGAGAGAGAAGAAATCAGCTTTTTTAATAGTTAATCATTCATATGCCATTATTAGCATTCATAAAGAAAATATTCCAGAACAGAAACAAAAAGGCAGGTGTTTGTAATTCATTTCCAAATGCCTAAAATCATTTTCAATATGAAAATTTGTTTGATTAAATCATACTTAGATCTGATATTCATGTCTATTTTGGCAGTTGTGCATTCAAAGAAAAAGAATAGATACTAATAGTAATATCACTACAAATGATTAGCATAAATCCAGTATTAACAGATATGTCTAAATGATGTGTTGTCCTTACATTTCATTAAGATAATGTGCCATCCTTACATTTCAGTATCCACAAGCTGTAGGATATCATAATTTCTTACAACGGCATGCATACTGCTTTTGATTTCAAAACCTCATGTACATTAAGATCAAATTTTATACAGTGTAATGGCTTTGTTTCTCATTAAAAACAGATTGTCGCTTGTGTCACAAACCGGTTTATGGCTCCTTTGAGTTGCTTTCTCAGTTTGTCCAGCTTGGCTTGCTTCTCGGCATCAAGAGATTGTCCCATCATCTCCGCCCTCTTGTGGGGTGGTACGTATGCCCCCGTCCTCTCTACTGGCTTCTCACCAATGATGTTACCATAAGGGTCCATCTTTGGAGGCGGTGGCTTCTTTTCTTCCTCAGCATCATCATCATCATCATCATTATCATCATCATCATCGTCTGTGTTATTGCTATTCTCATCGCTACGGCCTCCACTGGAGTCATTTTCAGAGAGTTCATCACTCTCCAAAGATTTCTTGTCTACTCTTTGGGGAAAAGAAGTCCTCCGCTTCTTTGTCCTGTGTTCCTGTTCTTCCGACTCATCACTGCCATCATCAAATCCTTTGCTATCGGAGTCGTCGTCGTCACCTCCGACAAATTTTGACTTTTCCCGCCGCTCCCTCCTAGCTGACCCTTCTTCTCTGCTCCTCTTGGTCAATCTACTGACACCGTCATCACTGTCATCATCCTCTTCAAAGGTCTCATCCTCCTCATCCTCATTGAATTCATCACTTGTGGCATCAGCATCATCATCACCATCAGAAACCTTCCCAAAGCTCATGAAACCTTCCATATCCTCTTCTGCTTCCTCAAGTTTTGCTGGATCAACGATGTCCAAGAGATCTTTGGTGATGCATTGGTTAAGGTAAATTAGCTGTGACCAGGTTTTGCACAACATAGCACTGACATCAAGGGTATCAGTAAAATCACAACACATATTGTATTAACAGATATAAAATACATGGTGAATATCATTTAAGTGGGCTATGACAATATAATGATACCTTGAACTTGCTATGTTAAATCAATGAGTAAGCACTTGCACATACAAAAGTAATTTTGGGAAACACACACACACACACACAAACGCACAAACAGAATAAAATTGCTCTAGTTTCCACATTTCATAACCCCATGCCAAAACATCTAAAAGTAGTCCAATGCAGATTTTTTCTTTTCCCCCATCCCTTTCTTGAAGAGTATTTTGCCTTGTCCTCCTCAACTTGCACAATCATGTCCCAACAAATTTCTACATCTCAAACATTTT
Organism: Diadema setosum; assembly: GCA_033980235.1. NCBI lineage: Eukaryota > Metazoa > Echinodermata > Echinoidea > Diadematoida > Diadematidae > Diadema > Diadema setosum. The sequence goes on from CM067075.1 coordinate 5,973,239, forward strand.
TACTGGATCACCCTATTCCCCATAAGTTTACATGGAAAAAGTCTGCTCCAAAACAAGGATACAGTCAAGGCCATCATCTCTGAATGCTGTCGGTGTGATCTTCTCCTTCGTCTTCTTCTTCTTTCGGAATCTCAGTTCTTTCTCCAGTCTACGGATGCTTTTCTCTTCATCTTCATTGGCTGCCAGAAGCTCGCGCTTCCGCTGCTCTTCTTTTTCCTGCCCGTAAAAGGAGCGGCATAGTGAACTAATTTTCAACATACTGGAGACTGCCAAAATATTAATTTACTGGCTTAAATGTGTACCATTTCTGTCCAGCCAGATTTACTTTCCTTTTTGTCTAACTCAACAAATTAGCTATGAAAGTGGATTATGGTAGCATATACCTCAGAATTGGTGAGAGATTTCTACAACTTTTTGCAGTTTACAAAAACTCCTCGAACCCTCTAAATTTCTGGTCATGCAGATCTTTATCACAAACGTAAGAACATTAAAAAGTTTCCAGAGAATAACCTGCACTGGCCATAGCAGTAATCTATGAGAATAACTGTGAAGTTTATTGTCACTCAGAAATTTGTATCTTTTTTTCACCTGATGCAACAGACACTTCCAGTATTTTTGTTTTAAGATGAAGTACAGTGAATAGAGCAGCTTATCAAATACTTTGAAGATTTATATACCTATAAAACATTTTTACTGGTATATACACACCAGTGTTTTATGGGTCTTTATTTTGCTGCTTTTCTCCAGAGGATACTCATCAAAAAGTGGAGTCATGAAAAGGACCAGTCCTATTCTTTTGCATTTGTTCTGCAAATGGCTTTCCATAGTCCTTTTTTTTAAAAATTCAATTTATATTTGTGCTAGAAGCTACTGGTACTGCTCTCCGTAGTCAGTTTCATGTGATGAAAATCAATTGCACTTGAATACTATTTACCACAGATCAAGTGAACAAAGTTGAAGACACTTTTGCTCCACATCTAGATAACAGTATATTGTTTATTTTTCCTGTAACCAATTAGTAAAATGTTCATTCTCAGGGTGATATGTGTATATTACACTTGATAATATTCACCTTCAGTAACTTTTCCTCCCTTCTCCTTTTCTTCTCAGCTGTGTTATTCTCGGTAACTGACTTTGTTTTGGGCTTTGCTTCAAGTTCTCCTTTCTTTGAGGATTTCTGCTTTTTGGAAACTTGCTCCAGCTCATCAAATTTCTGTTGGGAAATAAAGGAAATATATATTATCAATACCACAGGAGTGTTGTTGTTGTCTTCAATAAAGTACGAAATTGTATATTTTCAGAATGATATTCAAGTCTGAACAGTTTGAGTCTGGGTAATCTTTGAGTTACTCAGTTGCTGTTGTTGCAGTTGTACTTGATACAAACTTATCATATTACTTGGGGGAACTTCTTGTTAATACAGGAGATCCATTTTGATAAGTTCAGTCAGTGCCTGATCATTATTCACTTCTCAGATAGGCAGAGGTTACTTTCATACAACAATACCGGTGAAAAATACACATACCAAAGAAGCATATAAAATGTCCATGGGCCTAAATATCGATGATCATATCACTTTCATGATTTTGCATTATTTTTGGTTCTGAGACATAAAGAATCATTGTCAAACTGTATGCCAATGTGCATTTTTTTACACTCACCCTAAAGGCTAAAGCATAGGTATGATTTCCCCCCAGTCTTGTCTATGAATATTTTCTTACTCACAACAAATCACTGCTAGTCATTTTTAACACAAATTCCTGGTGCCATGGCTATCCTTGAATTTTACAATTTGAAAGATGAAGCTGTAGAAAAAAGAAAGAAAAAAGGCAGAAATAATTTCCACTACTACAGCTTTCACAAACTCTACCGGTATTCAATAGATCACTGATAACAAACTTTACAGCACATCATATCTGATAAAAAAAGCATGCAAACGGTCTGGCTTAACTCTAAAAGGGCCGGGCTTTTTTGGCTATGCTCAGACAGGGGTGGGGGGGGGGGGGGGGGGGGGTTGGGGATGGATTCCGCCACGACCCCCTTTTGTGTTTCAGGGTTAAGCAGTGTTGGGAAGATCAAGAATAACATCTTTAACTTTTCATGAGGCTAGGGTATTTTATATTTTTCCAATCAACTTATCTTACCACTCGCGATAGAAAGGCATGTTTCTTTGCTTTCTTCAACCGCCTCTCCTCCTTTCTCCTCTGTTTCCTTGGCAACTGCCCCCGCTGTCTCTTGAAGCGCCTATCTCCTCCTGCCATTCCACCCTCCTTCGCCTCTTCAGTGGTGACCTGCACCATCCTCTTCATGGCTTTCCTTGCTCTCCGCAGATTCTGCTGCATTGGCCTGCGTGGCCTCGACTGTCCCCCTCTGGCTTTCATTCTGTCCTCGTTTCTTCCCAACAAATTACAACATAAAACAATCAAAACTTTCTTCAAGTCCTCTGCCATTCATTTAAACGCAACTTCGCATACCGGTACCTGCTTAGTTCTTATAGAACTTACCAGTACTTTTTTTTTTTTAGGTAAAGCAAGCAAGACATAATTCAACCATAACGTTGTCCAAAATTTGACTGCCAACTACAATACAAGTAAAACCAATGCTTTTGCCCGCAGTCAAATTTTGGCATGGGTGGTCAAAGTAACGGGAACAATTTCTTTTTTAGAAACATGTTGGCCTACATAAATTTTCTTTGGCATACTACTCTATCACTGTTTCAATAGGATTGTACTGATTAATCAAACTCGGAATACATTGGACATTGCTTGCAGTTTCCACATCATGATGACATAAGATTTATGAATCAAGACATAAAATTACTGTTCTCTCCCTTCTTATCAATCACTGCACTGACCCACTTGAATGGCCACAGCTAACATTTTAACATATACAATTTTTAATTAGATTTACACTAGGTCTATGGATTATTGTTTAAGACCGTAAGTCATTTACTAAGATAATAAAGATCCTATGTTCACGAATCAATTGTAAATTTAAATTTGCATAAACTAGCTAGTTAGGCTCGTCAATGATCTTTGTGTCAATCAAACATGCATCTGTCACTGAATCCCTTCAAAGCCTCTCATGAATTTCTGGAATTCCTACTAGGCTACCTGGTATTTGTACTAGCAAACACCACATTGCTGCATGCATGTGCACGTCATTGTTGTCAGCTCAGTGGACAGTGCAGTGTGAGTCAGTGCATGTGGTCAGTGCAGTGGTGGTGGCTTTCAGACGACATGAATACCGTATTTGGCGTAGTCCCACCTATCTAAAACTATGTGAGTGTCCAGGCAAGTAAAACTCATGAAACGTATCTCAGGCAGTATTAAAAAGAACTATAAGGTGTCATTTGTTGGTGAACTTACTAATGATCGTAACTATGCTACCAAAGACTGTGTGTAGGACCTTTGATGATACTTCCAATAAACTCAACCAGCAGCCATTTCAGCGGTCACCCATGTAGTTTGCCTGTGTGTAGTGTGTGCTCCTCCGTAATGCACGTGCGTGATATGCACATCAATCGCGATTGCGACACCGTCCTGCGACACCGGCACACGCAAGCTCGAGCTGCTGCTGGCTGGATCATGATGGAGCTCGCTGGCATGGCCGATGGCCTGCTGGCGCGCGCTCTAGCTGGCTGGCTTGCTTGTTTGTGTGTGTTTCGGCGATGCGAGCGATCGTACGGGTACATTCGCTCAGTTCACGTACCGGTATTGTGCGGCCCGAATGTGAAGCGTGAAACTAAGCCAAACGAGCCCTAAATCTCTCCTACCTCCTTTGCTCGACGATGCTGGAACTCACGAAATGAGTTAACGAACTCGAGTAGAATCTATCCTGGAAAATCTTGTCATAAAGCCGAGAGATGGGCAAGTACAAAAGAGACCGTACAGACGGAGGTAATTATGTGTATGTGGTGAATGAATGTTGTGTCTTGTGTCGTGATCAAAGAGATGGTGGTTGTGATACACTACAGTGATGCTGTGTGGCACCGTACCGGGTCTGTGCTGTGAGCTGTGCGTGCCTACTTGTGGTAAATACTGTAGTTGTCATCATCGCTAGGTGGCTGTACCGATACGATAGTGATGCTGTCTCCAGCTCCATCAACCATAGCCACAGCGACTGGGCTGTGTAATATAAATTTACCTGTAAAAAGACCCGAGTCTGGTGTGTACAGTGAATCGCCCATATCGTAGTCTATATAGACTCGAACGTTACTCACTAGCCCAGTTATCATGGTTATCTTAGCCAGAATCTGTTCATAGTGCAAAAGTCCAAAACCAAGACAGTTCAAGTGCGTCTATTGCGGAGTTAGCCTGACCAGACACTGCTGTGCACAGGGTCTGACATGTGTTAGTGTTTCAACTTTGTAAACGACCGTCACTATTGACGGCAAAATCACATAAAATACCTTTTATTTTGTATGATTTTAAGAGTAATAAAATGCAACACTTACCTAGGTGACCTACAGCATATTTTCCTGATGGTTGAGTTGAATTCGGCGTTTTGTTGGTATCCAGACCTTATTGTTGAATTTTTCAGTAGATCGTGCAGTGGCATCTTTTCCTTCGAGAGCTTCAAAAAATCAACAAACTACCACGCATGCGCATTCAGAAGTGGTTGCTTTTTACCTACGCCCGTGCGGCCGTGCGTTTCATGTGTTCCGTAAAACTTGTAACTTGTTAGTACCCTATTAGTAGATCCGCACATGCTGCACCGGCAATGATTTGACCTTTTTTAGTCGGGGTCATCCGACTATCTCATCACTTCCGCCCCGACTACCTACGTTGTAGTATACGAGAGTGAATGCCATTCATATAACACGCAGATGAGGAGTGAAGCAGTAAGGACGTTTACAGACCTGATTTCAGCCACAGATTTCAGTAAGTTTTTGACGTATAAAAAAATTGAAAAAAAAAAATCGCATACCGATTATTGAATGATGGTCATAGATTACGATAATTCCTTATATTTTAATTTTCCACGATTAATAAAGATATTCATGAAGGAAACAGTGAACCATAACAAGTCTGCGAAGGAATAGAGGTGCAGCCGCTGTCGCTTCGCGACAGCGGCTGCGTGTAGTTATTGCGGAGTATACTATTGGCAGGTGATGACCGAGGTAACCACCCCGGCATAGGCCTACTCGTGAAATAGGCCCCACCACTGCGTGTCCGTAACTATGGCGGCTCGCCTGTTTAAACTCGTGAATTCAGCCCCACCGTGTGGCGTTCATTGGTAGATAAGCACGGCGGTGCACGGTGGGGCTTTCTTCCACAGTATAATACTCGTGAATGCGGCCCCACCAAACGGCGTTAATGCGAGATTGATACAGCAGCGGGACCGATTTAAAAAATAAAAAATAATAATAATAATTGTTTTGGATATAAACTCCAAATTTTATTGTCCAAGAATGGAAATTCTTTTTGCCCAAATGATCGTGGGCCCGGCAGCCACTGAGCAGCGCCAGATCGACGTTGCTCTAACCTTTTCAACTGTTGAACGGCAAACAAGGTAGCAGCAACTCCAATCTTTTAATGTCTTTTGGTATGACGCGGCCGGGGTTTGAACCCACGACCTCCCGAATGTGAGGGCAGCGGCTCTACTCACTGCGCCAGCACATCGGTTTCCACTGATTGGTCGTGCTATGCGGTTTCCACAGCATAGCATCTTTCCTCCTCCCTTTCTCCCATTTTTTCCATTGTTCTTCAACATTTTATTCTCGGAAGGACTTCTAATGTCCCTTGACTAATTTAACGGCCAATTTAAACATAAATACAACCCTATAACCTAGCCCTATCTAACCTAACTATACACAGCCCAGTCGCTGTACATGGTACGTCGCGACAGGGCTGTACGAGCGCGACCACCAACCACTAGGAGAGCGACGTAATCGGATCACGATAGCTTTGACTTTTGATACTTACGATCATTTTTGTCACCTCAAACTCATTGAATATACTCTTCAATATTTACTCTACATCTGATGCTATCAGTATTCAAATGTACGTAATGAAACTTACCGAAATTGATCATCATATCCAGCATGTCCACACGGTACACAATCTTTCATGCCAGGCCAAGTTTAGATATCGGGTGGTCACGTGATGTGAATGCCCTTTCAAAAGGTCGCGCTGTCGACCGTGCTGCTACACTCAAGCAGCGCACGCACGGTTACTAGTATACAGCTATAAACTGTACTGGGCTTGGCGGCTGCTGGCGTCTGGTCGGGCGAGGAGCATTGAGCTCCATACCACGGTTATTGTGTAGCAGATGCCAAGGTTTGTTCGACACTTTCAATGCACACGCGCTCGCTCTGGAGCACTTCCGGTCACGCATGCGCATAAGTCAAGGCGCCATTTTGAATCCTGCAACAACGAAGCCCGACGGTCAGGAATTTGCGCCAGAAAGTGTCATTTATTTGTTCCACGGACTTATCGCAAGTGGTCTCCATGGACCCAGTGTGGCGAACTATTCTTCTGTAATAGAAACATGCATTTAACGTGAGTAAAGTATTCTGTTTAAAGGAGAAAAGTATACATTTTCCTAAGTTTTGTAGTTGTGTTGAGGTTCCTCACTTTGAGGCTGCATGCCGCGCTCGTCAGACGCTGTTTTCGCATAGCGTAACAGCGTCTGGTCGGGTTATATCTTGATTGATTGATTGATTGAGGCCAATTTAGGCCATTTATTCGGCAAAATAAAACACAATAATATGTAATAATGGCGTTTACAATGAGAGCCAGGCAGCCTTGAAAGCATCTTGTGCTTGTGTTAGGTTGCCTACACATGAAAATACAACTTTGCAATAGCAACATATATTACAACTGGTTCTGTGTGAAATCAAGTAAATAAAAAAAATCACATCACATTAATACGTACATAGCATATCTAACCCTAACCCTAACCTAAACTTGCTTACTAACGCACGGGTGCACGCGCATTGCGGTGGGGCCGATTTTGCCACCACCCCAGCGACCCCAGCAGTTACAGCACCCTGCGCCGGTGTTGGTGATAGACCATTATATTCTATGTAGACTATAGGGATAGCAAAGACGGCATAAATTTTACTCACGCTGTGGAAATCGGCCCCGCTGCTGTATCAATCTCGAGTATTAACGCCGTTTGGTGGGGCTGCATTCATGAGTATTATACTGTGGAAGAAATAAATATGCAAAAATATGCAAGCCGCCGTAGTTTACTATTATAGTACAGACATACGGTGGTGGGGCCTATAATTCATAAAGCATCTTTCGTCCTCCATTTCTTCTGTTTTTTTCTTTGGTCTTCAATCTTTTATTCTTGGAAGGACTCCCCAATGTCCTTCAACTACTTTAACAGCCAAATTATATTCTATGTAGACTATAGGGATAGCAAAGACGGCATAAATTTTACTCACGCTGTGGAAATCGGCCACACTGCTGTATCAATCTCGAGTATTAACGCCGTTTGGTGGGGCTGCATTCATGAGTATTATACTGTGGAAGAAAGCCCCACCGCCATGCTTTAATATGTACCAATGAATGCCACACGGTGGGGCTGAATTCACAAGTATAAATATGCAAGCCGCCGTAGTTTACTATTATAGTACAGACATACGGTGGTGGGGCCTATAATTCATAAAGCATCTTTCGTCCTCCTTTTCTTCTGTTTTTTCTTTGGTCTTCAATCTTTTATTCTTGGAAGGACTACCCATTGTCCTTCAACTACTTTAACAGCCAATTTAGCCATGAATACAAGTATATAATATACAACCCTAATCTTACCCTGTAAACCTAACCCAGAACTTGTTTTGCTTGATAATCAACATGATCAAGCATGTGCCAACTAAGGGCCCTACCTACAACTAACATTCCAACAAGCTATTCCCAAGCCAGCATGTCAAACAAACGGCAAAGAGTTCCATGTTTAGCTATTCCTGATGTGCTTCCTTAAGTTGGTTGGAGAGGCCCAAGGGCCATAGTGATTTTGATTGCTTGTTTGTTTTTTTCCAACCTGGCAACTTAGGAAAGCGCACCAGGGAAAGCCTGACATCCTGTAAAGTTGAACCCTTTTGGCCTTGTATTACACTTGTGTTGTTTGTTTGTCTGCTGTTTGTTCATTCAGTTGTATTGTCTTACAAATGCCAAATAAATGATGATGATTTAATAATCATAATGATAATGATAATGTAAACTCCTAGATGTAATGCTAGAAAGACAAATTATGAATCGTTACTGCCTGAATCTCAAGTAAGGCTTTTAAGCCTTAAAAAAGCCTGCACCCAGGTTTGTTGACCTCCCATGCCAAAATTCGACCTCACTAAATTGCACAAAAGCATCTAGGTTTCTAGTTTGATCTTTAATACAAATATATGTTAATATATATGTGATCATCCAGTGACCCATATCATATGCTAGAAACAATACAATGTAAATGAATGAAAGGACTCATACTTTGTTGTACATCAGAAATTATGGTTAATGAAAATAAGGACAGATTGTTAGCAAAATATAATTGGTAAATGTAGCTTCAGCTCGCAGATGAATAATGGTGTTATTAAAAGCCAGATGTTTATCATTCCTTTTATTCCATCTCCAGATTCCAAGAAGTCAAAGAAATTCCGAGTGGAGTCTCCAGATCTGGAAAATGAGGATTCTCAGGGAGCAGATGGTAAGTAGGGTCTGCATGGTGTAGACTATTTGTATTTTTAATTGAAATAGATTCTATTCATTTATTCACAAAGATTTTGAATGTATTAGTTGATTGAAGCATTACAGTGTATTTTGAATCATTTAAAATGAATATTCAAGATGATTATACTAAAGGGCAAACATGATCCTGTGTACCAGGTATGAGATGTCGTTATACCAGTTATTGATACTGTAAAGAATTCAAATTTCTCTGAAATTTCATAGATGTTCAGTGATGAAGTGATCTGATTATGCATGTATGTTTACATATGTTTCATCAAGACTGAAGACAAATTGTGACTATTGTTTGTTTGCATATTTCAGACATGGAGGTAGGGAGTCACCTGTAATTGCAGAGATTGAGTTAGGATAAGATATATTAACCTTTTCTTTGCCAAGGACTTTGGACAGTGTGTGCAATGCTATGGAGTTTCTGTGCCAGTGTGTACTCAAAAGCTCACAAAGGGTTACCTCTAATACAATTAAGAAAGAAAAAAAAAATACACACACAGTCACCTCACCATGCCTTTCTGTTCTCTTGCCCTAGGTTCATATCTGCCCAAAAATGCCAGTCGGCAGGTGGAGGAGGAGAAGGAGGATAAAGATGAGGACGAGTTTGGGGCCAAGGACTACCGCAGTCAGATGCAACTCAAGAAGGACCACAGTTCAAGACCCCTTTGGCTGGTAGGCTCTCTCTCTCTCTAAGAGTCACAGCGGGTGGAATGCTTAATTTCAGTTGATGTTTTAGGTTTCTTGCTGATTTGGTGAGATAATGAGAAACCTGTTATGAAATATGAAGGAGCATGTAATTCCAAGAGGAATTCAACATTTATTTGATGAAAATTGGTTTTCGAATGGCTGAGATATCCAAAACAAAGCTTTAATCATAAAAGATGGGATGCACCTTTTATTAGGGTCACTTTGTTTTACTTTGTTTTACTTTGTTTTTGGATATGTCAGCCATATCAAAACTGATCTTCATCAAATAAACTTTGAATTCCTCTTAGAATGGTATGTTCTCAACATTTCATGAGTGATTTCTTAGTATCTCACAAAAAGTTAGAAGCTCAATCCTCATTTCCCCCAATACTATACCATCCCTTTAATGGAAGCTTTCTTAGTTTACAGTCATATGTAAGAGAGCAAGTAATTTTAATCCAGAAATAGCGCAGGGATGATATGACCTTTAACGACAAACATCATTGTGATGTCATAAAAAGTTTGAATGATTTTATAATTCATTATTACAGTCTTTTGTTATGCATGAAATTTATAATTTCTTTATTGGTCCTGTAGTGTCCATGGTAAAGTTGGCACCTGGGACAATTGCTCTTACATGAATGGGATTCCCAATATTGTTTCAGGGGCTTTTTTTTTCTGTACCTGAAATAATTTGACATTAATGCCCCAATACCCAGAGTTTGAAAAGCCTCAACAGAGCGTTGAAAATTCTCAATGTAAAGGAGGTAGTTCGGAGAGCTAAAGCTCGGCTTAGTCCAACATACTGCTATTGATGATGGGCATATTCTCTTCTTAAACCAGGCCCCAGATGGACACATCTTCCTAGAGTCCTTCTCCCCAGTCTACAAGCACGCCCATGACTTCCTCATCGCCATCTCAGAACCTGTGTGCCGACCGGAAAACATCCACGAATACAAGTTAGTTGTAGACAAAATTTGTATGCCCTCAGTCGAAATGCCATGATTACTGACAGAATTCCTCATTCAAAAGATCATGGAATGCCTTGTGCACCATGCCAGCAGTTTAGACTTCATTTGAAGTCTATGCTTATCTAAGTAAGATTTTTTTTTTCATTATTATTATTTTGAAGACAGGCTGATTTTACTACAACATGTATCTCCCGTAGACACCAGCCCAAGTATACTCGGGACCAGTCTTCAACGGGTTGAGATTTGCATTTCATATGGTTGCACTTAAAAGAATCTCAATACATACTTCATTTTGCCTCTTTCTCACATGTTTAAGTGCGCTGTCTTGAGAGCTCTTCAAGTACAAGGTCAGGTGGAAATGGAGGTCTGTATTGACAGCACATGAAGAATATTAATCGTCTTTGCAGATGTGTTTTGTGTATGGACCACAGAGACAAGAAATTAGAGCAATTCATATGAAGGGAATCTTTTGCCTCTTTAGTGATTTTGTGTTGAGCTAAATTGAGACTTTGTTTTTGATTGACAGATTAACAGCATATTCACTCTATGCTGCCGTGTCTGTGGGTCTCCAGACCAGTGACATCATTGAATACCTGAGGAGACTCAGCAAGACTTCCATCCCAGATGGCATTGTGGAATTCATCAAGGTATGAGAGACTGAAATAGAATTGCGACTTGATGAGGGGCGACGAAGAGGAAACAATGCATTTAAAGTGTATGCAGGGCAACCTTCTAGTATGCTTCCATGATTTAAGTATACAGTCAAACCTGTCTATTGCGACCACCGTCTATAGCAACCACCTGCTGTATGCAACCACTAAACACAATCCCCCCCCCCCCCCCACAAGAGAAAAGCCATGTTAAAGACCCTGTCTATAGCGGCCACCTGTCTACAATGGCCACTTTTTCGTCTCCCTTGGGTGACCGCTATACACAGGTTTGACTGTACTTTGTCTTCATATAAAAGCTAGAAAATTATGAAAAGGAGTGTTTGGTGTTTTTTTTTTCAATAACATCATTGAGCAAGATTATATACAACAACTTTCCTATTTTCAGCCAAAATATGATTTAATGTTTGTGACTGTGATTGCTGAGCTGCAGTGGTCATGGTTGGCAGATGCCTGTATTGTGAAGGTTTCAGAATTCAAAATGGGGGGGGGGGGGGGAGGAGTATGCATGGAATGTTTCTCTGCAAAACAGAAAGAACTAGAAACAAAGAGAGAACACAGAATGTAGAGACTGCAGAGTTGTGCAGGATTAAGACAAATGCCCCAGACAGGATGGAGCAGCGAAATATCTTACAAAGACAACATAGGTTGAGGATTTAAGTACCATTAATCATAGATAACGCCTCATTTTACTCCCATGAGGCTTTACAGAAATCTGTTAATAACATACACTTTGTAATAAGAAAAACATCTCGACAGGTGTGACCCTGTTCAAAAGTGCTAATCATACCCTTTTCTGCTCTCACTGTAATTTCCATGAATTCCAATTTTGCTCTCTTACATGCATCAGAAACTGAACTGTGCCACATTTGTTTTTTTCTGGTGATCAATGAAGTGGAAAAATATGAGTGTATAGCTATACTGCACATTTAACCCTGTTAAATATGTTTCAAGAATCATATGATGGTTTTAGATGTCCATGCGTTCGTGATATCAAAGTATGAACTTTAACCCTATTCTAACTGGGGGGTGGGTCAAATTGACCCCCCCCCCCTCGACGTTTCGCGCCACGATTCCGCAACGCACAAAGATTTTGCCGCGCCGTTTCATGACTTTTTTCATTGAAGTCTCCTGCATATTTTGAGACCAAATTTGCGACATCCGGGTACACCGTTCTGAAGTTATGCAATGTTTTGCATATGCATGTCAACCGAAAACCGCTCAAATTCATGATTTCGTGTGCAAATCCAATGCAAACTGTGTTTTTTTGGTTAATTGATATAGATTAGATTATTTCAACTTTTAACCATTGAAATAAATCAATTCTAATGTAGATAAGCTTGAAAAAGTGCCTCCAACAAATTTTGGCAAAAAAACAATAGAAAACAAAAGATCGAAAAAACAATAAAATACATTAAAAATTACCAAAACAATAAAAATCAAAAGAAAATGATTTTGATTGCGCTACTTTTTTACAAGAAAATTGTTTGATGTGTCTTGAGGAACTCTGACACAAAAATTTAATAATCCTTCAGTCTTTTTGATGGAGTTATAGGTGAAAGTATGATTTCATGCGTTAATTTGCATAATTAATTTATTAAAAAATATGAAATCAACATTTTTCTATTGTATGACCATGTAATCTTGTAGTTGACATCCGGCTCTATGTTCAGGCAAAATTTTGCAGCGATCGCGCGATCGGCGGCCGAGATCTGAAGGGGGGGTCAAATTGACCCCCCCCCCCCCCCCCCCCAGTAAAAACTTGGTCTCAAATAGCCCAGTTAGAATAGGGTTAAAAGATGATCAAATATTGATGAATTTGTCACTTCAAGTATTGTTTTATTTGATGATTGACATGCTCCCTGTTTGTCATTATTCCAGCTCTGCACGCTGAGTTATGGCAAAGTGAAACTGGTTCTGAAACACAACAGATACTTTGTGGAGAGTCCATTTCCTGTAAGTGCGCCCTCGTTTGGTCATTTATGTATCGTCTGTATCATCATTCTTATCTGTGTGATGTAACACCTCATCATTTGGTCAAGAGAAGAGAGTAAGGCTAAATACACAGAAAAAAAAAATAGTTTGTAACATTTTATGAGCTACACATAAGTAATAGAGTATTACAGACAACTTTATACACTGGCAGGTTAAATAGGGTTGGATTATGGATTGAATTGAAAAAAAAAAGTGAAAATGGTTACTTCATAGTGTGCAGATCCAGGGATACATTAATATTGATGGTATGACTATATTCTTCAAATAAGTGCAAAGGGATTACATATGAAATACAAACAAAATACTGTAAAACATTCTAGCAAAGAAGACTGATGATTATAGCTGTCAAGTAAAGTGATACGGCGGACATGTGTCATCATCAGTATGTAAATTAGATTCATGCCATCAATGTCCAATCGTAGGATGTGTTGCAGAGACTGTTAAAGGACCCAGTGATACAGCAGTGTCGTCTGAGGTCGGACGTGAATGAGGAAGAGACGGAGGAGGGATTGCTGGTATCCCAGAGGGCAGCAGGAGGCTCGTCTGTTCTCAAGGTAGACTCCATTTATTACTCTTCAGAACTTTACCAAAATAAGACCACATCTGTGCTCTTGCCTTCGCAGCACAGGTGCAGGAGATGACCAAGAATGGTTTTCTTTTTCACCAAACCTTTGATTACATGTCCTGTTTTCCCAAAATTTGCTCTCCATTTGCTCTTAAAGTCTCCATCACCCACCTCTATACTTTGATCAGACTTCATGAAGACTTTGATGGAATTGATACCAGCCTTTAATACATGCTTTCCCTGTACAGCAAAACCACCTATTGGTATTTGTACACTGTCTGTATGTGATTAATATTTTCTGTACAGGTATGCAAGCTCCATTCTCTGACACTTACCTTCAATGTTACATTTTTATTTATTATTCCGTCATATTTAAACAGGGTAGTCCCCTCAGTTTCACAACTGCTTTCCAGGGGAGCCCTGTGTACATATACATGATAAAAACATTGGATTACAATAGACTTCATAAAAAAAAAAAATCATATACAAGTATAACACATATGCAGAAAACAATACAAGCTTTAAAAGATACTAGACCATGGAGACTGACTTAATATGTATTCTAAATTCGGCATAAACAAAATGTATCATAAAAAAAAAAAAAAAAAAAACTGTGTAATAGAAATTACTGTAATGTCACACCAAAAATAAAAAACTGAGTTTAAAATACCATAAAAGGGGTTAATGGAACCAAAGAAGAAAAATCATTTAAAAAAAAAACCCCGATACAAACAGTTGAAAAAAATACAAAATTGTTAAAACATTCAATAAATAACCATTATACCATAATAAATATTTGTTTAAAACGTGTAATTCAATTGACGACATAATTTTCTAAATCTTTAAAAAGAGGGGCAAGTTTGTAAGAATACTGGTAAGGTGTTGAATATTGCACTTCCCTGGTAAGAAAAAGATGTTCGCATGTATTCTGTCCGTGGTGTAGGCACAAAGAGGGGGCTGTTGACTGCGTATCTGGTGTGGTAGTACACTGGTCTAATGGCAATGAGTGGTTTTAGATAAGCCGGCACTCTGTCATTTAAAATCTTGTAAACCATTATACATTGTTGGTATTTAAGTCTTTGTTCGATTGACTGCCACCGAAGCGTTTTCAACAGAGGAGAAGAAGAGGAAAATTTATCGTACACAAGTTCCACAAGCATGCCAGCAAAGTGCTTACTTTGTATTAATAACTGAAAATAGTCATTGTCTCAGTGACTAGAATTTTTGTATGTCTTTGAAATTGAGTCATCTGATCAGCTACCAGTTGTCATTCGTTAGTCAGTTGTGTTCCCTGTAGGAAATGTTGATGGATGGTAATGTTATGTTGCAGTATTGTTGCTATACAGATAAACTCAGTGAAAGAGGAGCCCATGTTATGAGACATGTAACCATTATACTAACTTATCCCACCAATCTCATTAATTCCCCTTTTCCTCAAGTTGAATGCCCCAAACTCTCAGGGGCACACCAATGGAGCTGGGACATCCCAATCACAGGACGGGGATGCTGCACCTGGAGGGGAGGCAGATGGGGAAAAAATCCCCACCGACATCTTCGACTTCTACGAGAAGATCGACAAAGAAGAAGATGAAGGGGAGGACCTGACTGCCGTCTCTTTCGAAGTCGTTCAGGACGAGATTGAAAACCTGCAGAAGAGGTGAGTGAACTCTCATAACTGTGATTCCAGCAGACATTACAAACCATCCCCCTTTCTTTTTTGACAGTACTAGATTAGACTACTGAAAGATTTTATTCTGAAGACTAACTGGCAACTTGATGTATGCATTTGGCCATGAAGTAGAGATGAGGGTGGTTACAAGTCCAGATATCATTTGTGTTTTAAAGTCAATACTAAAAAGTTGTCTTTGACTTGACGAAATGTTTATCGTACTAATCTATTCATCACTCCATTTCATTCAATCTTTAAATGTCTTTGTTAAGATTCAAATTGTTTGTTAATATATCAGTGAAAGTATTCAAACATGAAACATGAAAATTTAATTTGACTTATCAGTGAAAATATTCAAATATAAAACATGACAATCAAATTTGTTATGTGTTATTTTCACATGTGTGGTGATTAGGTGCATTGAGCTAGAGTACCCCCTGCTAGCTGAATATGACTTCCGGAATGACACAAGGAATCCAGATCTCAGGTAAGACTTCAACAAATTATTAGATTTACATCTAGTTATGTGTGTTTCTTCTTTTCCATTCAATTTGTGCATTTGTGTAAGCACACAACCAGCAAGTGAACAATAGCAAGTCTTTTCTTGCATTCAATGTGCTCAGCCTGTATAGTGGAATAAGATGTGAGTGTTCTTATTGCTACATTATAATCATGTAAAAGCAAAATTGTTCAATGCAGTTTATAGCAGATTCGGAGATGACTCAAAGGTCCTGTTTGCCTTTGGGAGCAGTGATTTAAAAAATGTTCAGGATATCACATTTGATGCATATGTGTAGGTCAGTTGTATCACAAAACATCCTACCTTATAAAATTTTTGCAATAAATCCTAAAATATAAGGAGATATCACTATTTTTCTCATTAAACTATCACTGTCGACGGTTTAGTGTGGAAACATTTCTGTTATAACTCTATTATTACTAACAATTCTATTATAACATCGATTATACTGGTTCAATTTTTTACATCGAGTGGCAGATTGTTACATGATTACATGGATAACTCTCCTATTGCTATGCTTTAATTGAGTTTACTTTCCTTCCCCTCCAACTCCCACATCTTGCAGCATTGATCTGAAGCCCACAACAGTTCTTCGACCCTACCAGGAGAAGAGCCTGCGAAAGATGTTTGGCAACGGACGAGCAAGGTCAGGGGTCATTGTCTTGCCCTGTGGTAAGTCCTTACTTCACCCATGGCAGTGTTGTTTGTGATGAAAATCATAGTGTCCAATTAAGAATATGGAAATTAGAGTACTGAAATTGTAGTGTTATAGTGAGAATATAGCAGTTTTGTTTTGTGATGACAAATTATTTTAGATGGACAGGTGACAGTATTGGCAACAGACTTGGTCACAAACTTCTTCATAGGTATGGTAAATGGTGGCATTGACGTGGTTAACTCGAGAAAAAGAAATCGTCTGAACATTTTGCATTTGAGTAGTACAATGTACATGTAATTCTATGGTAGGCCTACTATTTCCCTATTTTGCAAATTTCCTTCAAATGAGCAAAGATGGATCAATATTTCATAAGCATTCCTCAAAATACAGACCACATGATGTCATGTAAGTCAAGCAAACACTCACTAATAGCTGCTGTTCCCACACACCAACCCCATCTCCAAAAATGTTACCTTTCCATCCTCTCCCCCCACATCCCTAACCTCCCAGGTGCTGGTAAAACCCTGGTGGGCGTAACAGCAGCCTGCACTGTCAGGAAACGGTGCATCGTGCTCTGCACCTCGGGCGTGGCCGTGGAGCAGTGGAGGTCCCAGTTCCGGATGTGGTCCACCATGGACGACTCCATGATCTGTCGCTTCACCTCGGATGCCAAGGACAAACCCAAAGGTGGGTGTCATTTATTGCTGATCATCTGACTGTCCTCATGAGACACAATATAAAAGCCTGTATGCACGAGCCCTAACTGTGCTTTGTTCGGCAATATGCACGTATGTTGGAGTGCTTTTGTCGCTGATTGGCACAGATGCACTCCTGATATTCATGGTTTTTGAAAAGGGATTTTTTGCAACACGATTAAAAAACAATAACTCCTGTGTGCAAGTATGAATGCAGTTACCTTGGCTTTCCTATTGGACTGAGGCATGTATCTCATCTGAGTGGGCTTGCTAACTTTACAAGGTCAGGTTTAGATGGTTACTGAATGATAATTAAAAAGCTTGTTAAGTTAAGCTTATAATTCCTTCATTGTCATCATCATGTTGGTAATAATGAAGATTTGTCTCAACATTTTAGTTACTATCTTATCACTTTACTGTTACTATTATTGTTAGTAGTAGTGTCATTAGTATTAGTATTATTAGTTTCATCATCTATGATGTATGTATTTCAAAGTTGTAAATTTAAAGTGCATGCTTATTCTTTTCTAATTAATTACATTCAGCAACATGTTATTCATTACTTTATTCACTTCAAAATGGATCTTTCTGCAGACCTTTGTCAATAAATGCATTTCACGCTTCTTTGCTGTTCATTGTCACACCAGGTTGCAACATCTGCATCAGTACATACTCCATGGTGGCCCACACCACCAAGAGGTCATGGGAGGCAGACCAGGTTATGCAATGGATGCAGTCCCAAGAGTGGGGCCTCATGATTCTAGACGGTAAAGAGATATTTCATTCTTTGGCTTTCTTATATCTTTTTATGAAAATGAAAAAGTGTAATGTTTCTGTCATGGCTTATCTTGTTACATTGAAGCTTTCTTATTCTTTTCACTGGCAATTCAATGATCTGTGTTAGTGAGTAGAAGGCATGTAAATTAAAAAAAAAAAAAAAAAAAATGGTTTCCCTATTTAATGGTGATTCATACCCACAGTTATATCAAGTTTCTTGCCTTTTTTCTGTGAACATGTGTGTCATCTGAAAAAAAAAAGAAAAAAAAAAAGAAGAGGAAACCCAAACTATTAAAGACCCAGTAGCATGGGGATTCATGGCTGGTCCGATTCATTCACTGCCCACAAGGGTACATACAGAAACCATGGATAGCACTAGTCAGTGAATACATGCATCAGAACATAACGTAATGGTTGACTCCAGTCAAGATTCTGCGGCTGTGTGTGCACTTGCCTAGAGATCAGTGGTAGAGCTGTACACAATTTATTATGGGGGTTTTCAATTACTAGTATATCCAAACTGGGCCAGCCATGCCATTCCATGAATCCCCACACTACAAGGTCTTTAATCCCTCCAGATAACCTTCATGAAGCAGTCTTTTTCTATGGTTCAAGATGATGCCAACTTCTTTTTCTCTTTAATCCATTCAACCAGAGGTGCACACCATCCCAGCCAAGCAGTTCCGGCGGGTCCTCACGCAGGTCCAGGCCCACTGCAAGCTGGGACTGACAGCCACCCTGGTCCGGGAGGATGACAAGATCGCCGACCTCAATTTCCTGATCGGCCCCAAGCTCTACGAGGCAAACTGGATGGAGCTGCAGAACCGCGGATTCATTGCCAGGGTGCAGTGCGCCGAGGTGTGGTGCCCCATGGTGCCAGAGTTCTACCGGGAGTACCTGGCCATCCGGAGCAGGAAGAGACTGGTAGGTGAACCTTGTTCCTTAGACAGTGGTTGGAGGTTGGTGTGGTGGTGGGCATGGTGTAGTGGTGGCAAACATGGTCTGGTGGTGGTGGACATGGCCTAGTGATGGTGGACATGGTGTAGTGGTGTGGACATGACCTAGTAGTGGTAGACAAGGCCTAGTGGGAGTAGATATGGCGTAGTGGTAGTGGATGTGGCCTTGTGGTAGTGGACATGGTCTAGTGATAGCTGTTGACATGGCCTAGTGGTTGGTGGCATGGGCTTGTGGGTGTTTGACTTTGGAAGTGCTTGAACGAATTACTAGTAATATTTTAAATGACTAAATACATGACTGGAGATTGAATGGTTGGATGGTGTAGTAGATGGACAGAGTGATTGGACATGTACTAGCAGGTGAAAAGATGAATTGCTGAACAGATTAGTGTAATGATAGACAGACAAGTCAAGAACAAACAAGTGAATTTTCCCTCCTGAGAGTGTCGAGTCGAATCTCGAAGTGTGATTTCTTAGGATGACTGCAAACCAGCAAGACTATCCCGCTTGAAAATGAGAGTGATGAGATTTATATAATCTTAGCAAAATGCTCTGATGAATTCTGTATGGATATACACAGAGTAACATCCGCTGTAATTGTCACATTGTCTGAACAGTGTTATCACAAAAACTCTGTATTTGTGATATTCAGTCAAAGTATGTCAGCACATGCAGGTATGTTGAAGTTGTGATTTTGCCTGGTAATTGTCCTATATGCCTTTAGAATCACATGTAACTCTGTGCCAAATGTCATTCCATGAAATGCACCCATTTCAAACGTTAAAAAAAAAATTCTTCAAGACTTTATGATCTAGTAGGATAGCACTTATTAATTTGTTTAATACAATTGATTCTAGAGGAAGTATTGATGATTATTTCTTGCCTCTGTTGTTCCCACAGCTGCTGTACGTCATGAACCCGAACAAATTCCGCGCCTGCCAGTTCCTGGTCAGGTTCCACGAGCAGCGCAACGACAAGGTCATCGTCTTCTCTGACAACGTGTTTGCCCTCAAACACTATGCAGTGGCCATGGGCAAGTGAGTCAACTGTCATTGTGCCATTCTGCCGTAATCATCTCAGAATTTGATTTACTGTCCTTCATGTGTCTCTAAGGAGATATTTTTTAACCCCAATTCACTGACCTTTACACTCTTGTTTTTCATTTTTTTTTTTTATTATTGAACAAAGCCAAACAAAATGATTACAAGAATCATAACATATTATGTGCAGAAAGCAACAATATGTTGCATAAAAGACTTTACCCTAAAAAAATTGTGCATAATTTTTTGAAGTACCGAAATCAGTTGCCCTGTAAAGTTCATGGGAATAGTTAATTTCAATGTACAATACACATTGAAGATTAGAGTTTCCTACACAAATGAAGTTCTGTTTCAAGGAACCATCAATTGCATGTAACATTCCAGAAAAATAAATTTACACAAACTATGGCACATTTCTCATCACAACTTTGTAAATGTACTTTGTCATGTGCATCTCAAAAATTAAATTCTGTCTGTGTCTCCTCAACCTCAGGCCGTACATCTACGGACCGACAAGCCAAGGAGAAAGGATGCAGATTTTGCAGAATTTCCAACACAACCCAGCGGTCAACACCATCTTCATATCCAAGGTATGCCTCTGTACCAGATGGCGTGTATATTTTACTCTAGTAGGATGTTGTCATGGGATAGATAATACAGAGTCCTCCAATAAACTGTGAAACAAGAAATTTCTGCATGCACAAAACTTTCATGAATTTCACGAGGAGCAAAAACTGGCAATAAGTGAAATACATGTAAAAGATTTCTTTTAATCCAATGCATTGAATGCCATTGGCTATTCACAAAAGTTTCATATAGCGAAAAGGGCTTGCAGCTCCAATTCGTGAAAGTCTTATGCCGCGAATGTTTTTGCTTTTACAGTGTTGTGTGCAGTGCTTTATGTAATCATCTGTAGCTATATTGTGCTTTTATGTCATGCTTCCTTTTAGCTTGACAATAGTTCCATCTTTTTTACACAGCACAATCTGTTGAAAGTATCTGGTTGTTTGCTCATGCATGTCATCAGTTCATCACCTTCTCTGCTATGTATTCTCTTAGCCAATCTCTCTCAAATTCTGTGCAGGTTGGTGACAACTCCTTTGATCTCCCCGAGGCCAACGTCTTGATCCAGATCTCTTCCCACGGTGGATCCCGCAGACAGGAGGCCCAGCGTCTCGGCCGCATCCTCCGGGCGAAGAAAGGTTCGTGTCAAGAGCCACTGCATTTGTGGCATTCATCTGTCTGCATTGACACTTGCGCTCTCAACAGCAGAAGTGAACAGATTAGCTCTGTACTTATGTGTCTGTCTTGCCATTCACTACTGACTGCAGATTTGTTAAGTCTTGCAGATTCTGCAGGAATCTTGTGCAACCGTGGTTGCTACATAATGTTTTATAATAGATGATCGACAAATTTGTGGCGTAGCAGTAGATGTCAATCTTCCACACTATAGTGAATCACATGCAGCTTGTTGTGGAATGCAATTGCTAAGGCACGATCAATCACTGCATAACTTTCCACCCACCCACATTTGAATAGGGAGGGTTCTTGAGAAATAAAGGCCAGGTACCCCAACTTTTATTATCTTAAATTTTAAATCTCAAAATACCCCAAAACAACTCATCCTGGAAAATTGCATCAACCGGACAAGTTTCTTGGTAGACTGTTTTGACGTATCACAAGCAATGCCAAATGGTGGAAGATGCATTTTGAGCCCTTCTGAGAACTATGTTTTGCCTTTTATATGATTGCTACTCATCATTGTACTTTGGACTCTCGTTATGATGAAGTCCTGGGGACCGGCAGTTTCCTTTTGTTATACCGAAATTTCATCATAACCGAACAAATAAGCAATTAAGAAATATAGAGCGGGAAATGTTGTGGCCTGAAATTTTACTTTGTTGTAATCGGAATTTCGTTATAACCATTTTTGCTATAACGGGAGTGCACTGTATTCACAATGACAGGTGCGGCAGCGGAGGAATACAATGCCTTCTTCTACACCCTGGTGTCGCAGGACACCCAAGAGATGTTTTACTCCCTCAAGAGACAACGCTTCTTGGTCAACCAGGGCTACAGCTTCAAGACCATCACCAAGCTGGCTGGCATGGACCAGGTGACCAAATGACCCATCCTAATGACCTCATCAATTCTACTCTTGATTATCATCACTGGAATGTCAAATTTATGTAGTTTTTGATGATTTCCCATTATCTTTTGAAAATTTTCAATTGTTCAGTTTTGTTCAGTTATAGAAAGTGCTTTAGACTTCAATATTTTGTTGAGGACTTTGAAGTTGTACCTTGTGAAAATGTTGACATTTTTATCTACGGTATTCTTCTTTTATAATCTATGAATACTTCAAATGTTCTCCTTTGTCCTCATATGGTAGCTAAGATTTAACTGTGGTCCTGATAATGACAAGAGTTTCATAGCTGTGTAGCCAGAATAGTGTAATTTACCTGATAGTCATGGATATTTATATGATACATACTGGTACCTCTACCAGTTGAAAGATACACCATAAACCACAGCTTTTGCGATCATCACATCAATGATCAGTTTACCTTTTATGACTCAATCTGTTATTACTCATTAATTTAGATGTGACATAATATCTTGATGTAGGATCACTCCTCTTTTCATGCATCAAATTGTAACATGACATGTTCCAAACAACAGGCTAATATTTGAATGTTGTTTATAGTGCAAATGCGTGTGACATTCCTATAATGTACGTTGGGCATGTAGATAACAGCAACATCTTGACTGAATTCTGATTCCAGGAGAACCTGAAGTATTCCACTAGGCAGGAGCAGCAGCAGCTCCTCCAGCAGGTACTGGCTGCCAGTGATGCGGATGCGGAGGAGGAGCGGTTGCCGGGAGATGGGAAGACAGGATCACAGGTACGGGCGGGGATGGAGGCAATGGTGTGGGATTGTGATGATCATAGTGATCGTGCGTGATTTGAATGTCAGCCACTAGAATTGGAGATGAAGAAGAAATTGGTTCCAACTTTTATGAAATTGAATTCGGAATGGCAGAATGTGGCACTGGTCCCATCGCATTAGCATTACGTGTTATCTTAGTGATGTAATCAGAATCTCGTACACCTCCATTCGGGTCATGCTAGTATGGCAAATGACTCGCGAGTACTGTTCTGAGTGGTGTGATGCCTGTTAGTGCCTTGTAGGTCCCAGTTGCGTTGAATTCTGATGAATGTGGATAATGCACAGGTGATCCCATGACTAAAAAAAAAAAAAAAAAAAAGTAAACCTGTAATTCCTTGATGTTACAACCAGGGTTACAACCGGGTCATTCTAGTATGGCAAATGACTCGCGACTACTGTTCTAAGTGGTGTGATGCCTGTTAGTGCCTTGTAGGTCCCAGTTGCGTTGAATTCTGATGAATGTGGATAATGCACAGGTGATCCCATGACTAAACAAAAAACAAAAAAAAAGGAAACCTGTAATTCCTTGATGTTATACCACTGCTTTCACTTTGCTGGTAATACAGTCATAAATGCATATTCATTGGCATTGTAAATATGTTAAGACTGATTTTTCTGAAGTAACTCATCAACAAGGCTTTCAGGTTTATTGTTGTTGTTTTTTTCAGTGTTCATGATTGTGATCTTTTCTTTTGATAGGGAAGCAAATAGCCATCTTTGGCAGTACTAAAATGTACCTAAAACATTCATTTCTCATTCTTACTCTGCCTTTTTCTTATCCAGGTGGTTCGTCGGGTCGGCAACATGAGTTCCCTGTCGGGAGCCGATGATCAGGTCTACATGGAGTATCAGTCACGTGGCACCAAACATGTCCATCCCCTCTTCAAGAAATTCAGGAAATGAAGTGCACACCATGGTCCAACTGGAGTGCAAACATCAATTTTGTCTGGGGGAATATGAGCAAAATATCCCCTGTGTAACTATATAAGGGAAGGCATCAACTTTTATCTTTGCTCATCCATGGTAACTTCCCACAGTGGTGTAATTTTGCTTCGTGTGGATTCATGTGTGACCGGTGCCTTCATGTAGCCACCGAGACAGTGGGCAGTTTCCAACCCCACAGGATGTTGCTATGGAGACGGACACATGAGGAGCAAGGATGCACATGACTCTGTCAGAAGTCATCAGCAGCAAAACTTCATAAGTTTTCAGTGCATTGTGATGCCTTGAGCATGCAAGGTACCGCAGTGGTGTCCCGTCTCGTGAGCTACCATCACCAGTCCTGGAGTGGATATAGTGGAGGAGGATCTTCTCAGTGAAGCCATGCATCTATTTCCTATCACTCATTGTGTGAACATTCCAGACTGTTATATTTTACCCAAAATGCAAAGAGTGGAAACTCTTGAGCTAGAGCAGTACGAGAGAACCATACTCATTTCTTGTTGCACAGATTGGAGTACCGGTATTTGGGTTTCTACATTGATATCGGCACAAAACATTTTTGTTTTGTTATTTTTGCAGTAGAGATATTAAAGCAGAAAATTTGCAAAAATAGTTCTCGTCTTTGGATAAGTGAGGGATAAGTAGCAATATTTCACATTCTCTTTTCAATACAAGTTTGTTCAGATCAGGCCGTCTATCAGGAAGAACGTGGAA
This sequence comes from Diadema setosum, assembly GCA_033980235.1. Lineage (NCBI taxonomy): Eukaryota > Metazoa > Echinodermata > Echinoidea > Diadematoida > Diadematidae > Diadema > Diadema setosum. Next base: position 5,997,728 of record CM067075.1, read on the forward strand.
TTTAGCCAGAAAAAAAAAGAAAAAAAATTGAGAAGCCAACTGTCCAAGCTTTTAGCACTACAAGCTTTACATAAAACAAAAAGAAAGATGAAACGCCTTTCTTTTCACCTTGTATGGCTCCACAAAGAACAAAGTTTCTTTGGCAATCTGTGTTCACACGAATGAAAGTTTTACAACTGTCCTTTCTTAAAGGAGACCTCTGGATGATTTTCAGATTTTTACATTTGAACAACTATAAATTAGTTACACTGAGGACAGAGTTTCAGAATTTGTGATAACTGGGATGAAGAATAAGAATATTTTCAAAATTTAGGACAAATTGCAATGAACAAGGATGATGACATGGCAGAGACACCATAAGAATGCACGAGTTGGGGCTCAAGGAAGCAGAACAAAAGAAGAAGGCATGCATAGATTATACACAGGTGAAGTCGCAAGCAAGCGGTATTGTAATGGAATTACACTGCTACATTTCTGAAATATGTGAACCTCCTATGTCATCATCCTTGTTCAGTGTAATTTGTTTAAGGTTTTTCAAAGTATTGTTTCTCTGCTCAAGAACCACAATAAATTCCACAAATCTATACATGGAGTTGTCGATTTATGTACTGCATGATGTGAAATTATGAAAATCATCTGGAATGTCCCTTTAAAGGGGAATTTCAGACCGGGGAAAGGTTTGTATGAAAAGAAAGGGTAAAGATTTAATCAGCTCAACAGTGAAAATTTGATAAAAATTATAGAATTCTTTTTTAGGGAGGTTATGAAATTCCTAAATTTTTTGCTGATATTTGCAAAACTGTTTTCAAACAGTTGAGATAAATATGCAAATAAGTGAGCTGATGATGTCATCACCTCATAGTTTCAATTAATTGCATACAACAAAAAAAATGTAGACAATTTTTTTCTTTGCTATGAAAATGTAAAACACAAAGTTTTCCTGGCTGAATAACCTCAAAATAATAATTAATCAGATATACCCTGTATAAGGTTTGTAAGACAGGAGTATAATTGCATTTCAACCCCCCCCCCCCAAAAAAAAAAAAAAATCAAACAAACAAAAATCAGGAATTTCCAGATCTTGTATACAAATTATATGACAAGTAAGCTAACAGAAAAGAGCATAGAGAAGAAATTCTAGAGTATCATGTGTACAAAATTGAGTGTGAATACACTGTGCCATTCCGGCACTACAAAAAATTTTGAACTTCCTGGATGTGACCAATGGTCACTAAATACTGTATAAAGTGGACATTTTTACACATTCGTCCAGCATATGTGTCCACGAGTTTGACACTATATCCACAATGTCCTTCTGTAAATTGCTTTTACTTGGCTTATGTGGGTCATTAAATGGCAACCTGGCTGGAATATTCCATGTGGAGAGAATGCACATCTGTGTTTCATTCTAGTGACCTGAAAATGATGTACTGGTACACAGTATAGTCCGACCTCAATTACCTGGCGATCTTTTATCCAGACTTCTCTATCATCAGGACATGTTCATGAAGTGCAGATTTAAAATAAAAAAGGAAGAAACAATTGATTTGAAACATCAGTAAAACTCCTCCGAAACTCACACACTGTACCTACAATATTCCAAAGAGAAACATGTCACATGTGTATGAATTCAACAATGTGTCAATTTCACTAAAAATTGGGCTATAATTTCATTAGGCTAGCATAAATTTCACCACTGTTGCTGTGTACACGATCTAGCTACAGCTGTAGTTACCATTGCGTCCACAGCTAAATGAACATGTACATGAACATTGTTTCTCCAATATCTGACCAAACTGCTTATCTGGATGAGCGCCAGTCCTGACATGGCCAAATAACAGGTCAGATGGTATTGATATACAGTATATAATATGTGTGTGTGTGTGTGTGTGTATGTATGTATGTATGAATGAGTGAATGTGTGTGTTTATATGTACATACATGTATAGATGGATGTGTGTGTATATACTTACTGTAAAATCAGAAATTTTTGCATGCATGAAACTTCCATGAATTTTGCTAGGAGCTAAGATTTGAGAAAGTAAAATGCATGCCAAAGTGTATGTCTTCACAATGCAGTCAATGCCAGTGGTGATTCGCAGGAGTTTCATGCTGTGAAAAGGGCTGTCGGCTCCAATTTCTGAAAGTTTCATGCCGCAGGTGTTTCTGGTTTTATAGTAAATTCGATGGATGGATGTATACAAGGAGAATCATTTCAAGATTTCATATTTCTGAAACGTTTGCCAAAATTGATGCATTTTTAATATTTTTTTTTTGATACATAGATGACAAAGATTTGAGGGACATTAGGGACTTGAAACACTGAAAACCAATACACGTACTGGCAACAGTTTTATGCACAGATATGAACAAACATGTAGTGTACATATACACCGAAACGATATTGAAGATGCAGTCTTGGTACAATCTTTTATTGATCACAAAATATATCATGTAATACAGTGTACTTAATTTCCATTCACGTATTCTAAAAATTTCTTGTTTCCCTCCAAGACCATGTCCATCATGACTCATTAATTCACATTCAGTGCAGTTGCATGTGTAGATGTTACCTGATGACAGCAAATACTGTATAAGCTGTTATTTTTGTGAGGGTTTAATGGTTTTTTTTTTTGCGAACTTCACAAATCACAGCAGGACTGCACATTAAACAACATGCAAAAATGTCGCCATGTGCCAATAGAGCATAATTTATATAGCCTCGGTGTCAATTCGTGAAAACAAAATCTCATGAAAAATAATTAATGTCTGTGATCTCCTCTTTAACATTATATCTGTACACGAAAATAGCAGCTTATACAGTAAGATAATTGGTTCCTTTTCTAGATTGTGTCCTGGTTCATGGATATCCTCTTTACACAACATGTAGAACATGGAGAGGAAAGTTATCCACAAATCTGTAATTTCTGTGAAAGATGCAGAAGTCAGATGATGCAGAAGTTGGGTAAAAACAAATTAACATGATGTTAAAACGAGAACCTGAGGAAAGTACTGCATACGCCATATATTTCACGATTCTAAATTTTCGCGAATCGGGACTTCACAACAATTTCGCGAGTGGTTAAATTCGCGATTGTGGAGTCTTGTACTGAACGGAGAAATTCATATGTGTACATCACATTCACATTGGCATTAGAGTCAATATTTTCGTGTGTTTTTAATTTCATGAATAGCAGCTGACTCGCGAAATTCACGAAAATAAAACCCTTGCGAAATAGTCGGCGTATACAGTAATATCGCTTAAAATCATTTCAGCATTAAATACTATAATATGATAAAACCCGACACGCATGTACATGTGTATCATCCTAGAAATCCAATATAAAATTTTTTTTTTTTTCTGACATGCCTAAAGTGGCATCAGCTTCACTATAAGAACAGGTAAAAAAAAAAAACAATCCTGTATTTCAGTGAATACAGTGTTGTCTAAATGATGGCAGTGCAGACAAGATGATATGAAACAATCTCGTTTGGAATTAAATAAAATATGTGCCATATCCAAGCTAGCCACTGTGATATTAATTGCCCTTTATAAAACAGCTGAAATGGGTGTCCATTTTCTATTTCTCTCTCACACAGAGAAACCCTGCTCTAACAAGCTCACTCTACAAGACTGCTTTTCACATGTTGAATTTGGTGGTCCCTATTTTCCATTTCTATACTTAACTGCTCTCTTTTCTTTTAGTACATTTACAATGATGTACAATTAATTGTACATGTACCAATTATAATGAGGTAACATCGGCGGTCCCAGCAACCTCTTGCTGCTTTGAATAGTGTAAAGATAAGATGTGCATTTCCAATAGTCTATCATGTGAAAGATAAAAGGTAAAACATCAAGCAGCTCCATGATGCGCAAAGAACTCGCAGTCCATGATGTCATGTAGATTTTCATTTCTTTTGTTGCCCGTAATTACATGTATTGGTCTTTCGGAAGTACCTTTCCACCGACTTCACAAAGTCTCATAAAAACGAAAAAACAAACAAACATACAAACACACATTACCTTTTCCCTCAGTTTAAGATACAGACAGGGTATATAATAATGTGTTCTCCATGGGATATAAATTACAAGTTTAATAGAGTGAGCCATGCTACTACATGCTCACAAAATGGTTGCATAACATTACAACTCCTTATGCCATCGTACAACTAGTCAATAGCCCACTCTTTCACCCTTCTTGGACTAAGGTCTGATGGTGTGTGTTGCATATGACCAGAACTAGTCAAGCTCTAATGACTCCTGCCTACCCGGTCTTTTGTTGAACCTGAAATCAAAATCTGTTTGGCACTAATGAATCGGGACAGATATTAAGTACTAAAGTTGATTCATCGAAACAGCAAGTAACAGCTGATAAGCAGTTTAAAGTAGAATATATGTGTCACTAGATATTGATTTGCATTTATTTGCACCAGTGGAACTTGCTATTACTCGTGTACGTTAGGTTCAAATCAGACATTACACTGGAAATAGTAATCGCACAACTTCACTGGAGTTAAGGTCATATATTTATTCCTTCATTCTCAACAATGGATCCACACTTGCCATGTAGTACAGATAAATGTGACCCCAGTTTTCACATAAATAATCTAACAAACCTAAATATGACACAATTTCTTTTTTAACTTTGATTGTTAAAATCTATATTTCATCATCCTCTTTATCCTCAATTTAGAGAGTTGATTGGAAGACAAACACAATAAAATATTACAAGCACAGAAATTAAGTTAACAAAGAAAACTGACTCTGTCTTATTTAGAAAGTCTCTTGGAAGAGGAAATAATGGCAATAGGTGCTTCCACTACACAATTATGGTTCTATATGATGTGAATTATTATCAAAATATCTCACATAAACCATAGACACATAAGATTGCAGCACAGAAATCATAAATTTTGCGTTTCTGCTGATGATCAGAATGGTGAATAATTACAATATCAGGTAATCAACTGAAATGCATATAAGTCACATCAAAACAGAGGAATTTCTATCAATTTTAACATATTCTTTGACTCTTATTTTTATCAAGACTTAAATCGAGACACCTTATCATGGTGTAGTGTGCAATATAAAAGAATCATGTCTCATCTCTATGAAGAATTGACTTTAAGCACAACAGCTCTCCTACACCTGTGCTGACAACTTTACAAGCACTCCTTAAATTGCATCAAATTACATTTCATACCATCTCACTACTAGTACAGTATAGCTTATTGCCTCTACAATGCTAATAATGCATCATGATATCCCACAATACCAGTACCATGGTCCCTTTCAATTTCACCTTTCACCTGTTTGCAATTTCTTTAAGTTACAATAATTCAAGTTACCATGGCAACATCTTTATTGCCTATTACATGATGGTGGTTGCTTAGCTGCTGCCATATGGTGACAACATTCCTGCAATGATGCAACAATTGTTATGAGTTGCTTTCAAATCATACAAGGCTAGATTCATCTCCCGCACTTCATAACAAGAGCATAAAACTAATTTTACAGCGAGCCGTCACCTCTAGCTCTTCGGCTCCGTCTTCAGCTGACCTGTGAATGACTGAAACATGACCTTAACATGCGTCATGTCACAGAACGGCTGCTTGCTTGTCTGCTTGCATCGACACATCAGGTACGACTTAGTCTTGTCCACCTCGAATCTCACTGGTTTGAATTCCGTTTTCTTGTGTGCACCATCACAGAAAGGCTGCAAAACAAAACACCACAAATTAATGAATACAGCACATCAATAGACTTGTCCCTTGTAACACATGGCAGCTTTGTCATTTTTGCAAACATAATATCATGCACCTCAACAGCTGTCTGGATTAAAATTACTTCTTTCACAGCAAAACATTTCAAAAACTTGTTCTTGAATGCAGCTTCTCAATCCTTTGTTAGCTTGATCTAATATTCAATGGTTATAGCATCTTTGCTATTGATTTCTCTCAAGTTTTAAGTGATCTCTCGCTTTTTGCCACACTCTACAAAATTCTACAAGTTTTTTTTTTTCCTCATGATAACCAGGAAATAGTTGATCAGCTTCTGATTTTGAATCTAATAAGACTAAGAGTTCATCTGCATGATACTAGCATAAATGTTCATCTTTGCACAAAGCCAATTGCAGTTTTGAACTTCTTGAGATATTCTTTGATTCTATAAAACCAAAACAGAAGAGCTTCTCAATATTGTCAAAGATAATGACCATATGACATAAATACTCACTTGTTTTTTGCTAAGTCCACACAGGCACCAGGAATACTTTTTCCCACTTTCTAGCTTCACAAGAGTAGGGATCATCTTTGCAACATATGTTCCCTTAGGACCAACCTTTAGATGGCGAACCTAATCAGACACAGGAAGACAAAAAGGACACACAAAAAAAACATTTTATAGTTTTCAGCATATGCTTCTCAAAACAAATTAAATGGCTTGTAATTTGCTTTCATCTTCATGAAATGAAGTCATGATTGAATGCTTAGAGTAAGACATTTGTCACCTATGTTTAGGTAGGTTTAGAAGATTGGAGACCCATAGATCAGTTAGATGATCAAATGATGATAAATGGATCATAAAATGATGGAAGGATGTATATACAGTTACGCCAGGTGTCACCTCTGGAACTGCATATTGAGACCTGTATTAAAGGACAAGTTCACCTTCATTAACCCTATAAAGCCCAAGCTATTTTGACCCCTTCCAGGCCCAAGGGGGGGGGGGGGGGGGGGGGGGGGGGGGGGGGGGGGGCACATTGTGCCCCCCCTATATAACTTCTTTATTATATGATGTATGACCGTCATATTTGGCACATGGGTAGAGCAACTCATACTCTACATGATCCAACATTCGAAATTTCTCAAGGTCATCCACTGAGGGCGCTATTTTCCAAAATATACAGAAATACATAGGAAATACGCTAAAATCATGTATTTTTATTTTTATTTTTTATCCCCAGTATATATGTTTTTATTTCATATCAATCATTTTCATTTTTACCAAAAAGGAAAAGCAAGTCAACCTTCACTATTTGTTATGGTTGAAACTTCTTAAGGTCAACATGTGGGGGCGCTACTCGTTACAATATAAAGAAATATATGAAACCTATGATTTTGAGTTTGCAGATTGATAATATGATAAAAAATGATATTACAGGTAAAGCTTGTGTGAAGATAACACAAAATAAAAGGGTAGTCTTTGGAAAATGCTGTATTTTCAATTATTTCTATTGTATCTATTGTTTGATACCTATGTCATATAAAAATAAAGGAAATAATAAGACGACCATTTTAGGGTAATTCACAACCATAATTACTTCACATTTTTGTCCTTCAGCAAATTACAGCCAAGAAAACCCCCATTTCATCCTTTATTATATTGTTAAGTGAAATTGGAACAGAAAATCATTCAAAATCTGACTGACATGGTTGTCAGTTTACGGTTGCCATGGCAACCAGCAATATCGGACATAGTTAAATTATATATCAAAATGTTCGCAATAAGATTTTAGGAAAAGTCACCAAATTTGGTTGAAATCGAGTAAAGGGTGTAGGAGTGGCAAACGAAAATGTGGTAGGGGGGCACAATGTGCCCCCCCCCCTTGGGCTTTATAGGGTTAACATAAGGATTGAGAAAATGTAGCAATATTAGTACAGTACTCTCCGCGTAATCGGGTATCGCTTAAACGGGTACTCCGTTTAATTGGGTAGTAATGTCAGAATCAGTTCCAATGCACATTAAAATTACCTGATAATCGGGTTGCCTCTCCGCATAAATGGGTAAATAATTTTATTCCTATGTCATTTCTACCCACATTTCACCGCATATACAACACTTTAAGAAATCACGAATGTCAAATTTTGCACGGCTAGTCGCATTCTCTGCTTAATTTGCAAAGCAGACCGATCATTTTGGGGAGTGATTAAACATGAAAGCACGTGTACACGTACCGACTTGTCACACGTAAACGAACATTACACATGTAGCTGGCACTCACAATTGCATAGACAGACAGGTGTTTAGTGCAGTGTACAATGCATGTACATGTACATACACATTGTGAGTGTCCATTGTGAATGAGCCGGGTTCTTCTGTTAATCGGGTACTCCGCTTAATCGGGTAAGAAACGCTCTGCCCGAGCCTACCCGATTATGCGGAGAGTACTGTACAACACATAATTGAAAGTTTGAGGAAAATCGGAAAATCCGTTCAAAAGTTATGGATTTTTAAAGTTTTTGTGCAGTCACCGCGGGATGAGAAGACTACTGCAGTGTATGATGTCACATGTGTACAACAATATAAGGGAAATATAAAGAGAATTTCACAAAATTTCATCTTTTGCAAAAAGTACACATTCCCTTGACACGTTACTGACATATGTTATGGGTAATATTATTTCCACTGCCTTTAGAAAGAGGCAAGTCAAGTGCTCTTTTATTATGCGAAAAAAAATGAACATATGTTGAATTTTCTTCACATTTTCTTTATACTGTTGTACTCATATGACATCATGAGCCTTAGTAGTCTCCTCATCCAGCGGTTCCAACACAAAAGTTTTAAAAATGCATAACTTTTGCATCGATTGTCCAATTTTCCTCAAACTTTCACTGATGTGTTTTACTAATATTGCTGCATTCTCTCAATCCTTATGTTAATGAAGGTGAACTTGTCCTTTAAGTCTGCCTTGATCAGGAGTGCCTGTTTTGAAAACTGGATTATTAAATATTAAAAGTTTTTCTAATCATTACAGTGAACATGCAGCCAAATTTGACATTTGAGTGGAATCCCTATTCCCGCCAATTCTTTTTACGGCAGTCAAACAGTGGCAGTGTAGTCATGGTAGTGAAACAAGTTGTTTTATTTGTTGCATGCAAGGCAAAGGTCCACAACATTAAAAGGGGAAGCTCTATTGTTGCCCTCTTTATTAAACAATAACATATTCTGTACATCCTTAGCAACCTTAGTATTGAGGTGATACCTTTGTGATTGCACAACCTTGAGCGACAGATCAGTCTGTATTTGGTCGTCGGGATATGTTCCGTGGAGACTGTGTCTGGTTTCACGGAATCCCCTCTTGCTACTCTGCGCTGCTACTAATACTAACTACTATTATAAAACATCTAATTAGACTGTAGCTATCCGGTTGGTCAATTGCCCATCATGTGACATTTAGTTAAAAGTTCCATCGCACGCTGTGGCTGTCAGCCGTGCAATTTTGTTTGAGCAAAAATGGATAGCACATTGCAGACGGACGTCACCCATTTTCATTGACTCCCATGTTAAACTCACGACTGACTCAAAGTTTTTGTTCGTATCGCATGGCTCTGATGTCACAATAAACAAACATTTGCCGCGTGCAGTCAACAATTCAAGTGAGCTTACAAGCACATATTTTTTGTCACTAATTTTTGTAAACAACTTCAACCGATAGGCTTCCTTCGCGTACGGCTTTGTACACGCCTTGACTGTGTGAGTGCTGTGACTGCGCAGCTACTCATTCGTGTTCACAGAAAATGATTGCCATTTCTGTGCTAAATTCAAGAATCTGTGTGGCCCACATCTGTTGACGTTGGAAGTGTTGTATAAAACAAATAGTATACAAATAATGAATTTTTATGAGTGCAATGGACAGAATATTTCATGAGATGAAAGATGAAATGATCCATTCAACGAAATGAAATATTCTGTCCATTGCACGAATGAAAAACATTTATCATTTGTTTTATATAACAGCTAATATAGATCCTTGTCATGTATTAAATGTTTTAGTAATTTAGAAACAAGAGAGAATCTTCTAAGAGATCATGCGAGTGCTTACTGAGCGCTTTACGCTAGCTATAGCGCGCTGTCGCATACACACACTACAACACAAGCGTTTTACATGCGTAATGTGTCGGGCTGTCAGCAAGCGTGCAATTGCCAATGGAGCAAATCGTATGGATCCAAAATTACACGGTAAATGGAGCCACAATTGCACGGATGATGACATCATAGTAAAATGGGCCAAATGATCAATGTCAAACAACCAATCAAATGACAAGGATCTCTTCAGGCGTTATATTTAATGTAAGTAGATTTCTATGTATGTTCTTTACTCGTGCAATGGAACAAGATTTCGCACTCGGTGAACGAAAGATGAGGCGCACTATTCAATTCGGCTTTGCCTCGCTCGTTGAACAATGAATAGAGCGCCTCTGCTCTATCTTTCACCTCATGTGAAATCTTGTACCATGGCACTCGTGACCATTCATTATTTTGTGTACTATAACACTAGCGCTAGGCCACAGAACAAGTGCATCTGTGATAAAAATATAAACTAGACTACATGGGCTACCACGATCACGATGATACAGTCCACTCACACGTCCACACACACCACCCACCACATTAAATTTAGCTCAGTTCAAACTAACCCCCGCCCGCCCGCCCGGCGGCCGCCCCTGGCTCGGGGTGGGCGCTACCTTGGGCCCTGTACGGTCGCAACTCACCCACTGATCTTCGTCAGGACTGTAAATATTCCCTGCAGAAATCAAGAGTGAGCTAGCTAGCCGGACGGACTAGCGGCCCAACACAGTACACGTGTCATCGCATCGGCTAGCCGGCCGCGCGCCCCGCCCGGGGATCACCCGGAGCGGTTAGGCCGCACATGCACAGCTTCCAAGTTCCATATCAAAATTGCAAAATTGTGTTTTCAGTTTGTACTTACTGGAATATTTGTCCACTGCTGGAGCCCTGTAATGCGCGATAATCCAGCAATAGTGCTGGTTCCCGATACAAACATGCGTGACATCTTTAAACAGCTGATCGAAGATGCAGATGATGAAAGATATGAGTTCCGAACCCTTCCCTGATGAGACTGTCTAAGATTTCATCATTTGTTTACATTCCATGTAGGTCTTTACCGCGCCGCCGTAAAATGCTACACAGTCGTTTGTTTACAAAATACTGTCCAGGAAACAATATTTTTCCACCAAACGAATGGCTAATTAAGACTATGCACACTGCAGCATAATGACCTTCTTGGAGGAACTTCCGGGTCAGTATCCCGCCGATCGCTGGCATAGCAACGAAACAGTAAACCTGTGCGTGTGGGCTGCTAGATATAGAAATCCATGTCGTGTCTGAGAAAAGGATAATATATTAGCAATTACAGTGACATTTTATCGCAGAAAACGGCAAGATGAGTTCGAGACAAGTATTACAAGGTAAATAAAGAATTTGTAATGACAGTTATTCGTTGCTTAACGAATTTGTTGGTTTTAATTTCAGATGTGCCTGTGCTGTGTTTTTGTGTGAGAGCAGTCACAAAAAGATCTCGGCATGCGCGGCACGATATGCCTCTCTCTCTGCTCTATGGATGCGAATGAACAAGGAGTGGGGCCGGGGTGCCGGGTGTGTGTGTGTGTGCAGTAAACATAAGATGTGCCTCATAGCAGCTCATATAGCTCAGACACTCAAGACAAGTGTTAAATTTGATTTTACCTAGAATATAAAAATGCCCTTATCTACCATCACTGACCATAGGTAGTGGTAGTAGCATGTATTATGCCTGGAAATCCCTGATGATGTCATCTTTATCAGTAAATTTATTCGTACAAAAATTATAGATTCTAGATAACGTTACACGTCTATTGATTGTCAGATGGACCCGGCCTAACAACGACCTAACGTTAGATTTCTACTCATTGACAATGGATAGTACCCTGGAGCTGACAAAATGAATATTATATGTTTTCACTTTATCATTTCCATTGTTATCCATTGGTACTGGCAATTTGCATGTGTTGTCATTATGTCAGTTGTGTCTTCTTGGGCTTGGCTTTGATATTGGCAGTATCAAACTCACAAAGTTGGCCAAAAGTTTGTGCACAAGCCAACCAAGTCATTGCCATGGACAAGTGCCAATGGATATCAATGCCAATAAATGGAAATGATGAAGTGAAAACATAAATATAATCTAACTAGTTGTTAGAACTTTTAAGAAGTTAAAGAAATTTAGGCACCTACACAATGCACATGCATGATGCAGTTCTACTGGTATTTTCTAGCTCCAGTCATCTAATTTGATAAAAACACTTGTAGCTAAAAGTCTACAGTACCGCTGTCACCGCAATGTGCTGTCCATTTATTATGTGGGGACACTGAAATCTAGAAATTATGCGTCCTCATTTAATGTAATCTTTCATTTATTTCTGCATAAAAAGCTAGACGTGATCGTTTGTTTTGAGGGACCATTTAGAAGCAGAACGTTTAGAATTAGAAATGATAGGAAAAGACCCAAAAAGAGATAGAATCTGTAACAAGTTCAACACAGGACTATGGCACAGTTAAAGCCTAGGGAGATGCAAATTACATAACACTTAGACTTTTGTAGCTTTCTACTACAATGTACTCAACACAAACAATAAGGGGTTGGGAGAGTATGTATGTAACAAATGAAGTTGAAAGAAAGCACGTCTGAACTTATTTCTAAATTCTGAATTGCTGTAGGGCCTGATGACTTTGAGTGCTTTACACGTGAGTTGCTTCAGTGAGACTTATCTGAGAGATTTTAAAGTGGGTCAGTAGATATCTGCAGAAGAAAAAGGAAAGTACCAATGTGCAGTGATTATGATCTTTCCCACTTTATTTGAACATTTCTGAATGTGCTTCATCATGAGTGTAGGCACTCTAGCCATTGGCAAAAGATCTGCACTGCACCTACAACTGTACCTGTGTCACTTTGGAGTTGGTATGTAAGTCTAAATGAATATGTTCAATCATGCCTAGCGCCCTGTGGCAGCTTGTGTTTAGACCTCCTCTTACTTTGCTTCATTGGATTGTTTTGCAACCCTGCATTTTTCAAGATTTTTCTACTGAATGATTTGTTACTACTTCAGGCTTCTACTAGACCTTTGCCACAACATTTAATGGAGTGTTACCTGCCTAATTTTGGGGATTTCATATCTGTGATTTTCCTCTGTCTACAATGCTATGGCACATGGTCATGGACCAATACCCAAGGAGTTCATCTCTACTGGAGTCTACTGGCATCTGCACACATCTTTTGTTGTTTTTGTTGCCATTGTTATGCTGCCTTCATCATTCAAAGTGAATGAAGGGTGTGAGTCGAGTGGGCATAACCTGAAGGTAAATTCCTTTGATTTCAACCAAGGAAGTATGTGCTGCTACTCAGTTCAAGAACTCCTCTCCATTGGAAAGGAGATTCCGCAGAACAAAAGGATACCATCTGTTCTTATGAAACACATCAGATCTTTAGGAATTAATAGGACACCTGCTACCAAGAGAGGGACTCGTGCAGGTAGGGTGAAACTCTCTCTTTCTAACAACAATGAAGAATATCTTTCTACTGCAAGGAAAAGTAAGACAGCTGAAGGGAATGTGTCTTTTGGCTTTCTGAATGCGCGTTCAGTGAGAAACAAAGCGTGTGAGGTCAGTGAATTTGTAAAAGACAATCAGATTGACATTCTTGGGATATATATGTGAAACATGGCTTACCGAAGGAGACTCTGCAGTTTTAAGAGAGCTTACACCAGATGGGTATACTTTTTCTCATGTGCCAAGATTAGCGAGGCGTGGGGGAGGTGTCGGTCTCCTTTATAGAAGTGAACTAAGTCTTCAGTTGAAAGCTTCTTCATTGCAATTTAAGTCTTTTGAATTGCTCCAGGCGTATATTAAAACTGACCTTGGCTCTACTTATTTGCTTGTGATTTATCGTCCACCCTCTTCTGATACTCCTTTCAGCTTTTTCCTCAAAGAATTTTCATATCTCTTGGACCAGTACAACGTATTACCAGGCTCTCTCATTATTTGTGGTGATTTCAATATTCATGTTGATGAAGTCTCTACTCAGTCATCATCATTCAGTGACCTTTTGCAGTCTCACAGCCTGAAGCAGCATGTGAGTGGGTCCACTCACACACATGGACATACTCTAGACCTTCTGATATCAAGAGATTTTGATGCTACAACAGTTTCTAATCTTTCAGTACTTAGTGGAATATCTGATCACTCTGCCATCGTGTGCAACTTTCCTTTTGAAAAACCAAAGACAGGAACCAGGACGATTACTTACAGAAATTTCAAATCAATCGACTTTCTGAAATTCGCTAACGATCTTTGTAAGTTGGAGATTGTGAACCAAAGTAACTGCGACAGCCCAGATAGGCTAGTTGGTCATTTCAACTCCATAGTTATTGAAACTGTTAACAAACATGCTCCTGTAAAATCAAAGGTTGTTCGCATTAGGACAGACACTCAGTGGTACAATAAGGATATCACTCGGGAAAAACGAGTCCGGAGAAACTTGGAAAGGCAGTGGAGGTCCTCTGGGCTTGAAGTTCATCGTCAGATGTATTTGGCTTACCGTGGGAAAGTGCAGTCTTTGATTCGATCTGCAAAACAGGCATACTACAAAAACTTGGTTGCTGACTGTGCAAAGGACTCAAGAAAATTGTATCGCCTTGCTAATGACCTTCTTAATCGAAAGAAAACATATGTGCTCCCTGACCACAGTGATGTGAATGAGCTGGCCTGCAAGTTCAGTGACAGTTTTAAGGATAAGATATCAGCAATTTGCGACAGTCTGACGCCAGACACATGCAAAGTCCATTCAGCATCAATACATTCTTCAACTCCTTGTTCTACACTAGATCAGTTAAAACCTGTTACCTCAGATGATGTGAAATCTATTATAAAGAAATCTTCAACAAAAACATGTAATCTTGACCCAATGCCCACTGATCTCCTGAAGAAGTTTCTGTCATTTGTTGTATCTACTATCACTGATATCATAAATTCAAGTTTTGAGAGTGGTGTTGTCCCTGCTGCTCTGAAAGTTGCAGATGTACGACCAGCACTCAAGAGACCTGGACTGGACCACAATGATCTTAAAAACTACAGACCTATATCTAATCTACCGTTCATCTCAAAAATTTTGGAACGTGTTGCTTTTGATCAACTCACTGCACATCTTGACGATAACCACTTGTTTGATAGCCACCAGTCAGCATACAGGAGTAACCATAGTGTTGAAACTGTCTTGGTGAGTCTTTGTGACAACATTCTGCGAGAAATGGACAAGGGCAAAGTTACTGCACTTGTTCTCCTCGATGTGTCAGGTGCCTTTGACACTGTTCATCACTCAATCCTGATCAAGAGGTTAGAATCCTTTGGAGTCACATCACAAGCACTTCAGTGGTTCAGCTCGTACCTTCATGGCAGACATCAGCGTGTCTCTGTTAATGGTGTCTGTTCTCCTCAAACTCTTCTTTCACATGGAGTTCCACAGGGATCTGTAGGTGGACCACTTCTGTTTGTTGTTTACACACAGCCTCTTGGCAATATCATCCGTTCTCATGGCATCAATTTTCATTCATATGCCGATGACTTTCAGTTGTATATATCTTTTAACCCAACGGATGAAAACCTCTCCTCTTCAATCTATTGCTTGGAAAAATGTGTAAAAGATGTCAAGGAATGGATGTCCCAGAATAATCTGAAACTGAATGACAGTAAATCAGAATTCATTCTTCTCGGTTCCAAATCTAACCTGAAGAAGGTGTCTCCTTTGCTTACCATCCGAATTGGAGACTTGGATATCCACCCTAACAAAAAGTGCCGAAACCTGGGTGTTGTCATTGATTCAGGTATGACTTTCAATGACCACATTTCCACTGTTTGTAGAGGAGTGAGATTTCAGTTGCGAAATTTATCGCACATTCGTAAGTATCTCTCTCCTAAGACAACTGAATGCTTGGTTCACTCTCTTATATCTTCTCGTCTTGACTTTGCCAATGGGATCCTGATAAACCTACCAGATTACCAAATACATCGCCTCCAGCTGCTCCAGAACTCTGCTGCTAGACTGGTAACTCTAACGGGGAAAACTTCACACATCTCTCATGTCCTCCATAAATTACACTGGCTTCCGGTTGACAAGCGAATTGTGTACAAGATTTTGATCCTGGTTTTCCGTTCTTTACATGGCACAGCACCCAGTTACCTTCAGGAACTATTTCATAAGTACAAACCAACTAGATTTCTTCGTTCATCCACTGCTCACACCCTTCGAGTTCCCCGTACTCATCACTCGTGGGGCAACAGAACTTTCACCCAGTCTGGCTCTTCTCTCTGGAACTCACTGCCTTTGAAACTGAGAATGGAGACCTCTTTCCCTCTGTTCAAGAGGGAACTCAAGACCTTTTTATTTCAGTAACTGTGCTTTCTTTCAATTGGAATCTTTTCCTGAATGAAGCAATGTGGGAGGAGGTCTTACCTTTCTGCGCCAGGAGTGCCACTGTGTGACAGACATGGCGCATTACAAGACTCCATTATTATTATTATTATTATGTCAGAAATATTACAGACAAAAAAAAATGGAAATCTCTGCAAGTTCTCTACAGGCAAACGAATGTAATATTGTTACTTTGTTATCCACCAACCAGGCAATCCAAGACATTCTGTGTAGAAAGCAAATGCTGCTTCATACTTTATAACTAACCTCCCTTTATTTTTTGCAGTATTTGAGCAGTACCAGAAAGCTCGGACAACATTTGTCCAGACTGTTGCAGAGTTGGCTTCCAGGCCGCAGAATATTGAAACTCTACAAAATGCAGGTAAGTCAAGACAAGGGAAGCTAAGTGGGAACACTAGAAAGATACTTCAAAAGGGTTTCTGCTTTGTCACTACATAAATATCATGGCAGTCAATTGGGTCATGATTAAAATGTCTGATCAGTGCCACATTAATCTTGCAATTTTGTAATTTGGTTAAAATATTGAGATTGAGATGTGATTTATGCCTTCATGGTTCAATTCCCAGAGACAGGTAACTGACTTACATAATATTTAAATTAATAATCAAAGTAGTCCTTTTCATCCATGGATATCACTGGCACCATTTCCTATATTAGTCTGCACTGCTCATTTTGATGTATTCATGTGTGCTTGTGTACATTATTCTCCCTTAATTAAGTTTTTATAGTTTGTAATATCAGTTTTTGTATTGTGAACATCTACATGCATCAAAGTTTCTTTTTATGCATCCATACTGTCTCTTTAAAGGGAAGGTAAACCCAAAGAGCAATGTGGATTGAGTGAAAGCAGCAACATTAGTAGAACACATCAGTGAAAGTTTGAGAAAAATCGGACAATCGATGCAAAAGTTATGAATTTTTAAAGTTTTGGTGTTGGAACCGCTGGGTGAGGAGACTACTAGAGGATATGACGTATGAGTGGACAACAATACAAAGAAAATATAAAGGATATTCAACAAAAATTCACTTTTCTAGAATTATGAAAGAGCAGTGGACCAACCGCTTTCAGAAAGCAGGGGGAATAATTGCTACCCTTAACATATGTCAATATCAAGTTGATGGAATTTGTAATTTTCATGAAAAATGGATTTTTGTAGTATTTTCTTTATATTTTCTTGATATTGTAGTCCACTCATACGTCATAACCTCTAGTAGTCTCCTCATCCAGTGGTTCCAACACCAAAACTTTAAAAATTCATAACTTTTGCATCGATTGTCCGATTTTCTTCAAACTTTCACTGATGTGTTCTACTAATGTTGCTGCTTTCACTCAATCCACATTGTTCTTGGGGTTTATCTTCCCTTTAACGATGTAATTCATTATACAATTCAGTCTTTGGACTGCGAGACATGAATACCTCAATAAAAATGTCATTTTTCTATGCGTCTCACATCCATATGTGTAGCATATGCAACATATATAAGTAAACTGATAATCATGTGATCATTATTTCACCACTGCTTTTGTCTGACCTGTGTACTTTGTCCAGGTGTGATGTCTCTGCTGCGTCCACTACTCCTCGACATTGTCCCTACAATCCAACAGACTGCCGCCCTCGCTCTGGGCCGCTTGGCCAACTACAATGACGATTTGGCAGAGGCCGTTGTCAAGGGAGACATCCTTCCTCAGCTGGTCTACTCTCTTGCTGAGCAAAATGTGAGTTAATCATGCACATGTGTAATCTCTCTCCCGAAACATTCCTATGTGCACCATTATTTTTCCCATAATAGTGTGACTATCACAATGTACAACCATTAAGGTATTTCCTATTGTAAGTTTTGCGGTCACAAATTTGCAAAAATGTTAATGATATGTAGATCCAATACGAGATTGAAAGTTTGTCAGTGCCGTATGAAATTATTTTGGGATTCATCAAATTTGTCAGGAGTCAAAGGAGAGAAAAGTTGTTGATTTTGTCATTCTTTTCCAGATGGTTTTTTTTTTTTTGCATTTACATTTACCCGCTAAAAGCAAGCTGTATTTTGCCACAAAATGCAGATTTCCTTGTAGTATTCATTATTTTTTTGTTCGTTCAATTACAACATTTACAGAGATTCTACAAGAAGGCGGCTGCCTTTGTCCTGCGGGCTGTGGCCAAGCACTCCCCACAGCTGGCCCAGTCTGTAGTGGACTGTGGGGCCCTGGATGCTCTGGTCATCTGTCTTGAGGAGTTTGACCCTGGGGTCAAGGAGGCCGCTGCCTGGGCCCTGGGCTACATCGCAAGGCACAATGCAGGTGAGCATGTAACCACTAAGGCCCAATTTTTTGTCAGTGGTTGGCATACAATTGTATTAAGAGTCAGTCAAGTATACTAAAGCACTTGTTTTTGTTTTATATATGTGTAAAGAAGAAACATGAATATTACAATTTTGATTGTGCTGAAATTTTAACATCTAACGGCAGTCGCATTCTAAAAATTAAAGAGACATTTTGACCCCTATAGACCTGTTATTATGACATGTTAATTCTTTATTACAGTAGTGATTGTAGTAGCTTGGTGCATTGTGTCATCTCAGTCTTGATGTATCAGCCTGTATTGAGAAGATATTTGAGGACCTCAGGCATTTGTTTGTGTGATTTATTTAATTTACTTTTTTTTTTGTTGGTCATCTTGCTGAATGGCTGGATAGTCCATATTCAGCTGCACCAGCTGATTGTCCATGGAATCCAGTTACAGTTCGACCTCGATTATCCGGTCATGTCGGGACCGGCGCTCATCCGGATAAGTGCATTGGCCGGATATGGGAGACGCAATGTTAATGTATATAGCATCCGTCCAAGCTGCCGTCCCAGTGCACTGGCAGCTGGGCAGGTAGCGTACCCCGCAACGGTGGTGTATTATTATCTATGTTAGCCTGCGCAAAATTGCAGTCCCTTCTTCACAAAAATAAAGTGTATCTTTATGTGAAAATCATACATGTTTTACCTCATTAGATATTGGGAAACCTATCATGCACATCTTATGAAATTAGTGAAATAGATCCATGAAAGTCACTGTTTTTTCTCAATTTTTTGGATGAAAAAAAAAAAGTCCTTCAATGCGTGAACGGGTCCGGATAATAGAGATTTCCGGATAAAAAAAGGCCGGATAATCGAGGTCGAACTGTATATGAATTGGGAGTGGGGTGGGGGTGAGGGTGGGGGGGGACAACTTCATCTGGCTTTGCACCCTGCTCATTGTAATGAATGACTGATGAATGAAGAGGGATCTTTCATGTGCATAGGTTATGACTCTCTCACAGACAGGACCTCCATTTTATGTCCTATGAGAGGAACAATTTTGGTAATTTTTCGACATCTTCCATTTGGAATTCAAATTTTGTATTTGAATTTTCATCTCCATCTTCTTTCCTCCTCTCTGTTTTTCCTCCCAACCTGTACAGAGTTAGCCCAGTCCGTTGTAGATGCAGGGGCCGTCCCACTCTTGGTCCTGTGCATCCAGGAGCCGGAGCTCTCCCTGAAACGCATCGCTGCCTCCGCCCTCAGTGACATCTGCAAACACTCCCCAGAGTTGGCCCAGACAGTGGTAGACGCCGGAGCCATCGCCCATCTGGCACAGATGATCCTCAACCCAGATGCCAAGCTCAAGGTAAGTTTGTAGACATGTTATCAATAAACTCCCATTCTTTATCTTTCTCTTTTTCTTAATGGGAGTAGGGGGAGTGTGCTTGTTGTGTAGAGGAGGGAGTATTACTATTTCTCTTAAATTAAACATGTTTAAATACCTGGCAGCACTATTCCTTTTGTTAAACACATCAGTAAAATTTGAATCGAGATCATGACTATTGTTAGTTAGCTTTGGAAGCTGTTCCCCTCCATCCCAATATATCCAAAAGCATACTTTGGAAGATTTCTGTCCATCGGTGTAGACATAGTATCATTCATCAGTATGGACAGTACTGAGATGACAGTGATGGAATGGAAATGTATATATCAAGGTCTTGAAACCAAAATGTGTATGTGGTCTTTGTTGTGTTATTTCTGTCATCAAGATTAGGGTAATGTGTGGAGAGTATAAGTAGTTTTCTCCCTGGTTGCTTCTAATGTATTCTTTTCAAGTTTCCATGCCCCATTTTCAATCAATATGTAGCTGCCTCTATTCTTCAACTCCCAACTTTACAATGTGAATTCCTGTAGTCAGTGGGAATTGTACAAGAAGTCAAGACCAATTGGTTCCAATATTTGATATTTGAGGGGAAAAAAAAGAATGTGATGAAGAGTTTGTATCTGCACGTTTTTTCTTCTGGTATGACAGCGCCAAGTCTTCTCAGCCCTGAGCCAGATCTCAAAGCACTCAGTGGACCTGGCTGAGATGGTGGTCGAGGCTGAGATCTTCCCTGCCGTCCTCACCTGCCTCAAGGACCAGGACGAGTATGTGCGCAAGAACGTGGCCACGCTGATCCGCGAGATCGCCAAGCACACCCCGGAGCTGTCTCAGCTGATCGTCAATGCTGGCGGGGTGGCAGCCGTCGTTGACTACGTCGGAGAGTCCAAGGGCAACGTCAGGCTTCCCGGTGTCATGATGCTGGGGTACGTCGCTGCACACTCTGAGAACCTTGCCATGGCGGTCATCGTATCCAAGGTGAGTAACTCTTTCCACTTTAATTCCTGGAAGGTCAATCCGTTGGCATGGTCGTGTAGTGATTTCTAAGGACATTGGATGTTTATTGATGACGAAATGAAGTATATAGAGATATTCATTTTTGGATCAGAATTTTTACTTTATTGTAATGAAATTTAGTTATAACCATGTTGTTTATAATGGAAGCATCCTGTACCAGAGAGGACTGCCATGCAAATTTTTATGTCTCCTTTTTTTCACATGGTGTTCAGTTGATCAAAAGAAGACTGTGTAATGTTATGCCTCATGTGTTAGATTTAAAAGTTGTCAGCTTCAGTGTTGATTCATCGTTGCATCACCTGCTGTCAATTTCCTTCCCCAGGGGGTGACCCAGCTGGCCATCACACTGGCTGAGGAGCCCGAAGACCACATCCAGGCTGCTGCTGCCTGGGCCCTGGGCCAGATTGGGCGCCACACTCCGGAGCATGCCAAGGCCGTTGCTGTGGCCAACGTGCTGCCCAGGCTCCTACAGTGCTACATCCGGGCAGATGCCTCAGAGGACCTTCAAACTAAGGTACAGGCAACATCTCCACCCATCCATTATGTTTGTTTGGTTGCTTGTTTGTTTGTTTGTTTCATTCCCATCTGAGAAGATGGCTGGATAGCTCATATTCAGCTGCAATAGCTGGTCTTCCATGGGGTCTAGTTGGATACGACACTCCCTATCCTGAACAGTCTTATTACAGTTGCAGCAAGCAACAATTTGATCCCTGTTCTCAATACATGTACATGTTCTTCAAACTTGTCAGGATTAACTGAATTGCAACATATTATTTTGTGTTCATTAATAATTGCTCTATATTTCTCTATGAACATGCATAGACAGTACTTTTGACAGAGTAGGTGAAAAGGAGCAATGCTCCTCTCTAAGATGTACTAAGTTGTATTGTAAACATTGACAATCTTTCAAACATCAAATCAACATGTATGGTGTCTAAACCCAAGCTAATATTAAGAAAGGAATGTGCATAGATGATAATGATAAATCATTTTTTATGAAGTGCATATCACACAAAATAAATTTAATTTCTCTATGCACATTGAAGCAGGGAAAACATAAAAATAAAGGAAAATAGACATATGGGAAAGAGGAGGGGATAAACCAAATGACTTAAGTGCACTGCAAGCTATGCATCCATAAAGAGTGTACCCACATCCGTTCTCTCCCTTCAGGCCAAGCGTGCCCTCAAGAACATCCTCCAAAAGTGCATCCACCTGCCGGCCCTGGAGCCCCTCCTCCACGACGCCCCGCCCAACATCCTCAAGCATGTGGTGGGCCAGTTCAGCAAGGTGCTGCCCCACGACCCCAACGCCCGCCGCCTCTTCGTCACCAGCGGGGGGCTGAAGAAGGTGCAGGAGATCAAGGCGGAGCCCGGCAGCGCCCTCCACGAGTACATCAACACCATCAACAATTGCTTCCCCGAGGAGATTGTCAGGTGAGACTCCCTACCCCATCACTTGTTTACCATCATGCAGTGCCGGATGTAGAGATTTGTTCTTATAAGGAATGTCCACAGTGAGAATGCCAATCCAAAATATCAGATTACTCATGAAGACATAAGTTACAGTGAAGTGGCTTCAAGGGTTTGTTGTTGTCGTTGTTGTTGTTGTTGTCATTGTTGTTGTGCTGCTGCTGCTGCTGCTGCTGCTGCTGTTGCTGTTGTTGTTGCTGTTGTTGGTGTTTATTTTTTTTTTTTGGGGGGGGGGGAGGGGGTGTCCAAGTACACCTGTCTGGTACTGCACAGGGCTCCGTTTCATAGAGTTTGAAGTTCAAACAATTCAAAAGACTTCAGAAGTTCAGATATACTGAGTGAAACTGTCTTGCTTGCATTAAACCATTCTTCACAATGGAGTGAAATGTGATTGTAAAGGCATCATTTACTCCAGTTTAGAAAAGAATATTAGCATAAATTCTTAGATCAAATGCATCATGTCCAAAAGGCCGCACTGCTGTGTCATTCCTGTTCATTATCATCATTGCCTTTTCCTATTAACTATGTAATGTCATTTGTACCCAAAAATTATGCCATCTTTGTCCCATGAGCAAAAATTTGTGTCATTATTCAATGTTCCCCTATTTAAGGATTCAAAGATTAACAATTGTCAGAAGATTCATCTCAGTCATGATAGTGATTATTCAGATAGAAGTGTATTAGAAGGAGTATTATTGAGGGAGATATATCGCCATGGTAAATACTACCTGTGCTGAGTCGAGTTTTATCTCTCCCAGATCAGAGCGTGATACAAAGAGATGGCGTTTCCATGGTGACTGGGTAGATGTTGTCAATAATGTATCCATTCTTGATAAATAACTATGAACAATGCACCAAGTGCTGGGGCGATTGTGAATTACAGTCCATATCTCTCCTTGTTATTTTCAGGTACTACTCTCCAGGCTACTCGGATGCTTTACTGGAGAGGGTGGAGCAATACCAACCCGTTGCTTAAATCATCTGGAGTCAAGACCCCCTCGGACCATCTCTCTCGCATACTCATTCCAACATTCAGCCCACAACAGAGCGTCAGATGTGGTCAGATGTGCTTTTAAGGACGCCACTCTGCTTTATATTGAAAGTTTCACCTGTGTTTTGATGCTGTCTTTACCTCATTCAAGTTATGGGAACACTGGTTGTCGTGGTTACTGTCACGCAATCTGCTTTTAGATCTATGTGAAGTTAGACATTAAATCAGAGGACGATTGCAAAAATTTCACTATTTAGAGAAAGAGGTTACTGTTTTGTTTTTTTTAAGTTAAGGTAGACAATCTTTGAGAATGAAAATAAAACAAAAATGGGATCTTTTTATTGCTTTATAGGTGATTCCAAACATATCTTTTTTTGTGTGTGTCCTCAGACAACATTTTCAATATCTGCTGGTGTTTTCTGGTGCTGTGCCTCTGGTTTGGACACAACCTAACAGCAAAAATAACGCTTTATACTTCAAGACAGCAAAACAAACGAACATTGAAAGCCATGAGGTGATGATTTCATGGAGGCAAAGTCTAATGAAGATCACATTGTGAAGGGATACATTGCAGCAGATCAGTTTGTAATAAAACAATTCTTTGTGTTTCTGTCAACCTCCAATGTACGACAAGTATATGGTAGTCATTTCACCACATTGTTCATTCGAATGAATGAATAGTCCATAGTATGCACCCCATTCAATGTTGTTTTGTCATACTTCCTCTATGCATATGCAGATTCATTTACCTGCAACCCTGTGTTTCTACTTTATGATATATCGCAATCTCGTTTATTTATAGCATAATTATGATTATCTGCACTTGTCTCAATTTATGGTCTAGAGATGGAACTATAATTTGCTTCCATGCAAACATTGATGATAATCACTAATCAGATTGCATATTTCGATTCATGCGAATGAATGGTTGAATTACACAGCTAGATTTTGCAAGCACAATTTGCTGAGTGCTTATGGTCCGTCCTGCAAATTATCTGCATATTTTGTACTCATTGTAAATATCTCTTATTTTTTTCTTACGTGGTTTTCATGTTGACTGCATGTTTATGTGATATATTTGTGAATAAATAAACATTTATGTATTTCAAAGAAGTTCTGTTGTTGATGTCTCATCTTCCTTATGTTAACTGCTTAAAAGAAATAATAAATAATAATCATCATCATCATCTTCATCATCATCATCATCTTATATACAGCTGTAGGTATACATAATATGCTGTATTTGAATTTGAATATTGCCACTAGGAAAGCAATGAATAGTCAATCATAGGGGTGACACATTTAAGTCCCTTCTGAAAGACTAGCTGAGGAGAAATATAGTGCTTAGGCCACGTCTGCTCCTGTCAAGGGGACTTAAACCAGGGACGTTGTGATTAATATTCTGTAGTCTTATCCAGCGAGCGAACTAAGCTTACACTGAATAATTCACGAGTCTGGTTGACAGTTATGTTTTATGAGAATGCAATCAATATTACATTTTTTTTCTTTTTCTCTTTATCTATCTATCTATCCATCCATCCATCCATCCATCCATCCATCCATCCATCCATCCATCCATCCATCCATCCATCCATCCATCCATCCATCCATCCATCCATCCATCCATCCATCCATCCATCCATCCATCCATCCATCCATCCATCCATCCATCCATCCATCCATCCATCCATCCATCCATCCATCCATCCATCCATCCATCCATCCATCCATCCATCCATCCATCCATCCATCCATCCATCCATCCATCCATCCATCCATCCATCCATCCATCCATCCATTTACCTACCTACCTACCTATCTACAGTATCTATGGATCTCTATATATCTATATCTAGCAATATACACAGCTTCAATGACTGACATGTTAATTTCACATGTGCATAAATCCGACAGCAAGTATAATAAGTGGGGGCTTTCGTCGACTATATGGAGCAGATTTGGCTGCTGCACACAGAAATTCATAAATCTTCCCCAAAACAAATGCAAACTGATGTTAGGCTGATGAGGCATTGTAAATGAACCAGTTTGTTTATATGCATTTGTCTCAACACACACTACACAACAATCTCCCCACCCAACCTATCTTTCCAAGTTCCAACAAGAAAGACTTGCAGCTGCACAATGGACTCTTGTCCCAAACTCACTAGGATTTGAGAAATAACTTTATGATATCAAATACAATGTATTTGTTTAAAAAAGAGTTTGAAAAACAATAAAATAACAGAGAATGATCTATGATGCTGGAAAACAAGCTCAAAATCTAAAGAGAGTTACACCAGATAAACTGTTTTCTACACAAGAGTCCACTGTACAGCGTATTAAAATGAAACAGCACCACAATGTGTCTTCAATGTACAAATTCTTGATTTATTGGAATATCACCGCATATGACACGCTCTGGATGTCAAACCTCTGACAACACACTCATTAATGTTGGCAGAGACACCATCAAGAATCTACCTGAAATCCACGGTTTACATACTAGTAAGCATAAACCAAAAATTACTGACTGAAAATCACCTGTGAATGATCACAGCTACCTTTGAACTTCGCTCCACTGACTTCCCTCAGTAGTAACTTTCTTTTATAAGCCAAGTAATGGTATGCTACTTCATAGCCGATTTATTTGCTCTCTAACTGGCAGTACACTAAACTTCAAGCAAAGTGCATAGACCACTGTGTCACATTAGAATAAGCTTTGTATGTCTCCATCCATTCAATATACTGAAATGCAATCTGGAGCAAACGATCCAGCACATACTTGTACAAAGTTTCAATTTGATAGTCTTATTACAAGTACTGGAAATCTCATTTTGTTGCAAGATGGCTCTTTCTACAAGAGAAAGAGTCAACTGTCAAAGTGCATGAATATTTAGCAGTCAATGATTTCGAAAGATTTCGAAAGATTTCCTTTCATTTTCTCTACACATTGTTGATGCTAATTCCACTCAGCTTCTGATTAACCTTTGTAATTCACAGGTCAATGTCCCACTAGGGCCAATCTGTGACAATACATTAAATGTAGAAGTATGAGTTCCAAGCGAGCTGTGAGCTGTCACTTTTTGGCCGCACTGAGCTCATTTCTCTTTCAAGATTCCTGCTACACTTTGCATAATGAGAGCTGGCACCGTTGACATTTCACTGTGAGAATTGTGACTAACCGTGGTTACTGTATATGCTGTTTTTTTTGCGTACAGATATTTTCGCAAATGAAGAGGTCACGAACATTTTCGTGAGATGTTGTTTTTGCGAATTGACACGGAGACCTTCATAAGCGCACTATTACCTTAGGGCATGGTGACATTTTTGTGTGTTGTTAAATTTGCGGTCCAACTGTGATTTTCGAAATTCGTGAAAATAACAGCTTATACAGTAATATACACTGGATATATTGACCATCTTCAGATTATGAAAATGTAGTTATATAATGCAGAGTAGAGAGACTTGATAAAGAAAATCTGTCGCTGACTGGAGGCAGATTGGAGGACAGTGAGGGAAGAAAACAAAAATACAACCAACTTTCCTCATGAGTGCTTAGAGGATGCCATAATTTGTCTCACCACACTTCAGTCCAACAAGGCAAAGATATGTAATCACTTTATTGAAGAGTCTCATCAAATTCTGGTAGGAACTTCTAGTGTGTGGCTGCACTAACACCAGCTTTTACCATCAATTGAATATCAAGAATGTACATATCACCTTCTAAAAACATCAACAGAATGGGGTTGAGGTACATTCTATGTACACAGTGTACACATAACACATGTAGTTTCCACCAAACAGAGGGGGGGGGGGGGGATGGCATTGATGAACAGTGGGACAGTCACATCTTTGAGCTTTAACGGGATTTAAAGTCTTGTCAACATATCACAGGTACACTTAGGCTGTGATTGGTCTTTTTGTTTGACACATTTACACACACCAAACATATCTTCGCTGAATATAGTCATACACACCTCATTTTCAAATTACTGTATCATAATCACCAGGACTCTTTAATAATTCATATCCTAAATCATGTTATTTCAATTTCTTATTGAGAACTTTGACAGAGAAATTTGACAAATCATTCAGTTTATACATTGTGTTGGATCATGATGTATGAAAAAAAGTGTTTGCAATACACAAACAGTAGACTTTGTGTTTTAGAAGTTTTGATCATTACCTGTAGGGTCATTTAACTGTACATCAACCACTGCTGCCTTTTTATACATTCTATTATGATTTAGCACTTTGGAAAACGTCAAAATACTTCTAGAGAGCCGTGCTTAATGCTTCATTCTTCATGTTAAAGAATGTGGGGAAAAGGACATGGAGGAGCAGCTCTGTCATTGTTTCTGAAAGTTGCGGTATATCCACTTTGCAGCATGAATATAAGTGTATTGGGACGGTATGACAGGCAGGATCCCGTTTAACCTTGTTGATGATGCACCATCCTTATCACCGAAAATGCCAAGTTACACACTCCAGATGACAAACATTGACTTCGGAACAATTCACAAGAAAAAGAAAAATCGACAGGAAAGAAAATCATCTACAAAAAAAAAGAGCTAATCCATTCTTCCTTTGAGTTCCCTTGTCGTCACCTTGTCCTTTTCTCTGAAGATGCAAATCAAATGAAGAAATAGAGAACAAAACACAGTTGTCAAATTAATCACAAATTACACAAAAATTGAATAAGAAATTGCATCAACTTTTAGAGTGACTAGAAATCTATCCAAAACTTTAGAGCTTTACCTCAAAAACACACACTAATATCATACAAATCATAACACACATCAAAATAAATCAGAAATCTAAGCAATTTTCAAAACCTTTGGAAATCTATTCACACATTTACAGCTTTAACAAAAGTAAAGGAATACTTCAGTTTCTTCTAAAAGCAATTCCTCTTCCCTGCTGATCTCATGTTTGATATTGTATGGCTTTTTATTCCTTTTTTTTTTCTCTCCAATGTATTCTGCACAAACATATCAACTTATTATACATGTAATGGTTAGTTTTCTTGCCGTGGTACATTCATCAGAGAATTTCAAGTCCACACGCCAGGAAGCATTCACGAGGCCCCTGGTCGGTTCGCCAGTGAAAATGTGGAAAAATCTCATCATATGTGCACCACCTCCCAGTTTAAGATACATCAGACTGTGCTTTTAACATCGTACTTTTCTATCATGTAGGAACATTTTGAAGATATATAATTTGTATCTGCTGAATGGCCCACTACAAGTCTTTACTGGGCGTCATCATAGGTAATGCATGTAATATCTGTCGAAGAAATTGCAACATTTCTCTTGAGGTATATATCTTAGGAAGAGCAAAATGGCAAGAATAAAGAATACACAGTGATACAAACAATTCAAACAGACAATCAAACATATATTGTATATATTCCCAGAAAACAAAGATCTCTTGCTTTTCCTAATTAAAAGCTACATCTAAATCTAGGTATATTTCCCTTAGTGTTCTGACCCTTTTGTAAATTCACCATCTTTTGCTGTTGTTGATATTTATGCCTAGTGATTTTTCTTTTTTCAAGAGAAAGCATGCGAGTGTTATGAAGGGTTCCTGCTGTCGTGCAATCTGCTACGCAAGCTACATGTACTCTTGGCCATTTAGTAACTGATCGTGGAATTTTTGTTTTTTAAATGTCTATCTCAATTTGTGCCATGATTGAAATCATGGTCTGAATCATGGAGTAACTGAGTTGATTGTATCAGATCTTATCAGATCGTGAGGTCAGTCATGGCAATCACATTGAATGTTGAAAACCATCACGATTTCCACAGCTGACCTCACATCTGATACAATCACCACGATAACTCCACAATTCAGACCATGATTTTTATCATGGCGCTAATTGTCATAGACATAAACAAAAATTCCACGATCAGCTACTACTGGCCAATCGTGGTATGCGTAGCGGATCACATGACAATGGAAAGTGGGAACCCAGCATGACTGTGGTGGACTGATAGATATTCCAGTTCCTACTCACATTATGTGTACCACTGCTCCCCAACCTGAGAGGGCATCCCTGTCGACAGCGTTTAGCAGGCCTTGGGAGAGGGTCTCGAAAAGATCGTCAGGTTCCTGGTGGGAGATTGGGCAAGAAGCATAAGAAGTGTCAGTTTATCAGTGGCGGATCCAGGCGGGGGCGCATTGGTTGCGCCCCCCCCCCCCCCTTTTTTTTGTTAAAACAACAGAAATAAAAAGAAAAAATGGGGGCATGTGCTTTATACATTGTGACTACAAGTAAAAACACAAGCAAACAATCCTCAAAATATTGAAATGCTGAGTTGTATAATGATGTTCAAATGGAAGAAGAAACATCCTCGGCTTATGGCAGTTCTCAAAGTCATGCTGTCAATACAAAATACATATAATATACTGTATATGATTTAAATAAATATCACTATGCTTGTAAACTATTTTTGCACCAGAATTATTCTTATGTCCATGGGAATATCGATTAGGGTAAATCTAGGTACCACATTTTTGCTTTTTGAATATTTTCAACTGAGTTTTTTTTTCCATGGTCAGTCTCTATTTGCATGCAATATAAGAGATACTGGTGGCATGTACAATGTATGAATATGCACTTCAGCTATTTCAAACAAGAAATACAAGAGCAATGCATTTTACCATTTAGGAAAGGACTCGCTACCTAAAGCAGAACCTAGTATATTTGGATATCATACCATTAGGGATGTAATCATATGTGAACAAAACATAAATAATTGTACAGATTAAAGATCTTTTTTCTTTTTTTTTCTTTTCTTTTTTTTTTTACAGATTCTATGGGTCTTCTTAATTCAAGAAAGCACAGATAGCAAAAACATATAAATATGACAATGAAATCACTGATACTAGATCAATCAAAATTTAGTATTTCTAAATTTTGTAATGGTTAGAATTTCATTCGAGAACTGCATGAATTGAGGAGAAGGGCAAATGTCAATCACAAAACTATGCACTCCCATAATTGTAATATCAATAGTCTATACATGTATCAACATTGGACAACCATAATACTCCAACAAATTCTCAACTGTCAGGCATGTTCAGATACAAAATATCTGTTCAATCATTCTCAAAGAGAATTTGACTTTTACTAATTTTGGGAGCTTCGAAAAGCTAAATCCAGCTAAGCCCAGATTTGCTATAATTTTGTCGAGGAGAGCACAGCTCCCTTGAAGACCTCCTGCCCCCGCACATAGTGAAATGCGTCAATCACAAGTTACAGTCTATTCTACACAATTAAGTTTTAATGCTCCTACTCTAACTTGGAAAAAAAAAGACAACCTCTTAACTTTATCATCTTCAGTCATAAATTGCACTGGATATGGGGATAAAAAAAAAAAGGATCCATGATTCACTTCCTTTAAAATATTTTTGGAAGTTTGAGCACATGAATCCTTCTCCCATGGTGGCATCAGACAATATACTTACCAAATCGGGAACCCAAAGAGATTCACACATGCCGTACAGCTGCTCTGTACACGTCCCACCCACGACAAAGTCGTCGGTGAACATGGGGCAGCCTATGAGGTCAAGGTTACAGATGAAAGGTTTCAGGGTCTTTGGGTCGAGGCCCGCGATCACAGGCTCGATGAAGTACGGCCCGAATCTTTGGAAGCGTGGAAAGAGGCAGAGATGGTTTTGTGAATGCTGTGATATCACACAAACTTATCATTACTACTGGACATTATGCAGACATTTTATACATTCTAACTTTATCTACGTATTATTTACTTAAATGCGCTTTTGGCTGCAGTTGACACGCTTAACAACCACAATGGAGAAAGAGAAAAAAAAAATCATAACACAAAGGACAAGAACAGCAGTTTGGATAGCTCAGTAAAACAGTGAAAATTTGAATGTTAACAGGACTCTAATGCGCTGATCTCCATGCACAGCTTCATTGCAGTGTGACTGAAGTGTTGCTATCACTACAATTAATTTTGAAGGTGGCAGCAAGTACAAAAGTTGTACTTTTAACTATCTCCTATAAGATATACATGTGATAACATTGTGTATGTGATTGCAGTGTGAAGGAAAACATGTAGAAAATACTTCTTTCAAAAGTCACTTAAGTGGAATCTGTGAAATTTCATAGACAACACAAAGCAGGAGCTGCACCTACAGTGTGTAACATCACATTATGAGGGGACATAGATTCTTGAAAGACAAACTGACTCGAAGAATCAACAGCTTGTAACATTTAATGATATTCAAACATAAAACATTTGACTCAAACAGTCACTAGCTTGTAAAAATTAGACAAATTCAGGCATAAAACACCTGGCTCAATAAACATCAATAGCTTGTTACACTTAGCAAAACACAAACATGACATACCCTACTCTGTACACATATGATTTTGATAACACACATTGGTTTGAAACTTACCTTCTTTCATACAGGAGATTGGACACCATGCTCATGAAAGTTTGTGGTTTGATGTCTCGGTTTTCTCGCAATGTGTACAGATTCATTCTGAATTTTAATCTGTTAGCTCTGTTGGTTGACAGAAAGAAATAAATGTATGTACAAAGAACATAAGAATTGATAAGCATTTGGTGATGGATATTTGCACTCGGAACTGACTGTTGAACGATCATAATTGACCAATTGAATGTACATTATGATGTGATACACGTATAATCAACAATTATTTTGTATCAGAGGAAACTGGAGCTTTGGAAAAACTGTTTGAAAATGACAGGCAAGTGCTTGAAAAAGTGAATACCTATGAGTGACTGGACTTAATACACTTCATTTTTTCTAATAAGCAGCAGTACATGTCCTTAATGTTGTTCATTACTTAATTTTTCCAGTCAGCAATGTTGTTCAAAACCATTTCAGAGACAGTTTACTGACATACATATTTTGATAGCGAAGATATAACTTTAATATCTGTCACACCCTTAGATGTTCAATCATTCATTTAAATAATATAATCATATAGTTCAGTGTTCCAGAGTTCATCAGTTTCTTAAATTGAGCCAACAGTTTTAAACAGTGCCTTGAATTTCCATGAGAGAAAACACACAAAAAAAGAACTACCTACAAAAACTGGGATCACAATGAACATGAAACTCAATGACTGACTTACACTGTCTGGACGTCTGTGGCAAGACCAGAGAGTCCTAGATAAAGCCTTGGACCCATCTCAAAAATCTTTTGTGCATTCATGGAGATGGTCAGGGCCTGAGAACCAAATCGCCGATCAGAAGCGATTCCCACGCAGTCTTTGCCAATCATGGCCACAATGGCCGAACCGTTATATGACATAATAGACTGGGAAATACAAAGGGTAAAGAAAAACGAATTAGTTCAACATTTAGAAAATCTAATAACTCATGCAGAATCCCATAAATAGCACGTGCTATACCAGGGCTCGACACTAACTGTGGCCCGGTGGCCCGGGGCCACCAAAAATTAAAGTCAGGCCACCAAATTTCAAAAAGGGGCAAATTTGGTGGCCCGCTTCGGGCCACCAAAATTTTTTGAAAAGTATGTCAATAAATTCGTAACTTTTTGCGTCGGAAATTAGCAGTTAAATCTGTTCAAAGGATGGATGAAAAGGACTGAATGAATGCCTGAGAGTGAGTGTTGCAAGTTTCTTGAAGTTTATTTATGAACAGATATGTCCAACTTCTAATTCTTACTATCATAAATCTTAAACATTTGACTCATTAAAAAAAAAAGAACTTTTAATGTTTTTTATTGCTTTTTTTTGGGGGGGACACCAAATTTTTCTCTCGGGCCACCAAAAATTTGAAATTTAGGATTTTGGTGGCCCCATTGGGCCACCAAACAAAAAAGTTAGTGTCGAGCCATGGCTATACTGTGCCACTAATCAACTGCACTCCGTGGCGGCGATTTAAGATCAAATTGCCTAATAAGATGGCATAAATGTCACAATTCAGCCAAATTCAACTCGACTTCCTCACACAGGTTTCTATCAATTTAGGTGTGCAACTTGTGTGTTTACAGTCTTGAGAACTTTGATGAAGCGGGGCCTGGGTGAGGTAACATTTCGGTAAATTTACATGTAATCCACTGATATCAACACTTCTCCATAAGGGCGCAAAGGATTATATTTTTCCTGTTTGAAAAAAAGATTGTGAAGCAAAAACATCAGATGTAGAAACCTACTCTCATTCTACTGTACTAACCGCACATCTCAATTTTCTGCAAAGGGTGGCACACTCAGTCACATGGCCACAATAGCAGTAGACACTATATTCTACAGAAATAACATTGTATAATTACCTGGACAAATGGTACAATGAATGATTACTAATGACAGGGCTGCCAACTCTCACGCATTGAGCGTGAGACTCACACATTTTGGTCCTTTCTCACACTAAAACTTTATTTCATTTGCAAGCATTTCTATTGATCTCACTCATTTTGACTCCTAAATTAAATAGCATTGGCCTATGGGAGTCTCACTCTCAACTAGTTTCTAGTGTTGGCAGCCCTGTAATGATACTGATTTTAACCCGTTGAGGACGGTTTGATTTTGCTACGACACGCATTTCCCATAGACACCTGCCCGAGTATACTCGGGACTCGTCCTCAACGGGTTAATGATGCATCTTTCTATTAAATTGTGCATGCAACTAGTTTTGAGTAACAATCATATATTATTAAGCTAAACTTAAACATCCCTCCTTTTGTCGTTGATCTGCATCCAGTGAGTGTAGCATTGCAACTTTGGATCCACTCATTTTTTATTTTATCGATTTTTAAAATCACGCTTGATAAAGGATGGTAGGATCACAAGCAGGGATCTCGCCAGCGTATATCACCCTTGTCGGCCCCGACAAGCGTGCGGTTTGAAGAAGCAATTGCCGACAAGGGTAAAACTTGCCGACAAGGGTAACACCACGCGTGAACTTGCCGACAAGGGTAACTTGCTTGACGAGCCAAGTTCGGACCAATTTCTCGCCTTTTTCAGTCTTTATTATCTGGCTAGAAAAGAAGCTGGATGTTGAAAGCAGCAGCAGTTTACACACTTAAACAAGCGCAAGAAATTATCTACGCAGTCACCGCACCGATCACAACAACGCGGCTCAACAGAGCGACGTATCCACTAGCCGATTGATGATACACACCACATCACACACCGTACTTGCTCACTCACATGCGCTCTGATTTGGGATCCACACACACATGCACAAGCACCCAGCCGGCCACTTACAGCCGCCTGCGTGTACAACGGTACAGTGTATTGTGAGAGGGAGAGAGAGGACGGAAAGAGAGGGTCGGAGGCCGAGGGAGGCTGAGGAACGCTGACACGTGCTCGCTTGTTGTCACGCTTGTTGTCGGGTTACGCAAAAACAAACGATATGAAATGCATGCCCCCCTCCGCCAAAGGTTGTATTTTTTTTTTTTTTGGCTGCTTTGGTTTGTTTGTTAGTTTGTCTGCCTGTCTGTCTCTCTATTCGCAAAATAAGTCAAAATTTGGGAACAGATTAGGATGAAATTTTCAGGAACAGTTACAGTTGGTTGGTGAAATGGCGCAAGGAACAGATGATTAAATTTTGATAGTGAGCAGGATTTATAATACAATTGTACCATCGAAATTCACCGCCAGGATCCAGGATTTTTAGACTTTGTTTCGTATATTTGAAAGGATTCGTATCAATTCTTTAGGAAGCTGGCCATCGGCAATGACGCAAAATTAGATGCGTTCAAAGCATTGCCGCAGAGAGAAAATTAACTCCATTTTTCGTTAAAAAAGAAAAGAAAAAAGAACGTGCGATGGAGTAAGCAAATGCAAATTGTTATTTAGGTTTTGGTAGTTTCAGTGGGTTATCTTTTTTTTTTTTTTAATCTAAAAAGCCATGCGTTCCATTTTAGCCTTTTCAATTTCCATGGATTTGTAAACGTCATTCGTGAATATTCCATTTTCCTTCTCCGGGCCGAAATTTATAGTAATTCTGTCATGATGGTCTTTCAAGTTCAACGTACGTAATGCTCCACGTGCTTCTGGGTTGGTTTGTTAAAAGGTGGGTTAGGGGGCCTTCATGGGCAAAAAATAAATGGATGATCATTCATCAATATTCCCAGTTGGTTTACATGCTATGTACACGCTGTTTACGACCACTGAAGCAAGGTGGCAGTACGCGCGACATTCTTTATCTGACACCTGGCTTTCGTGGAAATTTCATGGAAATTTCCACAAGCCATGATATCAAGTTTCCCCACTGCTTGAGGTCGTGCTTTTTGTTTTATTCTTCATTACGAACATCAATTTTTTCAAGTTGAAAAGT
This sequence comes from Diadema setosum, assembly GCA_033980235.1. Classification (NCBI taxonomy): domain Eukaryota; kingdom Metazoa; phylum Echinodermata; class Echinoidea; order Diadematoida; family Diadematidae; genus Diadema; species Diadema setosum. The sequence goes on from CM067075.1 coordinate 6,033,446, forward strand.
GTAGATAATTTGCTTCGAGGACGTGTTTCTTTCTTCTTCTTTTTTTCATTGCAGCGTCGGTAACATTTTGTTTTGTTCATCGTCCGTGCATGGCAGGGGTTCATGGAAGGAGAACGATGGGAATGACTGGGGAGAAAATAAACTGAAAGAAGGAAGCATCTTTTGAGCGAGCTGTCTTTGTTTTTCTCTACACCAGCATCAGTTATCGCCACCAAGGTTCATTTTTTTTTTCGTTACTCCGACAGATTAATGATAAAATGATGCTATAGATTCTTTATTCTGAAGGTTCGTTAATCCAAAAATGATTAAGAAAAAATGTCCGTTCATTTCACGACGAAATCAGTTTTGTTATTTCGAACGTTCTGCCAGTGAAATTTCGGAATAAAACGACGGCACAAAACAGCGTGTTTTCGTACTCTAAGGGTCTGTTATTCCGACAGAAGTAGTTATGATGAAATAAAAAATTGTAGATTCTTTATTCTGAAGGTTCGTTAACCGAAAATTGAATAAAGAAAAATGTCCGTAAATTTCAAAACGAAATCAGTGCGTCATTTCAAACGTTTTGCCAATGAAATTTTGGAATAAAACGACTGCCCCAAAACAGTTGCAGTTTTCTTACTCTGAGGGTTCGTTACTCCGACAGATTAATGATAAAATAATGCTAGAGTCCTTATTCTGAAGGTTCGTTAATCCAAAAAATGATTAAGAAAAAAATGTCCGTTCATTTCACAACGAAATCAGTTTTGTTATTTCGAACGTTTCTGTCAAGTGAAATTTCGGAATAAAACGACGGCACAAAACAGCGTGTTTTCGTACTCTATAAGGGTCTGTTATTCCGACAGAAGTAATAATGATGAAATAATAAATTGTAGATTCTTTATTCTGAAGGTTCGTTAACCGAAAATTGAATAAAGAAAAATGTCCGTAAATTTCAAAACGAAATCAGTGCGTCATTTCGAACGTTTTGCCAGTGAAATTTGGAAGAAAACAACTGCCCCAAAAAACAGTTGCACTTTTCTTACTCTTAGGGTTCGTTACTCCGACAGATTAATGATAAAATAATGCTATATATATTCCTTATTCTGAAGGTTCGTTAATCAAAAAATGATTTTTAAAAATGTCCGTTCATTTCACAACGAAATCAGTTTTGTTATTTCGAACATTTCCGTCAGTGAAATTTCAGAATAAAACGACGGCCCCAAAACTGCTAGTTTTCTTTTACTCTGAAGGTTCGTTACTGCGAAAGAATAACGATAACACTTTAGATTCTTAATTCTGAACGATCGTTAATCGGAAAACGATAAAGAAGAAATGAAAACGGTTATAGTTTTCTTACCCTTAGGGTTCGTTACTCCGAAAGAATAATGGCAAAATAATACTCTACATTCTTAATTCTGAATGATCGTTAATAGAAAAATTATAAAGGAGAAAATATTCGTTTATATCCAAACGAAATCAGTTTTGTTATTTCGAATGTTCTGCCAGTATAATTTCGGAATACAACAACGGCCCCAAAACGGTGTTTTCTTATTCTGAAGGTTTGTTATTCTGAAACAATAACGATGATAGATTCCTTTCTGAAGGTTCGTTGATCGGAAAATAATAAAGAAAAAATGCTTGTTAATCTTCGAACGAAATCAGTTTTATTTTGAACATTCATCTGTAGTACCGACCTTTGGTGTTGTTGTTGTTTTCGATTACAAACCTTCGAAGTACTCAGTAATGAATCGTTTCATTTTATGATTAAACAAACCTTCGGAATAATGACCATCATTACATTTAAAATTGTATGATATCTCTTTGATGTCACGGCCAAACTACCGCAGTATACACAGAAAGGAAAGTGCAACGATGTCCCGAAAGTTCTCGATCGCTTCTCGCGCATCTGCATGCAATAGGCCTACCACGTGGTCGAGCAGACGGCGAGAAAGCAACACGGCGCGCGTTGTTGCGATGCAGAGGCGGCTAATTATTGCAACAGTGAAACAGGAAAGGCCTAAAAGAAATCGGAACCTCCACCATCGGCACCTACTTCTCTTTCATTTGTTATTTAGGAACTGCCGCTAACAAAAGGTATGGAGTTTCTGCATTGTTTCTGTGAGAATATGCCCCTCACAACGTTCATTACATCTCCGTGAAAATGTCGCATTTAGTGGCATTTTAGCGGCGATTTATCTGTGTTGTATTGAGCATTAGCGACGGTTTCCGCGCTTCGCGCGGGAGGGGGAACCCCCCTCCCGTACCCACCCCCAGAAAAGCGCGCATAAATGCCGACAAGCGTGAAGAAATTCCTGGCGAGAACCCTGACAAGTAAGGTCTGTCTGAAGCACCACACCACAAACCCTCATTCAGTTGCTGAACAGGCTTTGATGAGAAGCACCATAGAACTTAGAAGTACTAGAAGTAAGGATGGCAGTGAATGAAGACTGCAGCTGTCCTGTGCATACATGTACATTGTGTAATTTATCTTGGATCTTCCTTGATCATTCACCCTGAACTGATGAACCCAGCCACTTACCCAGGATAGCCCTTATTTCTACAAATTCTCGCTGTATCAAATCAAGACTGAATTTTGCTAACTGGCTGGCAGCCGCACCAAGGTTGGACAATGACCAAGGCAAGCATCTGCATCATCAATCATGATGTGATCGTAGCAGGCAGTCGAATTTGGGCGTTTACATTTTAATTTTACTCAATTTGTAACGTTAATGCAATGTGATGACTTCCAGTTCATGATCATGATAACGTTTACTGCGACTCCGAAATCTATCTTACTTTAGACTTTGACTCAGCCAGTCTCAGGGTAGGGCCTACAGACAAAATAAAATAGCTGATAAATTATCTAGTCGAAGCAATATAATTTCTGACATGCATTTTAATACAACGCGTGGGACCACGCATGAGCCTTCCAGCCGCAGCTCGTGACATTCAATGCATTTTGCTCATGCAGACTGTGTTAATTCCGTAAGTTACAAGCTTGACACATTTCGCAAAAGAAACTTAATGTCTTACCATTTTCACTCGCTTTGTCTCTCAAAGCCGTTTGAAAGGATAAATAAGGTCTCAGGCTCTCAGCTGAGGCTGCGATTGACAAGAGCGCGTCTGAAATTTGTTAGGTCATGCCCAGTAACACTGTCCGCTGATGCCCGAAGAGGGCAGCAGATCCAGAGAGAGACACAGTTTACAGATCCATAGCTAGCAGCTGGCCGCTGCAATAATAATTTCGCATCTTCAAGCTATCTGGAAAAATAGAAGATAATAAAGTGATAATGTAGAAGTTTGCATTGTTATTATCATCGAGTGATAAGATCATTGAAGGTATATCATGAAAGTTGTTTTATATTACTGAATCAAATAGTGCATTGAGTAATAATGAATTTTTCTCATTAAATGAGTAAAAGGTATTTTTCCATGTATCCTGCAATCGATGATCTTGTTTTGTTTTCTAAACAATCATTTTGTGTATTCAGAATGTACTATTATTTTATGTATTGTGAAAATATGGCAAGAGGAAGGAAATGAAAGTAACACTCCATATTTTTGTTTAATCACTGGAAGAAGACGAAGAAGAAAGAACAGGCCTAGAGGAGGAGGCAAGTTGTTGTCGTTATTTTAAAGGAAGAAAGAAGAGATATAGAAAATTGGGGTCCTGTATACAAATAATTTACCCCAGACAACACTAACATATACCAAAACAATATAAATCTTAACTCAGATATGAACAAGAATATCAAATATATCAAGTCTCCACAAGGGAGCTCATATCGTCTCCACGAGGGAGCTCATAAATGTAGGATCCTACGTCTCCACAAAAGGAGCTGAAGGAGGAGGAGGCAAGAAAAGATCTGAACATATTCATAAAAAGAAACGCCACACAAAAAGCACAACAACGCGATGATGTTGGGAACTGACATTCTGATGTCACATTGTCCGGGATCCCATGTATGAATAATGTTACTAGATTAGCCTTTAAAATATCCTTCAATGAAAATTTATCTGTTTTTTCCTCATATTTCTTCCTTATTATTATTGTTATTATTATACTGTATGAATACGCAAAATAAAAAAATAAAAATCACAAATCAGTGCAGGAGATTATTTTTGACAAAGTTTGAGGGGAATCAGATTCTATTTTGAAAGATTCCAAAAACGTATAACATGACGCTCACCGGTATAATTATGTAACTTTTATAGTGTAGGCCCTACGCCTCCGTGACCTTTGAGGCATGTGCAAAGATGTGTGATAAGATTTTCGTTTACTACCACCACCAACAGATAAGACATGCACTGATGACCACTTGCAAAATGTAAACAAAAACAAACAAACAAACAAACAAAAAAGATAAAATAAGGATCAAGCTAAGTATAGCGAAGTATAGCGATTTTTTTCTTAATCAATGGGTTTTCAGTGTCATGTAATTCTATTTTGCATTAATTAGTATAGTTTATGGTCATTAAGCCTATTTGCAGTTATCATGCGACAAGCGAGGACTGTCATTATACGTTTTCAGCCTGTCCGAGATATAAGTTGGCGATCAGTATAGAGTGACTAGTAAATTATTCATGTCGCATACAAATCTCGTGCATTATTTTTCTCCGATGCTGAGTAATTTAGGCAAATTTCTTCCAAACAAATCAAAATAAGACATCCGACCCCTCTCGAAGTGGGGCAGAGTATCAATGTTGTTGTCCTTCTTACAGTAAGGTGGATAGAGATCATTCTGTTTAAATATTCTTACACCGCCAAGTATGTGGTAAACTTTGGCAACTCCAACCGAAAATGTGCAAAACAGCATATCCCGAAGCAATGTTAAGAAATCCTCTGCTTCTTGGGAAATATAATTTGTAATTTACAAAGTCTATTACTGTATAAAGTCGGAGGTCGTATGCATTCGGTTGATATATAGAACCGCGGCAGGCTATGCTTAAGTTAGAAGTTACAGTTAATGTGTTCTTTGTCTACAAACGACCTTTTTTTTCGTTTGGTTAGGCACTTTGCTAATTCCAGGTGACAAGTTTTTAAGTGACATAAAGCATAAGCTTGCCTGAAGTAACAATTTTTGGAATTGATCAATCATGTTCAAACAAAAGAATGAACTTCTGTAAGACTATCACGAGGTGATCATGCATATGAATGGTCTGTCGTTATTGTATAATAAAATTTTATGATACTAGCATCCAAAGAGGTACACTTCCCAGCGGATGGCTGAGGGCCAACATCACCCCGGTATTTAAAAATGGGAAGCGCTCAGATCCAACAAATTACAGGCCGATATCACTGACATCAGTCTGCTGTAAAATCCTGGAACACATAGTATATAGTCATGTTATAAATGGGGGCGCTGTGGCATAGTGGATAAGACTCCCGACTCCTGAACGGAGGACCGCGAGTTCGAATCCCGCCCAGTGCTAACATCCTTGGACAAGATGTTTTACCCACAATGTCCCTCTCGACCCAGGTGTAATGGGTACCTGGCAACGCTAGCGTAATAATAAATAGCAGGGCCCTCTGGTAGAGCAGTGGCAACACTGAAGAGGCTACCCTGGGTAAATAAGACTTTATTATTATTATCATTATTATTATTATAAATCATCTTGAGGATCACAATATTTTATCCGATTACCAACACGGATTTAGATCCAAAAGATCCTGTGAAAACCAACTGATTACCACCATCCAAAGCATCTCGGATGCCTGTGATAACCCAAGTGTCAAGCAAGTGGATGCTATCTTACTGGATTTCGCTAGAGCTTTCGACACCGTGCCACACCGTAGATTATTGAAGAAGATCACCCACTGTGGAATCACAGGGAGTCTGCACAAGTGAATATCTGCATTTCTTACAAAACGACTGTAATCAGTAGTTATCGAAGGGGCCAAGTCCAGTCCTGCTCGTAACTTCAGGTGTCCCACAGGGGACAGTCCTTGGACCCCTATTATTCCTAATATACATTCCATCTGGAATTGAGTCCAAAGTATGTCTTTATGCCGATGACTGCATTCTATACCATGAAATCTGTTCACCATCAGATGGTGCTGTTCTCCAAAATGACGTCCAGCGCTTGGAAAAGTGGGCTAAAACATGGCTAATGTCATTCAAATTGCCAAAATGCCAGATGATCCACTTCACAAAAAGGCGTACCATTATCCAAACTTCATATACACTCTACGGTCATCACCCTGAGGTGTCACAACACTAGTATTTGGGAATTACCCTGTCATCGGACTTAAAATGGAATACACATATTGACAACATCACCAACAAAGCAAGCAGTATGCTCGGATTTTTACGGCGTAACCTCCATAGAGCCCCTCTTAATGTCAAAGTGCAGGCATTTTATAAGAGTTTAGTCCGCCCTCACCTGGAGTACTATAGCCCTGTTTGGGACCCGCACACTTTGAGGCTTATCCAAAAAGTAGAGGCCATACAAAGGAAAGCTGCCCATTTCATAACCAACGATTACAATTATGGAAGCTCTGTAACAACCATGCTCCAGAATATCAAACTACCTACCCTGGAACATAATAGGCGTCACATGAACAGTATTATATCCATGCATAAAATAATCTATGATCTGGTTGATTTGCCCTTCGAAAGACATGGTGAATTCAACCCTGAATCACTTAGAAGGACCAGGAGTTGGAAGCCTCTTCAGATCAAGCTCCCTTATACCAGAACTGATCTCCATCTACATTCATTCTTCCCAAGAACCACCAGATACTGGAATTCCTTACCACAAGCAATAACCAATATAGCTGATCCATGTTTGTTTAAAGATATATCATCCAAACATTTTGAGTAATGTCCCTCCTACCATGACCTATGAACCAAAGTTGAGTGTTGCTCTACCAGGGCTGATCAACGTATACCATCGAGATCAAGATCAAGTATACTTGGGAAAGCATCTATTCTATTATTTTGGATTGGATGTAGGCCTAGTCAAGTTGGATGTCCGGATCGATGACTTCATTGCCCTGGTTATTGCCCTGTCCTGTGCGAATCCTGCACACGTCTTTTCTATTAATATCATCGCCTTGGACTCCAAAGTCACATCCGACATCAGGGGCAGATCCAGGAATTCCGTAAAGGGGATTGGAGGCGTCTTTACAAAATTAAAGGGGAGCGACGACTAATAGATCCTTTTGTCAAATATCACTTCTGCTCTCAGGTGGATGTACTGGCGAGCACCATTTACAAGACCACTGGAATTGAATAATCATTACATCACAGATTTATGTCCTGATGGTACAAATGACCTTATTCTGTTAAAGCTCTGAGTTGGTCAGAGACGTGTGTCATCATACTCTGAGTCTGAGGAACTGACTTACAAGTGCCACATGACAGCTTTTGTGCTATAACGCCCTCTTTCGTTTGCAATTATCATCTCCCAAAGAGATTTCCCTCACCACCACTCATTATCGAGCTCTTTATTACCTCCCCAACCCTCCCAACGAAATGCCTATTGATCCAATGACGTCACGTGGCGCAATCGTGTGCCCGTAGCCTCACACAGGATTATATTCCACCTGAGCGCACTCTCTTCGCCGGCTATGCAATGTGGTTACTTCGATATGTCATGCGATCTTTTGATTACATAAATAGCGAGGAAGGGTCGATCTCCATTCCCAACGCCATGGATCATCATGGGTTCGAACCCCGACTCACTCTCTGTAAACCACACGCGCAATCCGGCGCCTTTTGGCGCCGCTGGCGAAATTCTAATTTCATACCTGTGTTTTACATGTTCGATATCGCAGACTCATGCATGAAGAAGCAAAAACGGCTGTTTATCCTCTAAGACAATTCTACTGTGCTGTTCCCCCTTCTCGTAACGTTACTTCAGACTTTTAGTGCCACTTCCGGGTTTCACCAGCTAACAAGAAGAAGAAGAAGAAGAAGAAGAAGAAGAAGAAAAAAAAAGGTCTTCAGCCCCAAAACAAAGCCTTACCGCGCCCACACGTCTATTCAAGGTTTGTATCTATTTCTTTCTGGTACCACTTCACAGAGAGTTTTTTGGTACCACTTACGCGCTTCCGGGGTAAAAAAAGTGGGGTGCCCCAAAGTGGTGACACCTTATGCATTCCTTTGTATGGTGCAAAAGAAGTGGGGAGGGGTGAGCCCCCCCCCCCCCCCCTTCCGCCGGCACTGTTAAGAACATCGTTTGAAGAATAAATAATAGACTAGTCCTTCACATTTCTGTGGTATAATTACCAATATAATACAACACCCAAAAAAATTCAACAATGTGATGACATTGACATGCATTGACTTTCTGAATCAGTGAAAGTTTGAGAGAAATCGAATAATCGATTCAAAAGTTATAGATTTTAAAAATTTAATGCCGTCATCACTAGATAAGGAAACAACACTAATTGCAGTTCATGACGGCATTATGGAAAACACTATCAAGACAATTTGAAGAGAATGCAACACATTTACACCGCACAGAGATTTTCCTCTTTCAGAGAGGAGAGGAGATACTATTACTGTCAGTAACAAATTGATGGAATGCAGGGGGCGGATCCAGGAATTCCGTAAAGAGGGGGCGCGTTTACAAAATAAAAAGGGGGGGCGCACGCACCCCTCCCCCATTTTTTTCTTTTGTTTCAACAAAAAATAAAGGGGGGGGGGCGCGCGCCGGTTGTGGTCCTCCCTGGATCCGCCCCTGGAATGTGTACTTAACATGTAAAATGAAATTTTCCTTAATATTGTTGTCCGGCCGGAATGAAGTAGTCTTCTAATCCAGCGATGACGGTACCGACACCTTAAAAATTCATTTTTTTTTTTAATTAATTTCCCGATTTCCATCAAACTTTCACTGTTCAATGCTAATGTTGCCGCTTTCACTCAATTGATTATGTTTGAGTTTCGGTTTCTTTTTGCCAGTAAGATGGATAGAGGATCATTCTATTTTAATAAACTATCCAAGTGTTCTTTCATGTGATAAACCTGCATGCAACTAAAACCGAAAATCATAGCTTGACGGCATGTCGTGAAGATCTTATAAGAGCGCATGGGAAATAGATGTATATCATTTACAAAGTCTACATGAAATTACAATGCAAGTAACGTATTTTCATGCATTTAGCTGAAGGAAACATTATAAGTTGCATGGCCGGAGAAACCGATGGGGGGGGGGGGGGGGCGTGGGGGCTGGGGCCCCCACAATTTTTGTGCACCATAAAGGAATACATAAGGTGTCCCTTTGGGCATCCCCCCCCATTTTTTTTTTTGACCCGGAAGTATACGTAAGTGGCGCTAAAAGGCACTGAAGACCTTTTTTTTTTTTTTTTGCTTGTCAGCCGAAGAAGAAACCCGGAAGTGGAACCGGAAGTGCCCCCACCAACCCCCACTTTTGAAAACGCTCCGCCGGCCCTGGGTTGTATGCTCATACCTACCTGAATGTAAGAAAGACTTAATTCCATAGCAAGAACTTTGAGAAAAACAACAACAACAACAACAACAGCAATTACGATCCTTATCATTTTATTTTCAGATATGGGAATTTTACACAAAATGAAATGTAACAATCCTCTGAATAATTGATATGCATGACATGTACTTCATTAGGTACCTCCAAAGATGATGTACAGTATACCCAGATTATGACTTAGCCATTATATACATTAGAGATACAAGTACATTGAATGCCGTGCCATACCGCCCTCTTGCGACACATTTGCGCTTATTGTTATACGCCCACGGTAAAAAAAAAAAATAAATAAATAAAATATAAAAAATACATGTACTAGTACACTGTACAGTGTAGTAATATCCTGTCATTCGCGGGTATGCCGTATAGTATCGTGCAATCGCGTGCGTATAATAGGTCACAAAGAATATATCCCATCTGTGCGCGCTCTTTTCGCCGGCTATGCAATGTGGCTACTTCGATATGCGACCAAAATAGGTTGGATACATAGAGCTGTATGAATGCAGCTCTATGGTTGGATACGTGAAGGGCCGATCTCCATTCTCAACGCCGTGGTTCATCTTGGGTTCGAGCCCCGACTCACGGTCCGTCTCTTTGTAAACCACATGCGCAATCCGGCGCCTTTTTGCGCCAATGGCATATCCTTTGAAAAGACACTTACTAGTAATCTTGCGCGCGAATATGTTCAGCCGCATTCACCGTCATCACTGATTTGTATTTCAAGTTTTTTTTAAAAAAGGAGAAAATCACGCGAGTTAAATAAACCGTCCGTATATGGTTCTCCTCCCCACTGTGCTGAGCATGATCTTCAACAATAACAGCATTTTGAATAATGATAACGATAATCATCTCAGAATTAATATTAATTGAACATTTTCTGAGATCAAAAGTAGGTCTATTTGTATACCGACTTCCAAGAAGATACAACAATGGGCATAATACTGGTAATATTGACATTCTGAGTTTTGTCCTTAATTTTGATAAAATTGTGAAATAACTTACTCACTCTTGCGCGTGGATTATATATATCCAGGGAGGTGACCTCCCTGATATATCCTTAGTACCCTGCACTTACCAGTATACAAAATATCACTTGCTTTCTTCCTTATTTTCTTCAAGATTGTGCCCTATTGTAAAAAGTGAAAAATCGGAAAATATGTTAATGATACATCAAACAAATTGCTGTATGAATTTGAGGCGGCCATTTCGAAAGATTTAAGAAAAGTAACATAAAGCTCACCGGTGTGTATATAGGCCTACCTTTTACCGGTCCCTTGAGGTGTGTGCCAGATATGTGATAAGTTTCATTGTTTATTACTACCAACACAATGTGCAGACTAGACATGCACGGATGATCAGCAAAATGTAATATTATACAATACAATGATTAGGTATCCGATCCGGGTATCTGACAATTAGATAATTGTCTTTCCCTTTATTATTTTCCGAGTGGTCAAAGTTCACAATGTATTGTATTTTTGTCCCCGCCGAACGAGTTCGAGCAGGGGACTATGAAACGGGCTCCGTAAGTGTGTGTGTCCGTCCGTGCGTCCGTCCGTGCGTCCGTGTGTGCGTCCGTGTGTGATCAAAATGTTCAATTTGCTACTTCTCTGTCATTTATGAGCCAATTTTGATTCTGTTTGCTTTATATGATAGCACTACATGTGAGATTTAAAACTTGTACACAGAATTTCAGTTGTGACCTTTGACCTTGACCTTTGACCTATATTGTACATTTTGCTACAAAATGCTACTCCTTCGCCATTTCTAACCCGATTTCGATTCGGCGTTTGCTTTATGTGATGGCACTAGGTGAGGGCTTCAAAACTTCTACACAGAATTTTGACCTTTGACTTCTTTGACCATTGACCTTGATTTTTGACCTATATTGTACATTTTGCTACAAAATGCTACTCCTTCGCCATTTCTAACCCGATTTCGATTCCGTTTGCTTTATATGATGGTACTAGTTGAGGGCTTCAAAACTTCTACACAGAATTTTGACCTTTGACTTCTTTGACCTTTGACCTTGATTTTTGACCTATATTGTGCATTTTCCTACAAAATGCTACTCCTTCGCCATTTCTAACCCGATTTCGATTCCGTTTGCTTTATGTGATAGCACTAGGTGAGGGCTTCAAAACTTCTACACAGAATTTTGACCTTTGACTTCTTTGACCTTTGACCTTGATTTTTGACCTATATTGTACATTATTGGCTACAAAATGCTACTCCTTCGCCATTTCTAACCCAATTTCGATTCCATTTGCTTTATGTGATGGCACTAGGTGAGGGCTTCAAAACTTCTACACAGAATTTTTACCTTTGACTTCTTTGACCTTTGACCTTGATTTTTTACCTATATTGCACATTTTGTTACAAAATGCTACTTCCGGCGGGGACATATATTACGCACCGCGTAATTTCTACTTTTCCTTGTTACACTATTACACGAATTTTATGTTCATTTGTATAGTCGGAACGCACAGTCATTAATCAACAACATGTAGTGCAGAAAAGCAGTTTCTGAAATAAGGAATTAAAGCAATCAAAACTGTATATACACAGTGTCATCAGCGGCCATGGCAGGGAACTTCTTTGTGAGACAAAAGTTGAACATTGTGTTCCGTCTATTATAAATGATTCATGTACAATAAATTGACAAAATCTTACGCATTTTCGCCGACGCAGAGTGTCAGACAAGCATAATTCGGGCAAATTTCTCTTTACAATAAAACAGAAGAAAGTATTAAACACCCTGACTCGAAGTAAAGAACCTTTAACTTATATCAAAACTGGATGGAACATTCTTCTGTTTACTATTCTCAGTAAACATCTCCAACTGTTCTTTGATGTGCACAACTAAAATAGAAAATGAAATGTACGTAACTGCATGCCGTGAAGCTAAATCAATCAATCTTTTCGCACGCAAAATTGATGTAAATTATTTATACGAAGCCTTCACGGAATTTCTACACGAACCAAACGCGTAATCCGGCACCTCTTTTTATTATTATTATCATTATTATTATTATTATTATTATTATTATTATTATTATTATTATTATCATTGTTATTATTATTATTGTTATTACTATCATTATCATCATTATTATTTTATTATTATTATTATTATTATTATTATTATTATTATTTATTCGGCAATTCAACATATACAAGCGGACATAATAGAATACAAACAGAAAATCGTATTACATGATATAAAGATTGTGGTGATTCCAGGTGCATGCCGCTGGCCTTTTTGAGCAACCGGCCCATTTCATTATTATTATCTTTAATTATTCTAACCTTCTGTGCTACATATTGCAAATGCAGAACGGCTTTATTGCAGAATCCCAAGAAGGAAAAATCTTATTTAACCATCTTTGACAAAATCATGCATGGTGACTGTTCTTTTGCCCTTCTTGTCATGATTTAGAACGTTTGAAGAATAAAATGTATCAGCTTGGGCATTTTCTGTGGTGTAATTATTACAAGACGCTGACTCCAACAAATATACAACAAAATGTAATAATATTGGTAATTGATATTCTGGATTTTTACTTTACTTTAGTTTACTTTAGTGTACTTTACTTTGCTCTTTACAATATGAAGTTCGGAATCCATCTTTTTTTTTTTTTTTTAATAATGGGGTTCGAGAGTTCATAAGAAAAATTGAATCATTTTCCCAAGCTTTAAAAGTTCTGTTTCATTTGCATGTCGGGTTCTGAACAGATGTTCAGAGAGCTGTAGGCTACAGATGATTCAACTCAGCTCATTAGGTATAAGGCTTCCACTAATTAGGTCGATATTTTCCCTTGAACATTCAAGGAAATTTACAGTCTCCCCCGCTTGAACTGAAACCCTAAAAAGTAAAGAAAAGATGAATAAATGAATGGAAATTAGTCTAAAATTCATGGAATTTGACTTTATACAGGGTACTACATGTGACACCAACATGTACGTACATAAGACCTAATTGATTTTACATTTATTTTACCATAGGGATCATAAATGGTTTATAGGCCTCTACAAATCAAACATTACAAAACATTAACAGAACTTAGAACTATCTAAATGATTAGTGGAAAAGTGAGCAAAGAAAATGGGATTCCATCGGGATCCCGATGGAATCCCATTTTCTTTGCTCACTTTTCCACAAAGAAAATGGGATTCCATCGGGATCCCGATGGAATCCCATTTTCTTTGCTCACTTTTCCACTAATAATTTATATTCTTTCTGGTCAGTTTATTCTGTCTTTATTTGTTACAAACTATCTAAATGATAACAAATATAACAGTTCTGCTTGCATACTTGCACTGGTGCAAAAGAAAATGATCACAACAGAAAAAAAAACCCAGGTGCAAGTACATTTTGCAAGATAGTCACTTACCAGCTTTAAAAAGAAAAAAAAGGGGGGGGGGGTTCCACAAATGGAAAGGTTTATGCGTTATTTAGTCTAAAGTATATATCAAATCTAGGCCCTGCTGTAGAAAAAGTTGCAATCAAACACAAGTCAGAAAATCAAACATAAGCCAGGTATCAGCAAATCAGAATTGAGTATTCAGAGACATATGTTTGATTTTCTGACTTATGTTTGATCTCAACTTTCATGCAACAGGGCTCTGATATTGTTCTAAATATAACATGCATATATATAGTAAAAAAAAAAACCAAACAAATCTTAAAGTTGGGGAAATATCGTTTTTTCTTTCTTTCCTTCATTCTTTTTTTAACTGTTTCTCCAATCAAAAATAAGAAGAAGAAGAAAAAAGGGGAAAAAAAGCAGGCCGCTTCAAGTTGTTAGCGTACATTTTATCACAACGACTGCTGCTGGAGACTGTAATCACTCACAGTTAATCGATGCATTCTTTGTCCTTTCTATCGCAATCGTGGTGGAATTCAGATTCAGCGTTCCATTTGAAGTGTCTTGTCCTACCCTTTTGTTACGCTGCAGTGGCAAACATGAGAACCCCTCAGTGTTTACGGAGTTGTACACCGAGTTTTCAGAGGTGGAGTATCCATCACAAAGGGTCAGTGGCATGGTCACGCGGTCTTTGTGTCAAGGCTTTGTGGTCTGCTTTCCTCTGACCAAATGACCATTCCGTGTAATATCCTCTTTGTTCGAGGGGTACATTAACGTGTAGTGCCTATTAAAGAGAAGAAACACCGACTAGGGAATGGAGTAAGAGAGATGATACATGGTGGAGAGCGAAAAACCCAGGAAGCGGCAACAATGACAGTATAAAAACGTCTATAGAAAGTACACTTTGTACTGAAATTATATAGAGGTCCGCCATCATTGATAGCAGGTGCGTTGGTGAGAAGCAAGTTAGGATCTTATTGTTGACCTTTCTTAGTTTTGTCACCTGTCGCCTAATACGATAACTGCATAATAATACCCGCACTACGTCGAATGAGTTCCTATCATGTTTGAGAAAGCTATTGTTACTGCTGCGCTACTTTCGTAGATCACCAGTTGTACGGGAGTTATGGACATTTTATCTATATCAGATCGTGGAAATCTTGGAAATTGTAGAAAACAAATCAAATCTACAAACAAAAGGCAGATTAAAGTGTGAGTCTTCAAAAATTCCATCAAATATTGCTCGTGATAGAAATCGCTCGGCTCCAACCTGAAATTATGACAAGTTAGTGGTGACGCAATGCGACCTATATATTATATTTGGACATTTTATCTATATCAGATCGTGGAAATCTTGGAAATTGTAGAAAACAAATCAAATCTACAAACAAAAGACAGATTAAAGTGTGAGTCTTCAAAAATTCCATCAAATATTGCTCGTGATAGAAATCGCTCGGCTACAACCTGAAATTATGACAAGTTAGTGGTGACGCAATGCGACCTATATGTACTAAAACACCCCTCAAACACACCAAACTTTACAGTGGTGCTTGTTCATAATAAACGAAACGTGAACTGCATGTAGTTGGGTTGAGACAAAGGATCTCAATTCCTTTTGTATATGGCATAATGATGAATCTAACACAATATGACATGACCACCTGAAATTTAAGTTGCAGTAATTCTATTTCGGGTCCAAAACTGTAATGGTAAAAGGAAGGCCGGGATTTGTGTGCAGGAAGTCAAAGACATCGTAAAACATTGCTGATGTAAGCATTTCCGGAAAGCGAAACTCTGCTCTGTGTTAAAATTAATTTTTATATTTCAAATCCAATTAATACAGTCATTATTCAAACGAAAATGGGAACGTTATAAAAAAAAGAAAAGAAAAACATATCATACTTCAAGAAAGAGTCATATCTGTCGTAATCACATAATGCAAATTAGAAAATAATTCATTAAAAATTTCATGTTGATTTGCACATATTTTCTTTTTTTATCTATTGGTCAGTAAGCAATTTAGCACCCATTATCCATACAAACGAAAATCATGATTTGTAGTTGCTTGGAGTGCTGCATGAATGGTAACAACTTTATACTACGGTGATGGAAAGGATATAGAGTTTCTTATTTTTTTTTTTTTGATAAATAAGATAGTGAACTTCAGCAGAGATTGGGTTTATGCTAAAAAAAAAATGGATTCAATTCAATCCAATTCAATTCAATTCATTTATTTCATTCTCATTTTTCTTCCAACAAAACATAACAAAAAGTAAATCAAGAATTCTATCATAAGCATTATATACATTATACAAAGTACGAAAAAATAAACGATAGCCAACAAACTAATAAAGATAAATCATGTATATCCTATACATACCGGAAAATACAAAGTTATGTTTAGAGGGGGAAAAAGAGAACTGAGAGGTCCACCAAAAAGCAATGCTTGTAGAATGTGGACCACTCAAGAATTTTTTTCAAAAATACTTACTGCAATTGCAAGTACATAACACAAAAATAATCAAGACAAAATGAAACAAAATAAAATGAAACAAACAACAGAGACACAACAACATGACCTGACTATAAACTGAGGGGGATGCGATTGAAAGGATAATAGAAAAAAACCCAAGAAAATGATGAAAATATCAGTAGGTCTATTTACCTATTTGTTGTTGTTGTAAAAACTATTATTGTTATTGTTATCATCATTATGATATAAAAATATCAATTTTCGGATTTTTTTTTCCATTTACAGTACTTTCAACAAATACTCTTGAAAAGCTAGACATTTACCAGGAACTTTATACTGACAGTGCTTGATCACACCTTCTTGATATTGCCACAAGACGCCTATAAATGCGTCAAGATTAAAAGCAAACACAAACTTCAATACTACAAACATAAAACACCAAAATTCATACGTAACTCCCTCCTATCTTTTTTTTTTTTTTTTTTTTTTACAATTCACATTCTATATATTCCAAAAGTGCCTACGATTTTGACTTTTATTCTTTCATGTCATCAATTTATACTCAATAGCCTGGGTGCCAAAGTTAGACTTTGGGCACAACCTTGTTTACAGTCTGTATTACCAAGAAGCTTCTTGGTTTAACCGTCCGCCCAATATTTATTGATGGTTTTACCATATTACTTCGAAGGTTTTGATACCGAATCTCGACGACACAACTCTTGCATCCGTGAGGGTTTTGAGACATTCAAGGTGACAGCCATGATACGGCTGGCAAAATGTGAGATTCTACCATATGAATATTTTGAAAACTTGGGGAAAAAACTGCAGAATTTAACTTGTTTGAGATTGCTGAATCCAAATCTGTACATGATGCAACTATTAATTCATCCTTGAGGATTTCGAAATACTATATTCCAAATGACGGCCAAAACTAAACTTAAAATATTAAAAGTATTTCCTTATAAATGGTAAACAATTGCAAATAAATTGCTGGTTTTTATATCGAGGGTGGTGAATCCGAATCTGTTGATTTTGGCGGTCATTTAGGCGGCCATCTTCACGATCTTGAATATCTCCAAACCCTCAAGGATGCAAGAGTTTTAATTGCATCGACCAGATTCAAATTCGATTCCTCGCAATACAGTATAAAAAAAAACCCATCAAAAATCATTGGACGGTGTTGCAAAAATATTAGTGATACTATAATGGCTATACAATTTAGTACACAGAGAGGTATGTTCCTTCACATGTTTTGTTTCCTCTTTTCCAAGTAACACACATATCATATATATAAGTAATACACCCACATAACAGGGCTCGACACTAACGCTGGCCCGATGGCCCGAGGCCACCAAAAAAGAAAGTCGGGCCACCAAATTTCAAAAAAAGGGCAAAATGTGGTGGCCCGCCTCGGGCCACCAACATTTTTTTTTTGTATGTCAATAAATTCGTAACTTTTTCGCCGGAAATGCATAAATGCATCAATGTGGGCAGTGAGTTAATGTTTTTTATTGTCTTTTTTTTCGGGCCACCAAATTTTTCTCTCGGGCCACCAAAAATTTGAAATTGATGAATTTTGGTGGCCCCGTCGGGCCATCAAAAAAAAAAAGTTAGTGTGGAGCCCTGTATAATTATTATAATCTACATATACACCCAATTTCATTTTTTTTTTCTACTGTTACATCTGGATTTAAGAATAGAATACGAAAAGTACTTATAACTTGATCCATTTGCATTTTCTCATGTTAGATTTAAGCTCCATTTCATCTCATTACAAGGAGCAGAGGAATGTGTAGAGAGTTGAATTGAAATGGGTATAAGGATGTTTTATTAACACCCACAAACATACACACCCATACATATACACACACATGGGTTTACAGTAAGTTAAGTATGTTAAGTAATTCGTATAGTCCATGTGTTGGTCAAATAATATTACTAACAATAGAACAGAACTCCAGAAATGCGTGTGAATCATGCTGTCAATACTAACAATCTATTTGAAGAACATGACCTGCTATATTCTCTCAAAATCATAATCACTTCACAAAGGGATAGGGAGAACGAAAAATTGTGTGTTCTTCAATTAAATTGTCTGTATTGATAGCGTGATTCATGGCCATTTCATGAGATTTGTTCTATTATTGATAATATGATAATATACTATATACTATATACATATGCCTATACATGTGTATATATATATATATATATATATATATATATATACACATATATATATATATATATATATATATATATTATGTGTGTATATCATGACTCATATATCTTATATACATGTAAATAGGTATGTAGAGATAATAGAATATAATATATGATATAAGTATAACAAGAAAAAGACATGAGCAATTGCACTGTATTCAGTAAATTTATGCAGTAGAACTGCATGACACACATGCTTTGTATAGGACTATGTTTTCTCACACGAACTTTTCTTCTGTGATTTGCTATTAGTATGAACATGGAGCTAAATTGGTAGCTCCATGGTATGAAGCCCCCCAACAACAAAAAAAAAGTAATAAAAGTTGCTTGTTTTTGTATCTTACCACCTCCTCTCCCTTGTATATATTGTTCTTATTGTTTATTCACACATTTTTTTTTTTTCTGGCACAAGTGGATATGTAAACATGCAGTTACACAATCACATGTTTTTGCGAGATGGAAAAGATGGAATTTTTTTTTTTTTTTTGGTTTAAATACACTGTCGTGCATAATTTATTACGAGATTGATTGCCTCCCAGTCATGGTTATGCTTATGAGGATAGAGTTGACCAATAAGCGACGATGAATTGTTTGAGAGGTGGAGTCCACGCTTGGTTTTAACCAATCAAATTGCGGTACGACTGCGACTGAATCTCCTCTGTCAATCATTATTGGAAGGTCGTGACCACGTGGCCTCAGGAAATATGTGAAGCATTTTTTTTTACATTTTGCTGCTTCTTCAAACAGCTTTCCTTCGCCAGTACGTACGTGCACGTTCCGATAACGCGCGCGTGCGTGCAAAACAGATAAACGTTCTCTCAATCCCTCGATCGCTTGCATGCCCTTGCCAATCGTCATACCGTCTCTGCTGGGAATCTACAGCAGTGTGCAGACGATTGCACGTAACCTAGTGTAGAAAGCGTGAGCACGCGCAAAACCATTCTCAGCGCGTGTATGTTTGGATAATAGACATGTATAAAGTGTGTGTGTGTGTTAGTGTGTATGTTGTGCGCATGTGTTTTATGCGCGTGTGTTCAGTTCATGATTGTGTGCCGTTCTTCATCGTAAAGAATATACGGGCCACGCCGCACGCACACAGCCTCCTAGCGCGCGCGCAGCAATGCATTAGCTATACCTAGCATAATCGTAGATTCATACATTCTCTCACACACGCCGAGGGATCAGCCCACCACTGGACCCATACTACTTCTCTCCTCATACCGGAGCCACATCAAAATTTCATAATTTGCCGTTCAATCCCAATCAAACAAATCATACAAAATGAACAAGCTTTACGTAGGAAAATTGAGCCGCGATGTAACTGAAGATGAGCTACGAAAACTCTTCGAAGAACACGATGTCCCTGTCCAGGAGATCCTATTGAAGAAAAATGGGTTCGCGTTTGTGGACGTCTCCAACGAAGAGTTAGTTGAAAAGGCCATCGAAAAGTTGAACGGTAAGTGAATGTATACACCAATTTTTGATATATCAACAGAGAGATGGTTGAGAAAAACCAGATACCGTAGCTATCGATTGATTTATCGTAATCATCCATTGTATATGATTGTAAATCAATGTTGTCATACTGAGTTTTTGAGTGATTTAAAACCAGCATGCATGTGTTCTAGAGTCTACTCTGTGCAACCACACGTGCGCTACTAGCGTGTGCAGGTTTGTGTAGCATACAATTGCGTGGTATGATGGAGTGCGCTCGTGGAGCAATTTCCTCACTGAGCATGTGGAATGAATGGCCGCATGCATGCCGCCGACTAAACGGAAATGAGTGACGATGTGTGAGCGCAGACGAACGCCGAGGGAAAGCAAGCTGAAAGATGGACCAGAATTACACTGGGATCTAGAGGTCGATTGCCCAATTTAACCCATGTCAGTCGGCCTGAGTGACATGTTGACCCAGAATAAAGGTGAAGATGAAAATATGTGACCACAGCAATGGCGTATTTATAGGCAAGGCATAGCAAGGTCCGTCGTGGGATGCCAAGCACAGCACATCATCAGTGTGCTACAACAGAAACCGGTAACCTAGGCTATGCTTGCTAAAATTAATTTTATGCAAAATAATAATATTACGCAGATGAAGCAAATATCCGTATGTATATGATGTGCCAAAAACACAACAACAACACCTTTCCCATTTTTTTTTTAATGCGTAATGAATGACATCTGGTCAAGCAAGGAGAAAAAGTTATGCATGAGCCTTGACCGAATGATCGGTCTGTATCTGGTCGTCGGGGAAATGTTCCGCGGAGACTGCGTCTGGCTTCACGGATCCCCTCCTTATACAGACCGAAGTCAATGATGCTGGCTCCTGTGTGGATGCACTTCCAGCAGTCGCGCACAGATCAAACGTTACGATAAACCAAATTTCAGACAGCTTTTTTACATTCAAACAAGTTTGACATGACATGACACTTTATGCAGCAATATTTGGGGTAAATTTCTCACATTGTGCAATCAAAATGCAGTAACTAGGTTATAAGGCAGAAATTTTATCCATATCGCAACATCGCCGTTAGCTAGCTGTACAATGTGTAAGTCGCCATTTTGAATCTGTTAGCCAATCACATGCGAGGTACGTGTTTTAATTAAAAAAAAAACACGTAGAAACTATCTTGCATGTGATTGGCTAACGGATTCATAATGTTTCTGCAGTTTGAACGTGACGACGCGACGGACTGGTTGATGTGTGTTTTACATTGAAAATTCTACTAAAATGCTGGATTATTCATTAATCTGGTGAGTGTAGTGCATTCTTGAAATGTTGATTTTGTTATACAAGCTTAACTTTGCCGACCTAGGGCTGTGAATTAGACGCAATCGAGAAGGGCGAGGTACCTCACCCAATTTTTCATAGAGACAGTGGTTAAGACCATCCACACAGCAATGTGTACTACCAACTTCCGTCTGTCTATGGAGGAGAGCGAAAATGTCAAAAAATAAAAGACTCCTCCGGACAGACGGATCTTTCTGTCTAGCATGAGCCATGATATAGACCTCTAAATGAAACTACAGTACTCTACCATATGCATTTTGCATGTTTTTATTTTCTCAAATTCAATACAAGTCGATTCCCAAATTTAACGGCACATGAAAATATTCATTGCTATCCAAGGTTTTTAGGGTAACCCAACCCCACCCTCTAACCTACTAACCCTATTAAATTTATTGTTATTAAACCCTAAAGCCACATGTCTAATCATATTACTTTGATATTAATGATAATACTAGATTCTACTTAATTCTTTTTTTTTTTTTCAGTTTTAGCAGGGGTAAATTACAGACCTAAACTATGTATGGCTGTTCTGAAGTTAGAAGCCTCAAATAATTTAGCCCCCTAAAACTCGGGATTGCCAACTTTGAATCTGATCCGCACATGCAATGCAACATGCATGCATGCACTGCGTTTGAGGGAAGTTGGACAATCTGCTCAAGAGTTCTAAATTTTTAGAGTTTTAAATAAGCTACAGTATGATTGTAGCGCTATTATCGCTGGGTAAGACTAGAGGGCAGTTCACGATTTTACACAAGTAGAACAATATCAAGAGAATTCTATAGAACTTAATATTTCATAAAAAGTACATATCCCTTAAGGTTGTTAGTGACAAGTGTAAGGCCAAGTAAAAGCAAAAGTAGTTTCTCATCCTCGCATGCATCAGAATTTGGTGCCACATCAATTTTTTCTTTTACTATTTACCATTCGTAAAAATAGCAATTCAATTAATATATTCCAAATCCGTTTTCCTTGTCCTTGTTTGCATATTTTTGAGTTTCTGTACAACTTTTTTAATTTTTTGATATTTGTTACTTCGGGGTGGCCAAAATATTCACCTTCTGGTTGTGATGTCATGTACATCTCTAATAATGCCACTTTCGTACCGCTGGGTGAGAATGTTACAAACTGGCCGCTGTACTGTGGGCCAATGTGTATCCAGTACACATGCAGTAGTGCAAATGTTAACCCTTTATCTGGCTTTGTTTATTCACATTCAAGTACAGCATTTTAGGTTGTGAAATGTTCAGGGTTGAGTTGTGCATGCCTGAAAATCATTGTTTGAAGAGGTGCAAAACTTCGCTAGCACCTTGCACTCGCTTGCAATACTTGTGTTTGGTTGTGTTTACCTTGGGGAGCAGTGATTTAAAAATTGTTCAAGATATCACTTTTGATGCATATGGGTAGGTCAGTTGTATCCCAAAACATCCTACCATATAAAATTTTTGTAATAAAGCCTGAAATATAAGGAGATATCACTGTTTTTCTCATAAAACCATAACTGTAGATGATTTAGTCTTTAAAAATTTTTATTATATCTGTTGTTCACATTCTGTATATTTAACAAAACTTAACATCAATTATACTGGTTCAAATTTTTACAGTGGTTGTTTCTATCCCTAATTCACAAAATTTAGAATTATGTTGAAGTACTAATGCTGGGTATTTGTTTCATCTGCAAATGGTAAATTATGCCCTTTAAGGACAAGTTCACCTTCATAGACATGTGGGTTGAGTGAATGCAGCAATATTAGTAGAGCACATTACTGAGAGTTTGAGGAAAATCGGACAATCCATTCAAAAGTTACAAATTTTTGAAGTTTCTGCTCAGTCACGGCTGGATGAGGAGACTACTATAGCTTTTGATGTCACATGACTACAACAATATAAAGAAAGTATAAAGAAAATTTAATATATTTTCACTTTTCTCGCATAACAAAAGAACACTCGACTTCTCTCTTTCAGAAGGCAAGGGGAATAATATTTCCTGCAACGTACGTCAATAACGAATCAAAGAAATGTGCACTTTATTAAAAAAACAGTTTTGTGAAATTCTCTGTTTATTTTCCTTATACCGTTGTACGCATGTGACATCATACACTGTAGTAGTCTCCTCATTCAGCAGTGATTGCGCAGATACTTTAAAATTCATAACTTCTGAACGGATTGTCGGATTTTCCCCAATCTTTCACTGATGTGTTCTACTAATATTGTTGCATTGATTCAATCCATATGAAGGTGGACTTGTCCTTTAAATGTATGCAACGGCCTCAGATCAGAAAAATAGTAAGATATCAAATAATAAGGACCTCCCTCATCTCCTCTCTCCCAAAGTCTTGCAAAAAAAAAAAAAAAAACTTTCTTTTTGTACTTGGCCGTATTCAAGGGTAACATAGTTCCCTGTGCCTTATAAAGACTGTTATGAAATCTATTTCCATGCCCAATCGTATTTATGAAGTAGTGAGTTTTAGTTTGTAGAGTATTTGTTTTGTGAATTAACAGATTCTGTATTTCCTTGCGAAAGAATCGGGTCAGTATCATATTCAAAGGAAACACAGAATGATAATAGGGTTTGTATGATTGATTGTCAGATCATATTGAAATCTTGTGTGTGTGACGTCAATTCCAAAATAATTAGCCTGAACATGTTTTTTACACAAAGTAAAATTGGGGACATGAGGATATGAGTACAGGTAACACTTTGTGCAAGCAGTAATATTCCAAGTATCACATGAATTTAATCAGTATAGAAATAATTTGATGCCAGGTGAAAATGATTCTTATACTCAGTACCAAGAATTCTTGAAGACTTTTTCCAGTCAGATCAAAGTGTGAACTTTGACAGAGTGAGTTGAATGTGACCTTGACCATTTCTTAAGGACAACAATCTCCAAGATTGCCACTTGAAAACATTACCCAAAACTTTACCCTTTACCATGCAGTTTTATTGCTGTAATATACATCACAACTTCTCTGAGATTTTGGTTTAAAAATTTAGTTACATGAGAAGAAGAAACAGTGAAATATAATTGTTAACATTCTCTCTTGACCATCATGTAAAGATTTGAATGTAGTGAATTGATCAAATAATGAGTCAAATCTTCTGAACCAGTTGAAATGATTACATGCATGTACTATGATATCCAGGACAGTAATCTTACATAGAATTAAATGTCGGATATGAATTTCAGCCTGAAATGTATCCTGACATTGAATTGATGAGGCTCTGTGCAACCAATAATCTTTGAGTAAAGACATGGACCGTACCTGCATTTTTATGTCATTTGCTTAACCCCAACAGGTTATCACCTACAAGGAGGACACATCAAAGTGGAGCCATCAGTTCCGAGGAAAGCCAGAAGGTACCAGTATGTAGTGACCTTTTGCCAGCAAAGGCTTGTGATTGGTCACTTTTGTACTCTTTTCTATAGTGTATGAGAGACAAAAGGGGGTACTGTA
The DNA here is from genome assembly GCA_033980235.1 of Diadema setosum. NCBI lineage: Eukaryota > Metazoa > Echinodermata > Echinoidea > Diadematoida > Diadematidae > Diadema > Diadema setosum. The sequence continues at coordinate 6,058,191 of CM067075.1, forward strand.
AAAGTAGATATTTTCGCGCGACTAATTTTTCACGCTTGGCCGGGTCAGAAGAGTTTCGCGTGTTTTTAATTCCGCGGAATCTAGACATCACGCACAGGAACATATGGCAAGCAAAAATATTCGCAGGATTTTATTTTTCGCGCTAGTTTCTGGTTGCGCGAAATGCGCGAAAATTTCAACACCGCGAAAATTTCCACTTTTACAGTAGTTGCTACATTTATAAAGTGCAACAACTCGACAAAGCTTGTAGACTTTTCTTTGAGTTGCTGCACTTTGTGATCGTAGCAACCACTCTTTTTGTAGTTCTTTTTCCATCGTATGTGAGAGACAAAGGTGTGGTTGCTAGGATTTAGGAATTGCAACAACTCAAAGCTTGCAGACTTTTTACCTTTGCTTGAACATATCCCCTTACAATAAAGGGGCTTTTGTGAACTTGTTATTTTTTATAAAGGGCAACACCAAACAGACATGATACACTCCCTTAGGATTGATCTTTAATCTTTATTTTCTTTAAAGGAAAACTAAAGGGAGATGGTCCATCTCAGTGTTTGATAAATCACTATTGTGTGTATGTAGGACATTGATGTGTGACCATTCACAACAGATGTAAACATGGCCATGTACACATTACATAAATCACCTTCGTGGTTGACATATTAAACTTCAAAAGCCAGGTACTTTGCAACTCCAGTGAGAGTACAATTGTACATCAGGGCATATTTTGGCATGATGCCATATCATGGCAGTTGGAGACCCATTGCTTCAAAATGCACAATGGCCCTTAAAGGGGAAATCTGGTCCAAATATAAGTTAGTCTGATAAGAAAGAGTAAAATATAACAAGTTCAAAGGTATAGATTTGATTGAAATCAGACAAAAAATAAGGAAGAACTTCATGACATTTTGAAGTTTTGCTATTTTAGGGGGTAACAGTTCTTGAACAGTCAATTATGCAAATGGCAAAGTGAGCGTGCCATTCCCTCACAACTGACTATATAAAGTTTGTACCTAAAATTTTGAAACTTCCTGTTTGTCACTCAAAACGCAGGTACAATTTGTATGCCCAAAGCTCAAATCCTCATATATCTTTTAAACTGATCACTATTCATCCGATTTCAGCCACATTTTTACCGTTGAACTCACAAAATTTTACTCTTTTTTGTCAGACTAACTTATACAAAGTATATTTGGACTGGATTTCTTCTTTAAAGGGATCGTATAGTTTTGGTTGAGACCTAGTTTCAAGTTTCTAGGTTTTTTTTTTTGTTTTTTTTTGTGAGATAGTGAGAAACCTCTTATGAATAATGAAAGAGCATGTAATTCCATGAGGAATTCAACATTTATTTGATGAAATTTGGTTTTGAAATAGCTGAGATATCCAAAACAGAGCGGTTCTTATAAAGTGTGGGACCCACCTGTTATTATGATCGCTTTGTTTTACTTTGTTTTTGGATGTTTCAGTCATTCCAAACCCGATTTTCATCAAATAAACTTTGAATTCCTCATAAAAAGGTATGCTCTGTATTATTTCATAGGTGTTTTCTTAGTATCTCGCAAAAAGTTAAACCCCAATTCTCATCTCCACCAATACTGTACCATCCCTTTAACATTCAGTATGTCATCAACTGTCTCTATACTAAAATCATACATGCTTCGAAAGAGCTTTACTCAGACTGTGATGCATTATGTTTTCTAGTCACTAGTTGTTTGTTGGCAAGAAGGTTTGGAATTGTGGGATTTATCTACAATGTATGATTTGTGAGCATTTTGTGGGGGGGGGGGGGAGTTGAGTGGTTGATGGTGGATGCAAAAGTTTATAACTGGTATTTATAATGAAGTTTGAAGCAATTTTCATACAAACTCACTGGACTGTGTTCATACCTCTTCTCTCCTGCCCTCTTATTTTTTTTTTTTTGGATTAAAAATCATTTCTTGAGGTTACCGGTAATGCATTGTGCAAACTACTATACCTGTACCGCCTGTGATATTCTCATGTTTTTAATGTAACAATAAAGCCAGCTAACTCGAATACATGATCCGAGATGAGGTTTTGATTGGTCAATATGGGCTTTCATCTAGACAATGTAGCTGTAAAACAATGATCATTTTCAAAGTAATTGAAACCAAGTGATGTACTTACAATCACCATTAGTGTGTTTATATCGCGTAAAACTGCTGAAAAGGGGCTAGTGTAGATTGAGGTATCACTATCAAATTAATATCAGAGGATAAACATTTCAATGATCAATTGGAGACACCTGTATTCAAGTCCAGAAGCTTCAATACAGTACATTATGTACATTTTCCAGCTGGGAAGCTAGAGCAAATAGTGCTTTCATTTGCAAGATCACCCTGAAGGTAGGTGGCAGGTATTTTTGGAGCCACAAGCATTTTTTTTTTTTCCGGGGGGGGGGGGGGGGGGGGAGGGTTCAATGCAAGAAAAACAACCCATGAAATACCTGTTTGTCAGTAGATTTTGTTCTAATGGTGTGATTCGTTGATGGATATTCAAAACATGGCACTCCTTCATGCATTTTTGTCAGTTCAAAGAATTTGCTCTCAAGTGAGAGATCCTTTTCTGTCTGAAAAGCAATTCATTGAAAATTTAGCCAGTGGCAAGTTGGGGGCCTGCAATTTCTCCTCAATTTCTCTATCGATGCGTTGTAAATGCCTGAATCGCGTGTATGTGTGTTTTATTAAGAAATCAAAACATTACAATCTTTTGAGGCAGATATGTGTACATTGTATTGCCGATAGATAACATTTACGACAAATTAGGAATACAATGTTAAGAGATGATTGGGATGATCAGTGGAAAAAGAAAACAAAGATGAGAAAAAAATGAATCTTTCCATGATGCTACAAATGCCTCTCTTATATCTGAAGTTACACGTGTGTGAAATATTTACAGTCTTTATGCACATTGTAGTAAGACTAAAGTTCTGTGCACTTACATGAATTTTTATTTGGGTTTAATAGTTATCGTAGCCTACTGGGTCAGGCTTCATTCCAGCCTAAAAGTACAGAACACTAAACTCCATTATGAGATCAACTTTCATGAAACTTTTGAATTTATTCAAATATTGATGAAAGTTTTCATCACAAAGGGATAGAAAGATAAAATGATAAGTTATTTTATGTGAAGGGTGTGTTTATTGCAGTAACAGCTCATAAGTATTTAAGATTTCAGTCCAAGTCAAGGTCAAGTCGAGTCCCATGCTATTGATGGTGGACTGATGCGCTTCTGTATCACATGCATGGTCATTGGCTTGTGAACATCGAAGTTGTCAAAGTTGTCATGGTTAGAAGGAACTACCCTTGCTCAGCTGCTGCTGCTTCTATGACAGTCAAATTCAGCCTCATGGTCTGGCTTTGTTGTATTAAAGCTAGTGACAACCATCGCAACAAAGTCCATAGAAATATGGATATTTGGTCTGTCCCACTGCATATGACTGTTGCAGTATTGCGGGAAAACAAAAAGAAATGACATTGATGATTGATGTACAGTAGTGTACTTCAGAGACAATTCAGTTTGTTGGTCCTCTCTCTCTGTCTTTCTTACTGGGAGTAGCAGAGGTTATTCAATTAGCAGATCCTAGCACATGGGGAACCGATCAAGTGATGGCTAATGAGGTACTACACACACAACCAACCATTCTGCCTCTCAGTCTCTACAGGCATGCAGGGGTAAACAGAGGTTTGAATGAGTGAAGGGAGTGCATAAATGAGATGGAAAAGACTCCTATACAGTCCAGATGCAAGAGCTGCAAGTGCACTGTGGTCAGGAAACCATCTTGTTCGTTGTTGCTTTCATAATAATACATGTATCGGTAGATTTAAAATGTTTTCTTTCTCCTGTTTTTATGCCTCCGCCACGAAGTGGTGCCGGAGGCATTATGTTTTCGGGTTGTCCGTCCGTCCGTCCGTCCGTCCGCTCTCGTTTACACGATAACTTGAGTAATATTTACTGGAATTTTACCAAACTTGGTCCAAGTATGAAGTATGATGGGGCAATTATTTGATTAGATTTTGGGTGAAATCGGCTAAATGTCAAAGGTCAAAGGTCAAGGTCAAATCATGAAATTGTATCCGTTTACGCGATAACTCAAGACTGCATCAAGCAAATTTCACCAAACTTTGTGGGAGGATGATGTATGATAAAACAATTACTTGATTAGTTTTTCAGTGAAATCGGACAGAGGTCAAAGGTCAAAGATCAAGGTCAAATCCTAAAATTTATCTGTTTACGTGATAACTCAAAACTGGATGAAGCAGCTTTCACCAAACTTGGTCCAAGGATGATGTATGATGGGACAATTAGTTGAGTAGATTTTAGTGACATTGGCAAGAGGTCAAAGGTCAAAAGGTCAAGGTCAAATGCTACAAATGTTGCAATTTCACCCATATCTATGCAATGCCCCAAAGGTATTTTCTTGAAACTTGGTGTGGACATGTACTACTGCGTAAAGATTCTCCAGAGAGAGTTTCATGTCATAAGGTCAAAGGTCAAAAGGTCAAAGGTGAGGTGAAAATGTTGCAATATCACTTTTCTCTCAAATGGTTCAATGTATCTTCGTGGAACTTGGTAAATATGCATGTACTGACTGGCAGGGATTATCTAGGGAATTTAGGGGTCATGGGTCAATAGTCAGGGGTCAAAGATCAAGGTCAACTCCTCAAAATTTTATTATGTCCCTCATATACTAGTATATGCTATGCTTGCATTATTAGTTTCAAAACTTAATACATTGTACATGCATTACCTAATGGAGATTCTCCGGGAAATTTCCAGCCAGAAGGTCAAAGGTCAGAGGTTTAGGGTCAAAGGCCAGGTTTCAATTCCCCCCCCCCAAAAAAAAAAAAAAAAAAAAATATATATATATATATATATATATATATATTTTGTACCATCATTACACTCTTTCTTCATACCTTGGAAATTACTCAATGCATAAACTAATAAAAAGGTCCATCAGAATTCAAGTAAAAATTCTCAATTCCCCAAATATGTGTACCTGCACTCTTAAAAAAATTATAGCAAACCCAGATCAAGACATTTCTGACAGACCTGTCATTTCAATATTTTGCCAGTTATGTGAAACTGTCATGGATTACACATTGTGAAGACATTGTACTATACACCTATTGGGAGAATCATGCATTATGGCGGAGGCATCAGTCGCCATAGCGACATTTCTAGTTACATTTTTTTTTTCTGGATCTGAACACTTCTGAAATTTTGAGTGCCTCTGCTATAAAGTGTTGCTGGAGGTTTTATTTATTTATTTATTTATTTATTTATTTATTTATTTATTTATTTATTTATTTATTTATTTATTTATTTATTTATTTATTTATTTGTTTATTTATTTATTTATTTATTTATTCATTTATTTATTGTTTGTTCATTTATTTGTTTATTTACTTTAATATTTATGCATTTATTTATTCATTTACAACACACGGACCCTTTTTCAAGTTCCGGTATCATTGTATGATGCCCATCTAAATCTCAAACATGATGAGTAAGTATGACATCATCCTCCGTACACCATGGTAGTCACAAGATTGAGGCCAAACATCATACACATGTAGTAGTGTGACATTTGCTAGCAATTGCTGAAGATCTAACATGTGCATTGTACATTGTGTAGGTTTCACCATCTAAATGTGTTGAAGTCGGCAGAGTAGTTGCTCATCAACCCAGAAATTTGACGTGATACAATTATTTTACATGTGACAATGTTTTTTCTTTTAAGATCCAGGGGGCAGTGGAGGTGATCTTCAAACCCTTTTATACTGCTTGCGGGGGGTTAGTGGCACAAAATACTCTAGTACTATAAACGTACAAATTTTCACAGTGCATTAATTTTTGCGCATTTCGCACTACTTTTGGCTACCGCGAATTCTAAAACCTGCAGAAATATCTTCACAATTTTCTCTGCACATTTTTAATGGGTTGACAAATGGGTTGACAATTGTGCACCGCAAATTAAAAACTTGCAAACATGTTTTTGAGCTGCTCAGTGCGAAAAATTAATCGCACGAAAATATGGACGTTCACAGTACGCATAAATTCAATGGCAGGAATAAGTACAGTACATTTTCTGAAACATTCCACTTTCAGAAGAATGAAAGTGCATTGTACAAGAACAATATGTTTTATCTGTCTACATGATACATCACGTTTGATACTACTTTTATGCAGTATACATGTACAAGACGAGATTGAATGTCATTGGTATTCATTTTGATGAATGGATCATTTAACAAAAGTGATATATCTGATGTTACATTCTGCCATCTAAATCTTTTCAAAATTCCGGAATTCAGTATTCAGGAGGCGATTTATTCCAAGAAAATATAAAGTGGCGTTAGCACTGTAACTGTCCCACTGTAACTATGTGAAAGCTCTGTTCTAGTGTTTAAAGTTTTCATATCCACCCAGGTTACTAACACTGAGCTCTTTTTGTTCGCTCTGTAAATTGATGCCAGGGCGAACCTCAAATGAAATGAAAAGTACAAACTTCCCACCGTGTCACGCTGTCTGATAGTCGTGTATCTGGTTCTGTGTCCCTCTCTCTTTCATTCTCTCTTTCTCAGCTTATATCTCTCCTACTACTACCTCAAGACAGCCAAGTATGTAACCTTGTCTAACCCCTTGTCGGTGTCGACGGTTAGCATTTACCACTCTCATAAGATCCATCTGTGGAGATCAGCAGTTGGCTTTACACAGTGCGTGATTTCCAACCTTTTAAAGCTGTCTGAGACATTGCTTTGCTGGCGTGTGGGTGGGTTTACAGTCGAGTGCTACGACACAGCCTGAAAATGAACCATTTCCTTTGCACTTCACGGTTCTCAGCCATGTGGCCTGTTTGCTCATGACTTGATGTAGTAGTTGATCTGACTGTTTTGAAACTCTGTTGTCCCTCCACTTGTTTAATGGTGTTTCCACATGGCTGTGTTTTGGCATACAGTATACACACCTTGCGTCCAAAATTTGGACAAGGTTTGTGACGTGTTGCGTCTCACTGGAGCGAGACATTCATTTCATGTTCATGAGAATTGGAGAGCAGTAGGCCCTTTATCTTTATTTTGTTCTACATGTGTAGTCATGGGGTGCAGCTGAGTCAAGTTGGTTGTCAGTGCGAAGAGAGATGACAAATTCAATTACTGAGAAAGAACCTTGTTAAAGATGGATGATACTTTGAAAAAAGTTAGAGAAACCTACTTTTCAACACCAGTAACAAAAATAAAACTTCCTTGACTTTATAGATGGTTCCTCATCTGCCAAGTCTGTTTCTTTATAAAAAGAAGAAGAAGAAGAAGTCTGTATGTAAGGCTCGGTAATAATGATGCTTCCAGGTTGATTTCCGCACTTTCAAATGTGCAGTTTGCAGGTTGTTGTGACTGGTAAGAGTGTCAGCTCATGACTGCTGGCTATGTTTAGCTTGCCCTATGGGGAGTGAAATCTCATGAAAGACACCTGCAGCCTGTCAGATCAGTTGCGCAATACCTGCCGAGATTTGAACATGTAATGAACTCGGAGGAAACAGGAAACCATGCCAGTTGCTCTAGTGTGTTGGGTGCTTGATTTCATACTGTATTTTTCTGCTGTCTGAAAGTAGAATGGTTCACTCTGATCTTGAAAACACATTTTGGCTAGAGTCATTGTAGTTTTCTAGCTGTAGCTGAAGTACCCCTGTCAAAGAGGAAATCTGTAGTGAGAAAAAGGAAATTTTTGCATAAAAGAAGTTTGAAAATCGTTATTCGTTCAGAGGAATAATAGAAGTCATTTGATTTTTTTTACTTCGTTTCTGAAATATCAGTTGCATAATATTGTGTTTTAGTTATAACCTTGACATGTGATTTTTTGTTGTTGACATGATGAATTCATTTTTTAATTCTGCAGAATCAAAACATAGATAGTATTAGGCCTATATAAAACAGTTTGTCATAAAACGCCAGCTTCATGTTGCGCGAAATGCACGAAAATTTCTTTTACACTACCACAGTAGTAGGCCTACATGTAAAGTCAAAATTTGTGGAAGAGTTATTTTCCAGTCAATTTTTCTAAAGAAATTCTGTAGCTGTTTATTATGCATTGGCGTGTAGACCTACATTTCCAGCTCATAATTTGACTAGATTCAGAAATACGCTGTTCTTCTCCAGGCACGAAGTACATGTATATGGATTGACCGTTATTCCATCAACTTGTATGTTGTATGAATATACTGTATCGCATTTACGAAGAAAAGAATCTAAGAAATCTCTCTTAGAATATTTCAACTATGTAGGCCTACATTGTAATTGTAGCCATAAGACTAACAAACAAGAGATACGAGGCGGGCTTTGCTGCAGTGCAATGAAAATGGACATGGTTGCCCGTGCTAGTAATCAACCCAAGATGGATAATTTGTGCTGCAGCTAACTTTGAAATGTGGGTTTCTTCCTTCCATAAATAGATCCTCCAAACATATGTTGAGATCTGAGCGGCCATGGCAGTGGGCTTCAGCGTGCGCACTAGGATAGAGCATACAGCATGCTGATTTCCCATTCACGTGGCTTGCTGCTTCTCTCAGAGCACACACACAGACACACACTATACACATGCTGTTCTCGTTGCCTTTCTGTGCGATGCATAGCGCGAGGTGGAAAGGGCATGCAGACCCAAGCTACTGCCCACACATAACCTCCAGATGACCTCGCCAGCCGATTCTCCATGTCAGCATTCCACAGCGATTTGCAAAGGGCTCCCGTTTGGGTTTGCGCTGCTTCACTCTATGGGCTGTTGGCTACACTTCCAGCCCCTGCTTTTTTCCCCTTTCTCTGCTAAAGAGGCTGTGTGTCTTGCTGAATGCACGCAGACTCCATTCATAGTGGGGTGGTGCCAGCCACTGCTGAGCAGAGTGGAAGTTAGGTACACGTGGTTATAATACTAACATGTGAAGGTGCATTACCACTATGCTCACTTACTTTTCATTTACAGTTCTTGTCTGCTAGAATAATCCATTGGATGAGGTGGAAGTTTTATGGTTTCACGTATTTGCACAGCCGTAAGAGCCATTGATAACAGTGCTGATGGAGTTCCTTGTACACGTCACAAGTAGATTATGATGCCCCTGTTTAAAGAATACCATCGTGCAATAATGCATGGCACTTGGTGGAGAACTACAGTAGGTAGCAAGGAATGTTGTTATACAGAGAAAGAAGTTTGGTGTTTCGACTATTCAGTATTTCAAACGTGGTGTCCCCATTGCATGATAGCATGCAGGGAAAAGGAGGTTTTTGTGGTCAGGTTTTCTGTGAACGTCGATATTTTCGAAAAGGGCAAATTGTGTTGTGTGTTGAATACAGATTTTAGCTTCATGCCTTATAAATCATTGACACTCACATACAAAAGAAACAGAAAATCCACTGAACGTATGACACATTGATTGTACACTGATTGCGATGTATACAAGTTTAGTTACAACTACAATACTTGTCGTCTGAGCGTTCTACTTTTCCAACGGAGGCAGGGAGAGCTCCGAGGGAGGGTGAATTGAACAGATCGCACAGCAGGAACTCGGGATGTGGTCTATTTCTTATTCAGTACCCTCAGTGTGGCATGATAGTGTACGAGGAAGAAGAGAAAAGAGTCTGTATGGAGGAACTCACCCTTTGTCCCCTTCCCTCTATGATAGAACATGTCATCACGATGAATGAAGATGTGATTACCACTGTGCAATAAAAAAGAAGGGGGGGGCAGGGAGAGATCTTCCTGCTTGAAAAAGAAGCAAGGATTTCATGTTCAGCTTTGTAAACAGCTTTGTGAAATCCCATGATTCAGCTTCCATCAAAGATCTCTGCAGTGCTTCTATAATTAAGGGTGTTTTTTTTTCATTTTTATTTCATTTTTAAAAAATTTCTTTAGTCATTTTGATTTCTTACAATTCAGCTAAAATTGTGACTGTTCTCATTACATTTATACACATGATTTTTTTTTTTTGATATTGACAGAAACTTCATGATCTGAGAGCTTTGTTTTTGGATTGCTAGGAACTTGCACATTATATATATATTTATATTTTTGGCAAGGAAAAGCATTGCTTGATAATATTTGTACCATTTGACTTCATAGGAAGTTGTTATAACATACAGCTTCTTTTCACAAAATGGGAAGTGATATGCTTCAGTATCTATGTGTTCATATTCTTTGATTCTGCCAAAATGATATGTTTCCTTCCTGTTCATTAGTCAGGTACATGTATTTGTGACACACAATCTGTGTGCTGTTGCCACAAATATTTTATTCAATGCGTAATATTTTCAATGACTCCTTGCTATTCACTTCAGCACTGTCATGATGAAGTAAAATTGTATTTGCTTTTTTCAACAGTCCAAGAGAGAATGGAACTGATAAAGATAAAGGGTAGGTCTATCATTTACTATGCCACATTTGCTGTCAAGTGTACACAAGATATTGTTTTATTTCACCTTTGCATTCACAGAGCTTCAAAATAATTAACCAAATCCCTTTCCCCAGATTGGACTAACCTTTTAGTTGACGGGTTTGTTTGCCGGGTTGTGTCTAACTATTTCTTCTATTCAGACTTCTGTTAATATTGATTTGATTCTTTCCTTTATTACCTGCACTTAATGTAATACGCAGATTCTGTTCTCACCATCTTTTTTTTTCTTTCTTTTTTATGACATGTTCTCCAGGAACTGCAGTGTGATGCAGTGAGCACCAGTGCACAAAACTAAAAGCTATTCAATTCTCTCTTTGTAGTTAGAAAATCATTCTTCTTTGTTGGAATAGTTTGCATAAAATGTCATTAGATTTAGTTCTTCTGTATTGTTGAACCATACTTCTTTTCTTTAATAGTAGGCCTACATGTGGTTGAAGCATCCACCATGTTGTTGAGTCTTAACAGAATCAATTGAGATATTAGTAATATAATATTTGGTAATATGAGGCTGTAAAAGGGGGATTATGGGGTTACTTTCGACCTAGCTTTGCAGTTTTAAAATGCTAGCTTTGTAAATTATTTTTTTTTCTTTTGCTAGAATGGTTTTTAGGCATATACAGAATGTCCCCCCAAAAAAATTACAACTGGAAAATTTCTGCATTAATAACTTTCAATATGATTTAACTGTCTGAATGCTATTTCAGGATCTTAAAATAGAACATCTTAGCTTTATTTTCCAGAAAAACAAACAAACAAACAATTGATTTCGGTAAGTGATCACAGAGAAATGTGGATCATTGTGAAGAAGGTCATGGGTCTGTTTCTTCCAACTTCCACTTGGATGCTCTTGGAACTGCATATTAATGTGTGAACACAATGGACAGAACTTAGAAGGGATTCCTAACACGCTCTACAAAAATCCTAATTACTCTTTGACCACTGCAGCAAATTGAAAGGGATTTTCTGTATTCTACCACATGTGGGTAATAAGTTATATGCCCTGAAATTGTATGTGGATTGATTCACTATATTTAAAGTTATTGCGGAGGGTCTTGTAGTAGTTTGTTTTTTCTTCTTTTTTTTTTTGGGGGGGGGGGGGTACATACAGTATGGATTAGTGAAGAGCGAGTCTTTTTTTTTTTCTTAAAATCCTTGCACATATACGAGTCAATGGATTTTTGTAATTTTCTTATTGTAGCAAATCACCCAAGTCTAAAAAAAGTTATGTTAGTAATTCTCTTTGCTCATGTGATCTGACCTTAGATATTTGCAATGCTGTGTAACTCCAGTAGCTTATAGTGTAGTTTGCTTTGAAATCATGTTAAAGCATAGACTATCTGAAGCTTTGTGGATTTTTTTCATTTCATTTCAAATTATGCTGGCTCACCACATCACTCTGCTATTCATTACCAAAGAGAAACTTTCTGCTTCAGAGCATTTATTTGCTGGTCAGTTTTGTTTACCTGTGTTTGCAGGTGTTCATTTTTTTTTTCTACATACATATTATACATTGTCAGCATACATCATGAACAGCTTGTACTTTTACAAAGATAAATGTCTATTAAAAATGTCATTGTAAGGAACAATGAGGAAGTTTTCCTATAGTGGGACTTATCATTTTTTTTTTTTTCAATCAGTATTATGAATTGCAGTTCACATGACTCCAAACAGTCAATGGAATGCTTCAAATCCATTGATAGGTTTGTTTCTGGTAAAACAAAGTGGACTGTTGTCTTTGTATGATTCACACCGAATTTCCATAGTTAAAATGGGCTTTTAAATCTGAAATGCAAACAAAGTGTTGCACATGTAAACTTATATGGATTGTACAGATGTTTTACCAGTTTAGGGTATAATCACTGGGCACATTCTTATTATAAAGACAGGGAACCATTCAAATATGTTTACTACTGGCATCATCAATTTTGTAAACTTAAAAATGAAAGAATGTAAAATAGCAACAAGAGTAGTTGCTTTTTATGATTGCTGCTGTAGTCTTTTTGTGCAAACCGAGAAATTGTTTGCCGGCGTTCAACAAAAGCATTCATTCAGGACTCGATGCGGAATGTGGTTCCTCATTTGTAGCATTGCCACTGAATGTGGAGCAGCTCTGATGCTGTTACTGTGCTGTGGTATTCAAATTTTCATCAGAAACTCCAGGTAGTGGATGCCAACATGCATCTGCGTTGGACTATGCACCAGTCCCCATGTTTTCCTCGTGCTTTTTGCCTATCTTTCTTTGTCATATAGCTACCTGCTTTGCATCATTCTAGCTTTGTGCGGGTTTTTTCTTCATACTTCTGTCACATACTTCTGTATAGTTTACTACCCGTGTGCATTGTTGTTTTACTGCATAATACACTTGTCTTTTAGCTCACTATTAGGAATAAAGGAACAGTATAATTTTGAGGTAGAAAATAAAACCAACATGAAAACAAACAAAGCAAGCAGTGATTTTCAGCCAATGAGTGTTATTTCCCTTTATGGCACCTTGTAGTTGAATAATGCAATGCATGCATTGATTTTGGGAAGGGCGAACATGCTTTTTAGTCTAGTAATTCATGCCAAGTTATTCATTTTATATTGCCAACAGGGCCATTTTAGTATTAGAATGGTACCACAGGAGGAAGTTTCTTAATATGATATTTACAGTAAAAGCTGTGATGGGTTTTAGCTTGCTAGGGGCAAGCAAGGGCCATTTTAGTATTAGAATGGTACCACAGGAGGAAGTTTCTTAATATGATATTTACAGTAAAAGCTGTGATGGGTTTTAGCTTGCTAGGGGCACCATCTCAAGATTTCGTCAATACTAATAATGTGCATGGAGGTACGCTGTAGCTAATAACAAAGACAATTGCTTAGAAGAATGGCCCCATAAAATTGAGCATACAAATTGTCAGTAGAATTCATGACCACCTTTGTAATTTGGCAGAACATTTGCTACAGTACTTGTTCTTTGCAAAGTTTATACAATATGAAAGACTGGTGAAGATGGTGAGAAAGGAAATTTATTGTCTTGTTTGAGTCCTCATTATTAGAAGCTGTCTTCTATTTCATTTGTAAAGTTTGTTTAGGTCATGACGCCGAAAGGTCAAGATTACGTACTTTATTTGCATTCCTAATTACACAACTCAATAAAATTAAGATTCACACAGAATTGGTAAAACAACAACTTTAATGAAAAGAAAATCATTGAATAGCAAAGTTGAATATTACTGTTCCAAGGTCAGGGATCAGAGTTCCTAATGAAATATTAGAATATCTGGAAGGATACTTCATTGCTAGCCATCGCTTACTACTGTATGACAAGATGCAATAGGTTGAAAGTAGATTGTAACAAAGAAGGAGGAGGAGAAATCCTGTATTAGGTGTTGTGGTGAATTTTCACATTTTGTGTGATGAAGGGGAAAGTTGAGTCTTCCCTGGAAAAATTTGTGTCTTTTTACTACAATGTATCATTGATGTGACGTATTTGTAAAATAAATCTTGTCATAAGTAGCTCCTAAGGTCAGTATAATGCGCAGTGGATTTACCATACAGGTAAAAACAAATTGTTTGTGATTTGAGTATGGCTGTTGATCTTCCTTTTCTTGTTTTTGTTCATATTCTATCATCTTTTGCTGTTTTTCTTTGGTGTTCTCTTTATTTTTGAGCAGCATTTTTTCCTTCTCTCTTCTGCTCCTTCTGCTTCTGTCTGTCTGTCTATCTGTCTGTCTTTCTCCCTTTCTTGTTACATCTTCTTGCTTCTAACTCTTACTTTATGGTTCACAGTAATTTTATCAAGCTTTTCTACAAATATGTAACTTGGTATGTTTTTGTTGTCGTTTATAACATGATCCCGTCTCTTGTCGCTTTGCAGCAACCGGCTGAAGATCATCATCATGAATGTTCCAACCAAAGTGGAGCATAAGGAAATCGAGAAGCTGGCAAACACCTTTGGCACTGTAACAGAATGCGAGCCACGTAAGTATTTCAAAGAAACCTGTGCATGATCTAGGCAGTCGTTGCTAATTACATGGAATGGCAATGTATCGTACAGTTGTGTTTTCTGTTCTGTTACAGGTGATAAAGATTACTTTAAAAGAAGGGAAAAAAAAAGAGGTTCACATATTTTGTAACAGATTGATTTTCTTTTCACCAGAAAGGGGTAGGTGTATTTGGATTCTTGTGCTTCGTATGTTCCATGGAGAACATGCATGAAAAATATGGTATTAGTTACCAGTGGTGTGGATATGAAACTTCAGTTGACTGTGATGGCTTGCTTGCAAAATTTTGAGTGTTTATTGGGCATGGGTTCTGAATACATGGCAATAAATTCCTGATATAAAAAACTTTTTTTTTTTTCCCGTTGTTTGTTTGTTTTTTTGCTCCAGTTGTATTTCAGATTTTGGGTGTAAGTTCAAATTTCAAGGGTATTCTCTTAGTAAATATAGCGGGCCTCTCCTTCCTGAGTTTGGAGGCCCAGAATATTTTACCTCTTGTCCCACTGTGCAAAAAACAAACAAGTCAGCAAACAAACAAACAACAACAACAACAAAACCCAGCTACAATATACTGTGTCTGGCATTGTAATGCTATTAAAGGAGTTACTGTATTAAGTGACTATGTAAAGGCTTTTGACCGGTATGTAAGGCAATTTTAAACTAGTTAATTTGACAAAGATGTACACTGATTGTTTTACGTTCAAATTTCGTCAGTCAAAATCACCGTCCCTTCCATTTGACCTAGATGCAATACACGTACTGTATATCAGTGCTGTGCACATTCCATGCCGCAAAAGAAGCTTGCTAGAAAGTTTTTTCTTACATCTCAAAAATAACTGAGATGATGGCATATTCATTATGCCATTAAAGAAGATGTGGTTTAGTGTGAATGCAAGCACAGAAGAAATATTTTAGGTACATTTTCCGAGTATTTGATGTGCTTTGAAAATTAATGCTTTGATCCCAGAGATGACCAAGTATTCTTGTGTCCTTCAGGGTACTATTCTTTAGTTTATGATACATGAAAGTTACGGAAATCAAAGCTTTGTAGAGTTATCCCTACTACCAGTGTGGTTGGAATTCAGATGTGCAAGCAGGATAGCCCCATAGCATGCTTTCCATTGCTCACTTTGTAGACATCTCACCAAACAAAAATGTTCTGAATTCCATCTGAACCTGCAGAAAGCTTTGGTGGAGGCTTTTAGAGATTGTATGATGATTGTGATGATGTCACCATCACCATGGCGACAGTAGTGTGTTCTTTCATCTTGGCAAAGTCTGCCCAGTTTCGAATAGTGAAAGCGAGCAGGCGTCTTTGGGTAGCCTCATTGTGCCCTGTGCTTTTGCAACAAATGCTTTTACCATGTCACCCGTCACTCGGGAGCTTTGTTGCATTGTGGGATGAGCTATGAACACCGCTCTTCCAGCACCGAAACCGGTGCTCGTGTTTGAAATTGAAACATATGGTTTGTCTATTCCGAACTCCAAGTGAACTCCGTTGTGCCTGAGAGAGGAGAGAGGCTCATATGCGGTCAAGTCTCCCTGTATTAAACCTTGTAGTGTACCTACATAAAAAAGAACTTGTGGATGGTTATAATGGGATTTAGATTTACATTGTAGCTTCAACAATAATTAATACATACTATGTGTGGAAACACCTGTAATTGTTGCAGCCACCCTTTGCTATCAGGTTCGATGTTACATGTAATTCTAGTGTAATGCATTCAATAAGTGATAAATCTTTCACTACATGCTTTGGAAAACCTTTTGTGATATGCCCCTCATAATACAAAGCTTGTGGGGAATTAACTTAATCACTGAAACAAGTGCATTTTGCTTTGCATGCCCTTTTTTTTTGGGGGGGGGGGGGCTGGACTATAAATTTGAACTTTCTGAGGCAACTGTGAAAGTTGCTCAACCCTTTCCACCAGGGACTTTGGACAGTGTGTGCAATGCTACATATGTGATTTTCCATGCCAATGGGTATCCAAAGCATACAAGGAGATAGCAAGTATATAAAATGCAGATGGACAGTCGGTGTAGTTTAGCTTATATGTCCTTGTTAGCGAGGTTTTCACCTGGTTTTGTGTCTTAAGATTTTTGAAGGAAGAGGAAGCATGATTGTAGGTTTTTGTTAGTAAGTGGTTATGAGCTTTATATTATGAGAGCTATCATATTTTGTTCAAAGTCTTTACCCACTTCCAGCAGCTTGTACTTTATGCTGGAGTGTAATGTTCTATGAGTGTAAAGACACCATCATGTAAAAAGGGCATGCCAATCAATAACCTGCACACATGCAGAGCCCCAAAAGAGAGAGAGAAATAAAAAAAAGAACAAAAAAAGAACAAAAACAGAGAGAGGAGAGGTAGAGGGCCTGAGTTCATCGACTATTTTTACATTGCCTTCGAGACAATCACCTTTGCAATGTTCACAAGGTTCTAGTTTAGACCGCATTGTTGAAGCCAACAATGATTGATAGGCCAGGATATTAGTACAATCGCATTCAACATTAATTTCGAGGGAGTAAAAAAGTGGCCTGAGTAAAGATCTCTGCCTCTCGTCTGGCTCGTAAATGGACATTAGGGGAAATGCTCCTAATGAGGCAGCCTGTTCATGAAATAATGTTTCCCCTCTTTGTCATATCAGTTCATCTTTTTCGCCCAGCTCCTCTCTCCCGCACACCCTGAGAGCTATGAGACTGCCCCGTCTCTCAATTATGAGATAACCTGCGGCCATTTGTAGTTCATGCAGGGTGGGCAAGTTCAATGGCCTCCTTGCCCTGCCCCAGAAGGGGATTCAAGGGGGAAAGGGGGGGGGGGGGGTAAAAAGGGAAGACCCAAAGAAGAAAGAAAAAGAAGAAAGAAATAGAAGGATGGGATGGTAGTTGCTGGGAAGGGGAAAGAAAGATCATTCATTAATGGCCCTCAGCAAACAAAGACATGAATCACATGCGTCGTATCTTGAGGACATGTGCGAGTAATGAAAGCAATAAAGGGATGCCCTGTTAACTCTGCTAGCACCAGCCTTAACAAGCTGAATCCCATTTGGTGTGTGTGTGTGTGTGTGTGTGTGTGTGTGTGTGTGTGTGTGTGTGTGTGTGTGCATGCATGCATGCATGCATGTGTGTGTACATGTACAGTATGAAAGGGGGGGGGGTAGGTGATGACACATCAGTGAATGACCTGTATCAGTGAACACAGCAGGGGTTGATGAATATTCATTAGGATATTGCAGGGATTCACCTTTTAACAGCAACATTGCTTTGAAAGTTTAACACAATTTCCATGATGCTGCAAGTGCCAACTATGTGACAAAATTAATTCTTACCTTTATAATTTTTAGTATACAAAATCCATTACCTTGAAGTTGTTCAAGGGAATAAAAATCTTTCAGGACAAAAGCAGCAAGTGAACTGTTTAAAATCTTGGTCACTCTCCATAGTTCGTGTTTTAAATGAGGGGAACCTGCTGTGTTTCACTATCTCATGTATGATTCACTGGCCATTCGCTCATGAAATAATCTTAGAGCTCTAATTTTGTGTGTATTGGATAGAATTTCTAGGCTCATGACAAATTTCATATCAGTTGATACGAATGCTTCATTTCAGGTTCTTACTGTCGTATCAAATTTACTTTTATGCGACATACGATTGTAAAAAAAAGATGAGAAGAAGGAAAATGAGATTACCACACACAACATGTACCTTCAGGCAGAATGTAATATATAGTATGTGATGCCATAAAGTCAGCAAGAAGCCTTCAGGAACTTTAAAGATCACCATGCCAGTAATGTCATTTAATTGGCACTAATTAAAATAATGCATGCCGCACACTGTGCTGTGCTGTCTTCTTCTTCCCCCAACATATGCAGTGGCCTCCAAGAACCCCAATGGTCACTACGCCGTGGTGGTAACTTATGAGCAGCCAGAGCAAGCTGAGCAGGCCATCAGGCAGCTCAATGGATACGAGTACCAGGAGTCCAAACTGAGGGTAAGTGAACACGGGCAGGCTGCAGTTCTCTGTGAATACTGCATGTACATGTATACAATCCCAACCCCCATTGTACTTGGAACAAAACATTTAGAATGAAGTCAGAAGTCAGATTGTGGTATTGGCACTTTTTTGTTGCTGTTCGAGAGTTGAAATGAATCATGTTCTTGTCAAGACCTTCCATGATTTACTCTAGTTTAATAGATACTGCTTACCAATAGATCAGTTTGTTACCATATGAAAATTGTATGCACACTTTGAAAACAAGGGTTGTCACCAGCAACCACGAAGCTTGCCCCAAGGCCTGCCTGACATAGTAACAAGTAATGCATGCAAACCTGATTCCAAGTATTGAAATATATACTGTATCTAGAATATGTGCAGATGGATGAATCAGCTTGTTAGTACATGTAGGTCTTTTGAGATGGAAATATATCCATACCCGGGCATGTAATTTGAATGTAATGGTAAGCCAGCCTTTTGATTTGCTTGAGCCAAACATTCATATTGTGATTATTACTCGGTGTCCACATGGGGATTTGTCATATTATTTTTATATTCATGTAGTGCTGGCAATTTTCCCCATGTGTAGTTGGAATCGATGCCTGAATGAAGAAAATCAGAAGATGATTTTAGTCTTCACATTCATTCGTGTGTGTGTGTGTGTGTGTGTGTATGTTGGTTTTTCCGGGGGGGGGGGGGGGGGGGGATAGGGTCACACTTCAAAACTTCAGCTCATTTCAGTACAACAGGGTCAAATGAGTAGTGCTCTCTTTTCCATGATGATTAGAAGAGCATTTTTCTTGTAATCGTCAAGGGAGGACTTGCTCATCTTACTTGATTCAACACAAATTGTTCCCCAGGATGTATGTTCGTTGGTGTCACAGATGGGAAACTATGCCACTTCCTGATTGGGTAATCAATGACCAAAAAACAAAAACACAAAACAAAAACAATGCTACTTCTTTCATATCCAGTTTGGGTGAGCGGCAATTAGTTGGATGTGGGCATCACCATGTTTGCCATGTCTGACGTCATGTGAGTGTGACTGGAGGTGTTGTCATAAAGCCAAGTCAGCATGGCTTGTGTGTTGAAAGGTTTCATACTCTGCAGTGGTTTTCGTTGGGTTAGCATCCACCTCTGCCAGATTAGAACTCACTAGAACCATCATTAAAGGTAGGGGATACCTTTTACAGAATTCCCAAAATGCAGCAAAACATTAAATATGAACCTCAGGGGACTTGTTTAGGCCACTGCTTAGAAATTTGGAAGTCAACAGTTATCTACAATTTGAATAATGCACAAAACTCAACTACTCAGTAGTTCTGTGTGTCAGCCACACTTGAGCCTTTTTGTTGCAGTCTTCTGTATTTTTTTATCTACAAACACAAATCTAAAAGTATAAGAGCTGATGTAATAACATATAGAGTGTGTGACAAGAATGTATATAGAAATGTTTGTAAGTTTTGATGAACTTTATTCACAAAATATACATGATGGACTCCGTATGCAGTGCATGGGTCTCCAAAGGTAGCCTTGTAATGTACTGGAATTTACGGTGAGCCCCGAAAAGAATTCAATTCAAAATCTAACGGTCAATAAAAATGTACGAAATGTTACCTTCCACTTTCAATACTTTATGGGAGTTTCTAAAATGATACTCTTTTCAACATACCACTGTGTTTATACAACTCTTCATTTAAGGCATGCAAATGGGATTCCCTACCTTTAAGAGGCAAAAAGTAGGCAAAGTACAGCAAAGAGATCAGTAGTTACAGTATTAAGTATGCAAGCAAATTCCACTGCTTTTACACTTGTGATAGTTACTCTGTTCATTGAATTTCCTCCCTAAAAAACTTCCATTCTTTCAATTAATTTTTGTGTACTCAGATAAACTCTGCGGCGCGGTGAAAAGTCAAGCAAATTCAAACATCAGAATGTTGCACCATTTGAATGTGACCTGCAACTTGTAGTCAATGTTAAGGTGTCCTAGTGGCAGCTGGAAAGCTTGTTGCTGACACATGATTTTGATGTGGTTTCAGTCTCTTCATCTGTTTTGCGTGTAAATTGAGACTAAAGAGTGTTTTCTCCTTCCATTTTTTATTTTTTTTTTTAATGAATGTGTGTGACGGTGGCTAAATATACGGATGCTGTCTTCTCTAACATTTTCAAAGTTTGAAGAAGCCAGTGCCTTCAATCTTTGTGTTTTTTTTTTTTTGTGTGTGTGTGTGTGATTTTGTGCTTAAAAGATAACAGAAGGCAAAACAGCATTACTTGACTCATATATGACGCTGGCTTTATAGTAGCATGTTGGATAGATGAAACCTAAGTTTTATAGCTTTCTGATTATCTGGACCTAATTCTGCTTAATGACCACTGTTGCACCATTATGGTGATTCTCCATCCAAAGTGAACGTTTCTTTAGGGTCGATGTCACTGCCGCAACTGCTATATTCCTCGTAACACAGTGAAGTAGAAGTTGGTGTATGCAGGGCAAGTCATGGGGTGCATAACCCTATAGATAGTCTGTATGACAAGCAAGCAGCCAAAGAGGGCTGAAATTTGTCCGTCTTATCTATCGAACGTCTGTTGCGGCACAGTATGAGTTCACTGTGAGTCACCGCTCCTGCAGTGATGTACAGCAGCGTGTGCTGTATGAACGAGATCCACAGGATATAGGCACGTAGGAAATCCTGGTTGTGACGTGGGACTCTGTGAATGGTTACATCCTACATCACCCGGGAGTGTTGCAGGGCGGGCTGCAGGGTGTTTAGTTGTTGTTTTGTTTGTTTATTTTTGCTTTCCTGAGAGGATAGAGCCAGAAAAACGATACTCGAATAGAGAGGTCCTGTAGCATGTAGTGCTAGGGGCTTCCATGTACTGTGCATTATTGATAACTCCATTCTTAATGGGACTGATTTTCTTGTTTCTTCAAAATCAACTACATACATTAAATACCTCATCAGCCTAGCATTGAAAATGTAAACTCTTGTTCATGTAAAGATTGTTATATAATGATTGGTTTGAAAGGAATGTATTTCTTATGAAACTTTTTTTTTTCTTCAAGTCTTGCGGAGTGTCTCAGGACTGCCTTTCCAACTGTTGCTTGGGACCGAGTACATTCTCTGAACCTTCGCAGTACCCACATGAAAAAGCCAGAATATGTTGCTGAATGAGTACCGTATATAGACAGATTACAGTGTTGCGGTGCAGCCTGAAGTAGCCTAACATGCAGATGGCATTTAAGAGAGTAGGCTTTGCATACAGGAGTTCTATATCTTGATGTTGGCTTATTGCCTATCTTTTTCTTTTTCTTTTTTTTTTGGGGGGGGGGGGGGGTTCACGACAGTGGGAATTCCCATGAAGTGCGTTGCTCCATGACACCAGCCATCCTGTAGGAGGAGCCAATAGGGTTTCCATCATAGGCATAATACACGTATGTTGATGCTGGATCGGTGGTGTGCCATCCTAGCTCTTAATCATCCTCCTCTTGCCGGTGTTCTACCATTCCTCAAAAGATCCTGAGATTTGGCCCTCTTCAGTGTCATTTTACTGCTCTCACCTCACACTTTCCCCACAATTTCTACAGTAACTCTTATCCCTTTGAATTTCCATGTCCAATCCCCACCCCCGTTTGTGTTCGTGGCCCTCTTCAGTGTCATTTTACTGCTCTCACCTCACACTTTCCCCACAATTTCTACAGTAACTCTTATCCCTTTGAATTCCCATATCCAATCCCCTCCCCGTTTGTGTTCGTTAAACTCCCCTCCTTGAGT
This sequence comes from Diadema setosum, assembly GCA_033980235.1. Lineage (NCBI taxonomy): Eukaryota > Metazoa > Echinodermata > Echinoidea > Diadematoida > Diadematidae > Diadema > Diadema setosum. Next base: position 6,080,392 of record CM067075.1, read on the forward strand.
CATTGCTTTCGTGAGTGCTATTTCTCGTGCTACCTCATCAATTGTATTCTTCATCCACTTCCCCACTCATTTCCCCCACTTACTTTTTTTCTCACTGTGTAATTTCTGGTGTTGTGCAGGTAAAGTTCAAGAATGGCGGCAATCGCACAAACCGCTTCAGGCAGAACCAGGGTGGCCCAGGGGGCATGTACAACCATCAGCAGCACGTACCAGACACCTCCAACTTCCCCGTCAGGTGAGCCAAGTGTTCTAGTGGTGGTGATGGTGGTTGTGGTGGATGTTGACGATGGTGTTTGCAGAGTGTTGTACCCATAAACTGAAACTGCATTGTGCCCAAGGTTCAAACACAAACAGCTACAATGAAAACAACATTGTATACGTCATATACTAGTATTACGCTGGGTTTTAGTTTTGTGAATTGCTCGAGTTGGGTGCTATCCACAAAATTAAAGGCATCGTTTACCATTTGCAGATAAAACAGAAACCCAGCTTGAGTGCTTCAAAATAATGCTTATAATGTGAGTTAGGGATAAAAACAACCCATGTAAAATTTTAATCGTTATAATCCATGTTAAATATTGTTAAACTTGCAAAATGTGAACATTGGTTATGATAAAATTGTTTCTAGACAAAAGCGTCTACAGTTATGGTTTAATAGGATAAGTAGTGATATCTCCTTATATTTTAGGCTTTATTGCAAAATTTTTATATGGTAGGATGTTTTGTGATACAACTGACCTACACATTCCCATCAAATGTGATAACTCGAAAATTTTTTGAATCACTGCTCCAAATGGTAAACAGTACCTTTAAGAACTTAAGAAAATGTTAATTCTGATTCTGATGTGAACACAACATGCATGTGTACATGTACTGGTACGCAGTATACTGTACACGTCACATGGACATTGTGCATGATAATACTGTACTTCATGATCGCAAATTAAACCACTCATGAAATTGTCGCAGAGTTCCGATTTGTTCAAAGTTAGACTCGATTAATATGTTGCATGTACAATGTAGTATCAAAGTGAGGGAATACCGAACAACCAAGGATAAATGCTGTGTTAAACACTCTTGCCAGGTTTCCCAGAATTCTTCCAGAGGTTGCCTGAAAACTGAACTCTTTCTTCACTTCTGGACAAAAGAATTCATACAGCCTCTCCGATTATGATAAGGAATAGGTTCTTCTCATGAGATACATGTAGCACACACACCACAAAAGCTCCCTGATTGCTCTGTGGTTTTGATTTGGATGTTGGAAGCCTTGCAATAGGCTAACTTCATCATACAATTGTATATGTTTTCAGTGTAATATAAAAGTACATGCTAATGTAGCTTATTTCTTTTTTTCCCTGCAGTTTAAGTGATTCTGTGCTTGTGATATTATATTAAAGCAGTGACTGCTCACATATATCCTTCTATATAACATGATGCTTAGGGAGGGGGAGGAAGAAGAAAGAGGCTGGTTGGTGACACATTTGCTCCCTTGGCAATTGCTCGTGTGGTATTTTCTCCAAGGACTTGGGGTTAGGGTTAAAAGTTGTAACGGGGTTTTAGGTTTAGTTCAATATGAGAATTAGGATAAGGTTTGGGGTTATGTTTGTGAATAGAATCTTTGTGTGGCTGTATTAGCATGCAAATATTTCTTGGGAGCAATTGTCGCAGGAGCAAATGTCATGGAACCGGGCATAATAAATGCTTGCAAGATAGTGACTCACTTTCTGTTGGCAGCAAGTTTAAAGTTTGGGTCAGGCGAAAACAATTATTTAGCAAGTGGAATCCACACAAATATGGAATCCTGGAATTGGATGATGTGAATTTTTTCCTGACATGTTATGTCGCCTGACAGTGTGAGCCCCAGTCTCGTTTCCCAGATGCCACAAACTCTCGGAATGTGTTTGTAACTGATTGCAGAAATAAGTATCACATCCTACCCTTTCACTCTTTTGTGGAATGTTTGTTTCATTGCTTACATTCTTGTGAGGTTTAATCATGCTCTGCAAGTACGGTACTCTACTGTATGTCAGTCCCCCCCCCCCCCCCCAAAAAAAAAAAAAAAAAAAAAATTACAACAGTACCCTCTGCAATGAAACTTTAAAAATCCTGAATCAATCCAAATACAATTCCAGGGTATGAAACTATAACTTACTACCCACATCTTACAGAAAACCCCATCCGATTTGCTTCAGTGGTCAAAGAGAAATGAGTTTTGTCGAGCATGTCAGGAATCCTTCCCCCCCCCCCAAGTTCTGCCATTGTGTTCACACATTATGCAGCACTTTCCAAAAGCATCCAAGCACTAAACTTGGAGGAATCAGACACATCATATGACATGCTTTACAACAAGTGACCGCTAAACCAAATTGAATGGAGTTTTCTGCATAATATAGCTAAGATGCTATATTTTAAGACCCTGAAGTAGCTTTTAGACAGTTACAGCATATCTGAAGTTATCAATGCGAACATTGATTGTAATTTTTTTTGGGACATACTGCACATGAGTGCATAAACATATTATAAGGCACATGCAGTGCTAATAACAAAAGGCATGCCTATAAACTTATCCGCTCTTTTTTTTCTCAGAATGCTGGTGAGGAGCGAGTTTGTTGGTGCCATCATCGGCAAAGGCGGCAACATCATCAGGTCAATCACGAAGGAAACAGGATGCAAGTGAGTTTCCCCCCCCATGTCCGTTTTCTGCTCTTTGATGATGCATGGTCCCCTACAATAGCTGCCACAGTGAATGACAGATCTGACGATGTGGGTGTATAGAGAGAGAATGTATTGTTGGCTAGCGCCGGGTTGGGACTGCAGTGATCAACTGCCAGTGTATTTGTTGGTGTAATAAAGGCTTAGTGTCTGTGTTCCCATATGTTCGCAGTGTGCCATCTTCGGGAATGTTATACAATTATTGCCTTTTTAGAGGAATAATATAATGCTCAATATCCTTTGTGGGAGTTGTATTTTCATTTAAGAGATTATATTTTTTGATGTTGACTCGATAGGAAAAAGGTTGACTATGAAGATATTCGCTTGATTGGGAGTTGTAGATTATGTGAAAGTTGAAATTGAAATTATAGAAATTGAAGTACCATTGTACAGTGTAAGAGTATAATCCTAGTTTGCCCACGTCCTGTGGTAACTCTTGATTGAGCATCTTCCTCTCTACAGTTTTTGCCATATGGTAGTGGTGTGTGCATGGGTGTGTGTGTAAGTATGTCTGTGTTTGTGTGTGCTTTTGTGGGGTCTTAAGTGCCATTGACATTCCACGTGAAAGGTCGTATGGCTAGTCAGTACACATATGACCTCCGCCTGAAGACAGATGACCATGTGGTAAAATAGCCAGGTGTGTGCTCTGAGAGAGAGAGAGCTGTGGGATGTGAGATGCTGTGGGATGTGAGATCCTATGGGACCGGGAGTGTTCACAGCCCCTGAGCTATTTTTCTACCCTAGTGCTGGTCACTTTCAAACATTCCTCAGCCTTATGCAGGGGCAGAGAAGTAAAGGGAAGATGTTTTTGCCTGCTCTGTTCTTCTTCTTACTTTTTTTAATATGTAGATGAAGTTGTTAAATTAGCAATTGTTTAGCAAGTGAAGTTACTAACATGAATATTTTCAACAAATTTAAATATTTTGAATATTACAGTTCAGTGCAGCATGAAAATTGCTTGTCTTTCACTGTGCATTATCTTGTAGTAATATACTTTTGTAAGCACACAGGTATTAGAGGCACAATTTGCTATTTATTTATATAGGAAAGCTCTGCACTTCCTAGATACCAGCAGTATGTAGAAATTGTAGACTTAGTTGTGAAGAATTTTGAAGGCATCATGTATTACGCAATGTACGTAGGCGAAAAGTGGAAACTTTGAATAGCCATGTGTCAAACCTATTATGTTAATAATATCCTTGACACTGACATACTTCTAATTTGTATGTAAATATTTTGTAGCAGTACAATGCAGGAAAATTTTCTAGGAAAATGCACATCCTGTGTCTGAAATTATTATCTTTACCTGGATGCGTGTACAGATGTAAATGATGGCAGGCTGATATTTAGAGAGATTAAGGAGCTCTCACAAAGAGGCTGCCAGTTCTGGGTTACCATGGCAATGGATGAGAAAGTTTACACGCTAAAAGGAAGAAAAATGTGCATTGACGTAAGGATATTCTTACCGCCATACCTTCTACGTCATATGACTCAGTTGTGTATTGTGTGAACGTATGAAGGTGATTGCTAGAGGCGTGCTTTTAAAGAGAACAGTGGGAGTGTCCTGTCACATGGTGATATTGGTATTACTCTGTAAAGAGAAATTTAATCTTGTACCCTCTAATCTATTAAAGCATGTAAAGGAGTAGTATGCTAGTTAGTCAGATATACTGTCTTCAGCATTTCAGAGTAATGTCATAATTGTTCCATTTCCTCTTTGTAATATCTCACTCAAGTACTTCAACTACTTAAAATGTACAGTATGCTTCTTTTATTTTCTAACGCAATATTTCAAGTAAAAATACTTTTTGATTTTTTTTAATGTTCCAGCAGAGTTTAATCAAATGGTGACAGTTATTTCCCTTTTTAAAACTAATTGCGATGGTTATGATTATTTAATGTTATGATTATTTAATGTTTTGATTATGTCGATTCGCAAACTGTTTTTACTCAAGTAGTGTAAAACAGTATTTTAGGGCAGCCTTGATATGGACTTTAATATATTCCACAGGCACTCAGGGCATCATTCTTCATGATGAACTAAAAATGTACTGAAAGTTTATTTAATTGCATGATGCGCAAATGGAAAGGGAAGAAGGTGTAAGGAAGAGACTTTCATAAAAAACAACAACAAAAGGTTTATGGAGTTCAAATTTTTAAAACTCTATTTGTGCATTTGCGTGTGCTTGTGAAACAAGGGATGTTTAGAGAGATCAGGAATTTACATTTATGTAGGGTCACAAGGTGCCACTCAACCTCCGGTTCTGAAGGAATTTTCATTTCACCACTACTAATCATAGGTTAGCAGATAATATGATTGATCAAAATCCAGCCACAACTCACAGATGCAGTTAGTGCCGCCTGCTTTGGCGTGACTCACGAGCATGGATTAGTGAGTAATGTCAGTCCAGGTGCCTTCGTCTGTATCACCTCCCCACAGACCCTCGACTCTTCCACTTTTACACAGCCATGTTTATTTTCACAGGTTGTTGATTGACGACATCTTACCTTTTGATTTAGTGGATAGAAAATAAACTGATGGAGAGTGTTTTTTTTTTTTTAATCTTTTTTCAAAGTATTCGGTGACTCTTTAGATGTGCCAAGATCTTGGGTTGTTATTACATCAGCTGTATGTAAGCATTCAAAGTGATTATCCTGTTTCAGAGGGCCTCATGTGTGCTCAAACTTGCGCCTGAATAAGTCGGCTGGTATAAAAAGTGTTGCCCAGTTGTATGAAGAATTGTCCGCATGATGTATTTGACTGTATTGGGTTAATTTAACATGTTCTTTATGCATAGCATAATAAATTGCAATGTGTATGGCTACAATGAGGGCAAAGTGTTTTACTTGCAAAGCTGTTGCAAACATTCTGTGTGTTTTGTTTTGTTCAGGGGAAATATTGAGTGTTTGTAGACTGTATCAGTTACAAGAGTTGGTCGTATGTATAATAGCTCCTTATCAACTTGTCCGGATTATTTGTTTGCTGTGTTTGTGACATGAAACATGGTTTGATTCCCCCAAAAGTATACGTTAACATTGATATTTTTTTTTCTTCTGTTCCTTCTACCCAACTCTAGGGTTGATATCCATCGTAAGGACAACATTGGATCTACAGAGAAGGTACAGGTTAATAAGTGTGAACTCTTTCTAACTTCTTTGTGTGAATTTGGACACGGTTGGCGTAAGTTCTTGCATGTGGTACTTTCCTTTGGCAGACCCTTGTGATTATAGTATGTCATTCAGAGCATTTACCTTAAGTGTACACTTTGTATGCTAACTGTTCTTCCATTGTAATCTCCTAAGTACGTGGATTTGAATGAGGTACATGAGGGGAAGGGGAGGGGGATGATCTAATTTTCCTGACTGTGAATGTTGTGACAGGTATAATGTATAGGCATGTCTACACTGAATTCCCACACTTTTTTTTTTTTTTTAATTTCCAGATTTAGCAATTTCATATGGATCTGTAGTATACATTGTACATTGTATATATATGTGATTTTGTGAAAGTATGAACGTCTATTTAATGCTCCAGGTTCCTTGAATAGTGTGAAAACTGAGGAGTTGGCAAATTTAATAGTTTTTGTGTTGGCAAGCATGAGGAAAAACATTGAAGTATGAGCCTCTGCCATCTTAAATGACACTTTAATATCTGATGATATACTATCCATGTGAGTAATGTGCAAAGTGATTGTAACTCTTTTTAGTCTTCATACATTGCCCCTCCCATTGGTTATGCAAAAATATTTTGAAGGGCAATAAATGTCCAGATTTTGACCATAAACCAAAGTTCACAACTAGGGAGGGAACTGGCATTGTTGTCATTAAACCTAAATTGCCATTTCTTCTTCCTCCCAAAACCAACCGGACATACTGTAAGCTTGTTGTGTGATCGCGGCCTTGCAAATATTTAATGAGGAGGGGAAAATACAGGCTTTAGAGTAGCAGCAACAGGGTATTATGCTCTCCATAGGCCCCAAGATCTCTCAATACATGTATGCCTCTGGTCCGTGGATGTTTATGCCAGCGTCTAGACCATGACTCCAAGAGAGAAGACACCCTTTTGACCTTGGGATCAGACGCCCTACGTGAGAGCTTGTATCTGGGACTGTAAACTGACCTCCTTTGGAAGAACAAATTCGCCTCATGCTGCCGACACAACACTAGTGGAAACTCTTTTCTCGCTCTCGCTCTCTTTCATCCCTGATGTGAATCCCCGCCCACCTCTTACATTGCCCCATCGCGTTAAGATCGCATGCAGGGAGACAAGCAGGAAGAGGTAGTCTAGACTGTGAGCCAGACGAAAAGTTCCCACACATGTCTCTCTGTTTGGGGGGGGGGGGGGGGGGGAGGAATCGCTAGAAAATTCAATCACACCGTGATAGACAGGCTGGTAGTGCCAAGCAGCTACACCCACTCTCTGCTTCATGTTCCTTTCATGAATTTTCGAGAGGAGTATCTTGTTCCTGTCGTGCGTACAGGAAAAAAAAAAAAGAGCGTCGTCGGCCGTCATATTTGTGAAGTGTGTATAAAGTATTGATTGCCCACACATTTAGATTCATTCATTGATCACACACTGAGCCGTGCCAGCTGCTCGTGTTTGCAGAGACTTTAATTTGCTTGCTCATTAAAGAAAAGGAAAACATATCAGCTGTTTGCTGAAGAATTGCAATTCGCGTGTTCTCGAGCAGGACGAGTGGTTTATGAACTGAGATTCCCAATCTTTGGCTTCCTGATTCTTAATATATTTATTCATTTATTTATTTATTATTGTTCCGGGGGGGGGGGGGGGGGGGGGGGGGCTTCAAGTCATTATTATACTGTCGAGTGTTATCAGTTGTAGACTTGAAATGAGCAGCTCCTTAGTCAATTCTAGTATAGAATAAACGGTCGAAACGATCAAGGCTTGTAGCATATGGTTTCCTAAGTTTTATCTGAAGTCATTTTTAAATTTCTAAAAATTTCTAGATTAATTGCACAAAACCAGGAGTGGTTCGCGTATTGTGTCTTGTGCTAGTATAAGATGTAATGAAACATTATGAAAAGGTGAAATGCGGAACATTGTAAGTAACACACTAAGTCTAGTTCCACCTTACCAAGTACGGGAGTGACAGTGTATGTAAATAAACTACCCCTTTGATTTTTTTTTTTTTTTTTTTTACAGGTATAGTGGAAGTTTATGGCCCTTCCGTTGTAACATGTGGTATAAGAGGTATGATAATTTCTCATAGACAAAATGCACTGCATATCTGTTCAATGAGGTAGTGATTGTTGTGACTGCTTTACGGATTGAGGTATTTGTATGTGATGTAGGGGGTGAGAAAATTTTATAAAAGAGAGGAGGAGAAGCAAAAGAGAAAAGGGGGATTCAATGGTGACTTGTGTGCTTTGCTTGCAGGCTGTGACCATCTGTGGCGAGCCCCAGCAGGTGACGGAGACCATCAAGAAGATTATGGAAGTCATGGTACAGGAGAGCAGCGAGGAGTCCCACACGTGAGTAGTGGCCGTCTTTCCTGCCCCCATCCTTCCCCCTTCCCCCTTCCACTCCCCCTCCCCACCCCTCCACAAGCAATACCAAGATGGATTATACGATAGTAGAGGAGAGAATGATAACAGAGCAGTATCGCCTAAAAATGCTCATTTTCATGTTTGATAATGTTTTTTTGAGCTGTTGGGAGGTTTCACGACATCACTCGTCCCAGGACTTGGATTGGACCCAATAGCTTTCTCCTCTTTTTCTGGAATTTAGATATCCTATTTTGCAGACAAATAAATTCATTTTCTCTTTTTTTTTTGTTGTGTGTGATGAAATCCACACACAAAAAAGGTCATCTCCTTGCTCATTTGTGAGGGTTCGGATGATCACAATACTCGGAGATACCCTGGTTTACGAGAGAGAGGGAGATCTTGCTGATTACCTCAGCGTTGACAGTCAATAAAAACGATATGAATGGAATTAAAGCACTCTGACCTGTATTTGACCCCCCAGTGACATGCCGCTGAAGCTCCTGGCACACAATGCCCTGGTTGGTCGTCTTATCGGAAAGAATGGATCGTCTATCAACAGCATTATGGAGGAATCCAAGGCAAAGGTCACAGTGTCACTGTAAGTATCCCTTCGCAGTGTGATTCTCACCCTCTTTCCCACACCACTTCTCTCTTTTCTTCTTCTCTCTCTCTCTCTTACTCTCTTTCTCTCACGCAGACAGACAGACAGACAGGCACACACACACAAAACACACACACACTCTGTTTTTCTCATAGTGGCTGTTAGCACAAACCTAAACACTTTGCTCTTTCTGATAGTGCATCTTACTATCGGTGATAGGCAGGATGGAAGACATCACAGCAGTTTAGTAGTCTAGCACTGGTATTTACAAGTGTTATTGTGTATTTAGTGTTATTCATTCACATGTGCAAAACAGAAATGTCTTCACACTGAAAAGAATTTTATGAAGGATTGGATAGTTTTGGCATTTAATGAATTTCAAACTCTTAGTCTTATTTGCGGTGTTAACTGTGAAATGCCCACTTCATGGACTTTTCACAGCATCCAAGACCTGACCGTGTTCAACCCGGAGCGCACCGTCACCATCTACGGCACGCCCGAGCAGTGCAGCATCGCCGAGTCGCTGATCAGCAAGAAGCTGCGCAAGGCCTATGAGAGCTACGTGCAGAACCTGCAGCCCCAGCAGCACAACCTCTTCCCCGGCCTCGACCACATGTCGCTCTTCTCCGGCTCCCCCATGCACCCGCACGCCCCACAGGGTCCCCCAGGGCCCTATGGACCAGGGCCCTTCGAGGGTGGAGTGAGTACTTTTGCAGATTCCCAGTTGGCCCCCTGGATGGAGGGTTTCTAGTGAGATTTACAAAAAAATCCTCTCGATGTGAGAGGCTGTTTCCATCAAAAGTACTTGTAGAGAAGTTGGACTAGAAAGACAGTTTGGCTCGTCAAATTTTTGATCTATGTAGGGGGATGGGAGTGTAAAGTAGCTGGAAAAAATATTGTAGGGGTTGCCTGAGACAAAATGTTTCCTTTGAAGCACTTTCGAGTTTTGCATTGGGTAGGGTAGTGAAAGATTATCAACAAACTTGTTTATGATCAGTGGTGCAGTTCCAAGCTCCTAAATTGATTGGATATTAGAGCTAGATGTGAGCATGTGTCTCTTGTGCATTCAATTCCAATGGTGAGGTTCACCTTTGTACTGGATTCCCCATGCCCTCTGTAAAAGTTGCCTTGTTGACATGAACTCCATGCAAAGCTAGGGTATGGGAATTGGATGGGGGAGGGGGTAATTGGTTAATGAGTAAGGGTTGGGGGGGGGAGGTAGTGGGTTAATGGATATGGGTGCGATAGGTGGGGGGAGGGGGTTCGAAGGTGGCTTTTAATTGTGGACTAGGAGTTGTTACGGGTCTGTTTGGTTGTGGTTTGTCTTCTGATGTTGTTTGCAGCATCACGGTCACTTCCCTGGTCTCTACTTCCCACAGCCACACTACCCTAGCCAGGCCCCGATGAACATGCCACATGGACCCCCAGGAGGCATGGTAAGTTAGAGTGTTGCCATTTTACTTCATTCATAGTCAGTCATGGATGTTGGGTACTTCATCTTTTCTTTGTGTATTTAACACTTACCATTTCTCATTTGACTTGTATTGATGCTAACTTGCCTTACCATTTGACAATACTTCACACTCACATGCTTGAAAGGGTGTTTCAATGTCTTATAACATGTTGAGAAACTTCTATTAGATGACTGAGATGGGTCAGAAATTGTAGTGCAGATATGTCAGCCATTTTGTGGCGGAGTTTAAATTCAGTTTCTTTTGGGGGAAAATGTGGAGATTTGAATTGATAACTAATGCAGTCATACAATTCATACAACTCTGTCCTAGACTGATCGCAATGATTTGCAGGTGTGTATGACTTGCAGTATCATTTAATACATCATACTATACAAACTTCAAGTTCGTAGTTCAAATGGAAACGCATTGTAACTCTCAAGTAACTATATGAAATTTATAAATCTGATTTTGTATCTTCTTTCGTGATGAAAATGATTTTAATCAAGCAAAGAACGAACAAAGGTTTAAGGTAGAAACAGAAAATGACCCTAATCCAAACATTTTCTCTTGATATATTCCTCTCTGAAAATCCTTTTGTAAAAGTGAATGCTTTTCCCCATTTTACTGATCAAATAAAGGATGGTTTTAAGTGAAAGAGTGCCGAATTTATGTATGAGGGGGTACCACATTCAAATATCACAATCTGCAGTGATATATTAATACATATTCATGATAACACAACTGTTGTGTAGTCCTAACATACTGTCTGATCATCATATTAGTTTGTTGATAACTTCCCAGCTTTCACCCCTGTTATATATTATATATATTGGTATATCACCATGTAAAAAGATGCATTTCAAAGAGATATCATCCTTCAACTTCTTGTATTCTGTTAGTTGATTAATAATTAACTTATGATTTTCCATCCTGAGATTATATGAATGCTTGATCATGCCATCTCCCCATGGGAACATATTGAATGTCGTCAGCATTTCTCATAAATCCATAAAGGTTGATATGATAGTGAATTGGAATTATTCATACAAATGTATGTTAGGCAGTGTCATTCATTCACGTAGATCACGCCATCATTTTAATCAGGGTGACTACTATAAAATTTTTTGCAGTGTGAAAATTTTCACCCATTTTGTGTGACCAGAAACTAGCACAAAACAAAGCATGCAAATATTTATTTTTGCTGAGTATCAGTCATGTACCACTATGTAATGAATATGTACCACTATTTATGAAAAATTACTCACGCAAAAATATCCACTTTTACAGTACCCTCACAAATCTCAGCTGGATATAAATGGCTCCACCGTAGTGACGAGTCCAGCAGATAATACCACAGTATATAAGGTTCTGTGTCTGTGTCAAGATAAGTCACACATTGGTCTACAAAGGCAGCCATCCTTGATTTCTTCCAACAGAAACTTCAGACTTCCACCTGTTTGAAATACTTCGCTCTATTCCGTGGTATTATGGGGATCAAAGAAGAATTGGAGCATGTTAGTGTTTTCTATAGAGTTCTATGTTCAATGTGATATACCATGCAAATGGAAGTCTTCCCCCATGATATGTTATCTGTCAGATGAATAGATGCCCCGCTGTATACATTTATTCTGTTACCAGTTGAAAGTAGTCGTGGCGACAATATTTGCTGCGATGACATACTATCTCTCAGAGTGTCATGATGTTTTCATCACCAAAACCTTATTTTGGGTGTCACTGCAGCAAGAGCCCAATGAGACGACCTACCTGTACGTGCCAAGGGAATCGGTTGGCGCCCTCATCGGTGTCGGAGGAAAGAACATCAGGAACACAGCTCGCTTCTCGAATGCCACAATCAGGGTCAGTTGGTTGTAGTTTGGATACTTTCGGTAGTAGGAGCCCGATTGTTTTGAGCCATCACAATTTCTGTCGCAGATTTCATCCAAGTATGGCAGGTGGCATTAATCTTGTGTCACCAACTTTAATTGTATTTAGTTCGAGAAAAGACAGCAGATTTGGATCATTTCCCTTTGTTTTCTTTGCATGCCAGTGACATTTATGTTTTGCTGTAACTGAAAAAGTATGTATGGGAAATGTCCATTCCCATATTGATAGAAATCATTAATTGCATATCATGATATGTCAACCATTTCAGTTTCTACTTTAAAATCTGAATTCTGGTCAAGGCTCATTAGGCGTGTCTTCATCAGCCCAAAGTTTCAAAATAGCGCGCTATCTTGCGGTTACCAAACTAGTCCGATGTCAAGATAGCGCGCTATCTGTGTAGTGAAGACGCAAATAGCGCGCTATTTGATCGGGAAAATTTCCCCCGAAATCTTGGTCTAGTTCATGAACTAGAGCGCTAATTTGTGAAATAGCGTGCTATTTCGGGTGCGTCTCCATCAGCCCGAAATTTTCTCGATCCCTCCACGCTTCTGGTTAGCCAGCTGGCTATTGAAAGTGCATGTACAAGCTATAGTGATTGTGTATAGTGCATACACTCACGGCGTATTCAAGGATCACATGTGTGTACTAGGCCTACTGTTGTTGACATCTTTAAAACCAGGGAGGTGATTCCGTGCATGCTAGCTGTTTTTTGTAAACTTCTTCTTCTGGTCCACTCTACCTTAGCTAAAGATTCTTGCAGATTGTGTGTATTTTGGATTTGTTTAAACATTGCAATTCGTTCATTTCGTATAAGATGTGTCACTGGACAGAAGAGTAGCGTATTAATATCCCTTTGGAGAGAATTTGCTGTACTGCTCACCTCCCTGGTTGCAGTATCGTACATACGGTGTTGTAGGAGATTTTGAGCGGGAAATCCACTTTCGAACAGCGAGCTAGGCAGAGTAATGATGCAAAGTGCGCATGCGTCAATTTTCGGACTAATTTCCCGAAGCAGGCTGTTCGAGCTGATGAAGACGCACATTCGCTGTATCGGGCTATTTTCTAAGACCGCAAAATGTCCCGCTAGTTTGAACTTCGGGCTGATGAAGACGCGCCTATTGTTTCAAAGCACCCTGTTAAGCAGAAATCTGTGTCTAGATGTATTGCAGAAAGATATTTGAAGCTCACTATCAATATGACAACATCTGCCAGTATACAATTTTTCACTCCTAAAATGCAAGGAAATAAGGAAATATGCTGCACAATCCATGCTTTTCTGTTATACCTTCAGTAGAAATATAATGCCTGTTTTGTGTTTGCAGAGCAATGTATCAGGACTATTGCATACTTAAACAGAGTAGCCAGTGACTTAAGTACTGATATATTATATAGTACTACAATATTATATACCCAGGGCTTGACACTTACTCTTTTCTCCGATGGCCTTTACCAAAAGCTTTTAATTTGATGTTTTGGTGCCCCCCCCCCCCCCTCCAATGTTGGCCCCAAATAAAAGGAAATGTAACAATTGCCTGATCGGGTCACCAAAACGTAATCCCTATGGAAATTTGGTGGCCTGACATAAGTTTTTAGTGGCCCTGGGCCACTGCTAATGTGGAACCCTGATAAACATGTATGTCTATGTGAAGACTTACTTTTCCCAAGCAAAAACATGAATTTGTTGTAGAAGAAGGCATTGGTGTGTGAGAAATGTAACTAGTCACACTTATTATTTTCACACCAAACTCAGATTGCCCCAGCTGGTAACGAGGACTCGAACGAGCGATGTGTGAAGATCATCGGCACCCCCGAGTCGCAGTGGCGAGCCCAGTTCTACATCTACGACAAGATCCGCTCCGAGGGCATCCTAGGAAGTGGGGAGGTCCACCTCCGCTCAGAAATTGCCGTCCCTGCCCAACTCGTTGGCCGCATCATTGGAAAGAGGGGACAGAGGGTAAGTTACCAATCAATACCCTTTTTGGCCAACTTTTAAGGCACTTTTTTTGCAACCTGCACTTGAAATTTGGTTTCATGGTCCTTCAAACTACAAGTGTCTTTCAGATTTTGTTGCTGCAGTCAAACCTGTCTTAGCAACCTCCTGTCTGTAGCAGCCACTTGCTGTATACGACCACTAAAACAATTCCCTCCGAGAGAAGAAGCATGTTGAAGAACCTGTCTGTAGCAGCCACCAGTCTATAATGACCACTATTTTTGTCTCCCTTGGGTGGCTGCTACAGACAGGTTTGACTGTACAATGCATTAAAAAGAAAGGAAAAAATGAAGTCCAGAATGAATGCTGCATTCTTTATTTTTGATCAACAATTTCAAGAATTTCAAGAATTTCAAGAATTTACACAGTTGACACTGTTGACACTGTTGACACTGTTGACACTATTGACACTATTGACACTATTGACACTATTGACACTATTGACACTATTGACACTATTGACACTATTGACACTATTGACACTATTGACACTATTGACACTATTGACACTATTGACACTATTGACACTATTGACACAATTGACACAATTTAGTATGGTCAGTTTTCCCCAAAGATGGTGACTGTAGAATGATAGCTTTGTGTTTTGGGTTATAGATATCTTGAGTAAGGAAACTCTTGTATAAATCAAAGGAGATTTGCCATTTTCTTGAAGGTGAAATGCCAAATAGTGTAGAAAAGTAGAGTTGCTCATTGCAGTTAACAATGTGTATCATCGGCACCGATGTTCTCTTAGGTGCGGGAGCTGCAGCGCGTGACTGGTGCACGTGTGGAGGTTCCACGCCGGCGACAGCGCGACGGTGCCGGAGACGAGGCCCAGACAGCGCCCCCTGCTGCCAGCAACAGCAACGACAACGGAGACGTCATCGTTAAGCTTGAGGGACACTTCTACGCCAACCAGGTGGGTACCTTGGCTCAAAGAATGTTTGACATTTGTAGTGTAAAGTGATTATCCCCCCCACCCCCCCCCCCCAACAAACTGATTCATAACAATTGTCGAGCATATCAATTATGTTGGTATCAAATTGTCTCAGTCATTTTGACCTTTTGTATTGCTCGAGGAAACAAATTCTGTGAACATGGAAGCTTTTGTATTGTTTATATATTTATTCAAGTGTATTTTGCACTGGACCAATTACAGTGAACTTGGCTTGAGAGTACTTTTTGTACAACAATTTGATGTCTCCCGAGAACATTAAAGATAATATAAAGTTTTGGTATTACCTCAAAAGTTTCCCTGAATTTCCTTGTCCTAGTCTGTGCTTCAGGTTAAAGTACCTTTCATATAACTAACACTGTGAGACTTACTCGCCCAAGTGCTCTCATGTCTTAGTAATCATGCAATAATGGTTTCGTACCAGAGCTGCCACCGTACGGCGGCGAGGTAGTACACGTATTGTACGAAACCATTATTGCATGATAACTGCGACCAGCAGCGTGCAGCCCCGTACGCATACTGTGTAGCTAACTGCGACCAGCAGCCCCATACGCATAGCGTAATGGGGCTTCGCATTGTAGCTTACAGGATCATGACAGATTTAGTATCGCGGGTAAATGTCAACTTAAAATCCAAAAATTTCTTCAATTTGAAGACTTACCAGTTAAGTTAAAGTATTGAAAACAGGCTTCGGGCAACGTTTGGTTTTGCCAATAGTCCCTTTCTGTTCGAATTGATGACTGAATGTGACTCGGTCGAGAGGACCTTGGGAGAGCTACACTGAATTGACGGCCAGCGCATGCGCACACAAACATCTTATCCGTTCATGGATTTGAAATTTGTTTGCATGTGATGTGTGCGTATGCGCTGGCCGTGGTAATCAGTGTATGTAGCTCTCCCAGGGTCCTCTCGACAGTCACATTCAGTCATCAATTCGAACAGAAAGGGACTATTGGCAGAACCCGACGTTGCCCGAAGCCTGTTTTCAAGACTTCAACTTACTTGGTAAGTCTTCGAATTGAAGATTTTTTTGGATTTTAAGTTGATATTTACCCGCAATACTAAATTTGTCATGATCCTGAATGCTACAATGCGAAGCCCCATTACGCTATGCGTATGGGGCTGCTGGTCGCAGTTAATTGCATGAGTACTAAGAAATGAGAGCACTTTGGGGCGAGTAAGTCTCACAGTGTTAGTTATATGAAAGGTACTTTAACCTAAAACACCGAAATTCAGGGAAACTTTTGAGGTACCAAAACTTTTTATTATCTTTAAGAGTTGTTTTCATAATGGAAGAGTTGAGTGTGATAAAATTTACATCATGGAATGTCAAGTCCTTTTTAACACTAGTCCTTTTTATTCCCATTATTATCCTCTCTCTCTCTGTGTCTCCCAACTCTCTCCCACCCCTTCCCCCCCCCCCCCCCCCAAAAAAAAAAAAAAACTCCAGGCTGCACAAAGGCGCATCCGCCAGGCTCATCAGGAATACCTCCAGCGTCAGAACTACCCCAACAGACAAGGAGGCGGTGGTGGCGGCGGAAGGCGCTACTACCGCGGAGGTCCTTCAAACCAACAGCAGTAGATTTCTGGGTTTTTTTTTCTCTTTTTTTTTGTGTTGTAATTAAGTGGGGAAAAGCAAAAACAAAATTAAAAATCAAAAGGGAATAAGATTTCTTGGAAGTTACTGCGCTAAGTGTAACACTGCCAGAAGGAAGATTTGATAAGTGGCGGTGTTGTAAAGAAAAAAAATCTAAAACTAAAAAAAAAAAAAGACAAATATTGAAGGAATTTAAGAAAAAAAATTGTAAAATTTATGGAAGATGGGATGAGGCAAACTTTCTCTTGTTGTTTTGGGCAGCCTTCGCCAGGCTGCTCCTTTGTGAATGGGTGTCTTCGAGAGAACAAGAGATACGGTGGTGAGAGGGACATTGAGG
Organism: Diadema setosum; assembly: GCA_033980235.1. Lineage (NCBI taxonomy): Eukaryota > Metazoa > Echinodermata > Echinoidea > Diadematoida > Diadematidae > Diadema > Diadema setosum. The sequence goes on from CM067075.1 coordinate 6,097,430, forward strand.
TGTATCAGGGTGTGTGTGCGTGTGTGCGTGAGTATTTGCAAGTATGCGTGTGTCTGCATGTGTGTTTTATGAGAGAGAGAGAGAGAGAGACAGTATGCAAAGTGTGAATGCAAGTTCAATTTTGTTATTGTGTTAAACCTAATTGTCGCGTCCACATGAATTTTGCCAAGAAGGAAAAAAAAAATACAAAAAAAAAAGAATAAATGTAAAGATCAGTAAAGCTTACATGCCGAAAAAAAAAAAAAAGCAGTGGTAAATTTTTGCTAGGGTGGGGTGGGCGGGGGGATGGGTAGATGAAGTTGAAAGTGGGATATGTTTGACTGTACTGGCAGAAATTTTGATTTTCTTTCAATGATGTGAACTTTGCTTCTCACGTTTTCCACCCTTCACGTGAGGAGACAAGAGGAAGTCTAGCCGTCAGCTCGACAACTCGCACAAGACTCGTTCTTGGTTGATGCCAATCCAAAACTTTTTGTGGCTACCACACCTGAACCCTCGGCAACTTCTGGCTGATACAATGTCAGTGTCCACAGCAAGGTGTTTCAAATCTGATGTATTTGTCTTTTCTTTATTGCGAATCGAAAACATAGGGAAGATAATGTGCTTTGGTGTCGAGTTTGTAGCTGAGAATTCAGTGGAGTTTTTCGCGTTGTCCGGCTGACGGCGGATAAATGAGGAAGGGTGGATTCTTTAGGGCCATTTGTTGTGTGTCTGGATTGATATGGACCTACCTCAGTTTTCTCTTCCAAAATACATCCCTTGAGCAGTTGACAAAACGCTTCCCATGCAGAGGAGTTCGTCTCAAGGAAGGGAGAAGATGAAGTGGGGTCACCAGCGTGCGCATGTGAGAGCGGAATTTTGATATTTGTAGGGTTTAACCAAAATTTTACTCAGTATTTGTTACTCAAAAGTCATGGTGTCTTGATAGAATTGCCTTACTGTACAAAAAAAGTACCTCAGAAAAAGAAAAAAAAAGAGAGAGTGAAGGTGTTATGTAATGCGGTGCACCCGACCACGTTGCTGCAAGAGTGGAGGTGAGAAGGGTTTCCAACTGCTTCTTGTTGAGGTGCTGAGGGATTAGAAAACTCTTCTGCATGGCACAAGAAATGGCTCTAAAGTCTAAAAATTGAAACAAACACACACACACACACACACGCAAAAGTGATAAAAAAACAAACAAACATACACACACACACAAAAAAAAAATGGACAGCAAACCTTGACTTGTGCAGCATCACACCGTGACTGTTGACTAAACGAAACGTTGCCTCATTTTGGCACCCAGAGAAAGCTGGTAAAGTAGTTGATATAAGCAAACAACATTCCGGCAGCCATCTTTAAAAGGTTTAATTTTCAAAGTTTTTGGAAGTATTCGTACAAATTGCTTTTAAGTGTGGAAAAAAAAAGCCAAACACTTTTCTAAGAGATGATAAAAAGGGCAACAGTATTAACTTTACAATGCAACAAAGACATGGGGATTAGGGATGGGATTTATTTTCTTTTTGTTTTATTTGTCTTTCCTTTCTGATGAATGTGGATTCCTTCAAATATTACTAAAAGAAACTCGGACGATTGTTGCAAGTCTGAGAGAATTGTATATTTTGTGGCCAGTCAAAGAAAGAAAAAGAGAATTTATATTTCTTACTTTATTTTTTACTTTTGATATAAAAAAATGAAAAAATGAACTCAATTCATAGTGGTGAAAATGACATGTTCTGTCGATTTTCCTTTCCCCCCAAACCTGGACTAGACATGCAGGTCCACAGACAGTAGAATAATATCTTTCATTGGCAAGCCCTGTATACTTCACTCCAATAACCCTCAAAAGAGAGGAAAAGTTGGAGGAAATGCATACTTATCTCATTTAATATGGTCAATTATTTGTCATCCCACCTTTTGGACGAGTGAAAGGAAAGATATAGCAGTTGCCTCGCCCTTGTACAATATTCGACAAACTTTTGAAACGGAAAAAAAAAAGAATCATCCAAGAAGTATTACAAATCCCTTTACTCATCCACTGCAGGATTGCTGCAGCTAAATTTTGGTGCCAAATGTTCTTGTTTTGCTAGGTTTTGATTGTATTACATTTCAGTCTGGGCCACCATGGCCCCCTGTATGCAAGCTCGAGTTAGAATGGAACAAGACTGGGTGTATATGATGGCCGTATGTCTTCTATAGAGCAGCGGAGGAGGAGTAGGAGGAAGAGGAGTAAAAACAGAGGCCAGAGGATTTGGCTTGTGTAGGATTATTGCTGCCACATCAGTCAAGCTTGTTAGTTTCCCAGACCTCAACATCTTAGGCCTACTCTGGAAACACATAAACTTAACAAAAAACCAAAAAAAAAAGCAAAAAAAAAAAAAGTTATACAAAGGCTAATGAGAGCCTGTTATTGCATTTTTCCCCGACAGCTTCGTGCCTGGAAGCTGCGGGCGTTACTATCTGCACCCATTTGCCATATTAAGCCGATTGGGTAGATTTGATACGATGCTGATTTACGCAGACCCACCATCATCTTGCGTAATCGTATCTCATTGTTTTCTGTTGGGAGTGCCATTTTGTTTTTCCTCACGATTCTGAGCTGGTTCAGCCGCCTATTTCAAGTCGTTCTTATTTTATTGATTATTCTCTTTTTTTCCCCCCGTGTGTGCCAAGCACATCCGTTGTGCATGAATCTGATAATGGGATGTTGCGTTGCTGTCAAAGTGTACAAGCTTGTCTTTGGGGGCTGTTTGATTGGAGTCTACAGACCAGATTCCCATGTTCTGTACGGAATGCAGCACATGTTGGCAGCCCAAGGGCCCTACACGAATGTCAGCTAGGGAGATGAGAAACATGTCACTTGGAATAGTTGGCTGTACCCGACTAGGCGATAAAAATGGCTTCCACTACAGTGTATGTGCACATAGTCACAAGTGGAGACGTATATATCTTTTGTGATTTTTCAGTCTTCTTTTACTCTCGTATTTTCCTCATTGATTGAATAATGTTGTATTTACTTGTAATTAATTAGCGCAGTAAGATAGAAACACTGCCGGCGGCTTTCCAACTCGGGTCGCGCGTCACTCGGGTGACCAAGAGGAGGGGGCCGTCTGGCTGAGTTCTCGGTCAGATCATTTTGTAGTTTTGAAGTACAAGGAACATTGGTAAGAACGATGCTTTTGAGTTCAGTCAGTGTTGTACGTGAGTTGCCAGTGACTGGGCATCCACTCCATTGTAGTATGATGTATTACTAACACTTGCATTAATTGTTCAGCAGCATGTTGTCTTGTCTCGGGTACAATGAAAGATCTGGTGAACTTTTACTAACAGTTATTGTTGATGAATTTACAAAACAAAAAAAGAAAAAGAGATGCATGGTAGTTAAAAGAAGTGAATGGCAAAGAGGGGTTTGTTTGCTATGCCTTACGATATAGCAGTTTACCCCCCTAACAATGCTTGCACCATTTCCAGGCTTTGCCTCTGAAAGAAGAGCTCACTGTTTGCCTTGAAGATAAACTCCATATGGTCTGGTAAACACAGTAGATGTACATACTTGAATCGGGAAAACATGAAAATATCACTCTTGTTACCAAAACGTGTTCATATTGTAGAGCTAGTAATTGCATGACATTTTTTTTTTTCTGTTGTCTAGTATATGGTTGGTAGATGTAAAATCGCAACGTATATATTTCCCAATGGTACATTGTTCTTGTTGGCCACAAATGGCAAAAGGAGAAAAAGAGTGGAAAAAAACAAAACAAAACAACAACACATAGAAGTTACCAATGAAACCTCCTGAGTTGGGATTTACAGTAATCATTGCACGTTTCAGTCAGTTTGTTTGTTTGGGGGTAAAGGACTTTATGTCTTTAGTAATGGCCCATCTCAGGCAGTGCCGGGATGAAGTCAGTGTAGTGTACATTTTACATGTTAAAATACTATTTTGCCTACTATATTCATGTAATTTGAAAAAGAAATAAGGAGAAATGTTCAATTTTGGAGTATTTTTTGATTTTTAATTTTTTTTTTCTTCAATTGAATGATTGTACATTTATTGTAGATTTAGCTTTGATATTTGCACCATCTTACATGTTCAGTTCATTCTTATGCAGTCGGGCATTCTCCACTTGTGACTATATGTGTATCGCCATGGTGAAGTTTATTCACACTTTCAGTTTATAGAACCGATCTAGCGTGTTTCATCATATTTCGTTTTCATTCATTGTGACTTCCAAGCGTACGATATATCAACGCTTATTTGTGAAAATCGTGTCAATAAGCTTTTGTCTCGGAGCATCCACACTTTTTCTCGGCTTGTAGCGAACACATTCACACTACCTCTACTACACACTTCAGTCTCTACAGATTCCAGGCAATACAGCCTCCGTGCAAGACGTGTAGTCTCTGATATCTGATCGGGGGGTTGCAAAGTGAAGGGAGGCGGTCTTAATTATCCTAGTCGTGCTTGCCGGTGAATAAAACGGGTGTTAGATATATATATTACCGGTGTAGTGCGACTGGATGGTGCTAGTAACCTTCGTCCACTGTACAGCTCTCCGACAGACAGATTCTAGCATCTACATATGTTATTTGTTGGATCAAAGCACATGCTCAATAAACTCATACACTCTCTTTTTATGTACTGCAACGTGTGAAGCAAAAAAAGAAAAAAGAAAAGAAAAATGGATGTTACACTTATCTCTATTCAATCACCGGATCTTGGATGTGTCTTAATAACATACTTGATATTGAAAGCAATGTTGATTGTTGTGTTGTACAGTCCAGCCAGGGTGCTTTTGACCGCTGCTGGTGAGATGGTCAATGCGTCGAGGCTTGTGAGTCATCTTGTGTGTATTTATTTTATCATGCCTTGTATTTCTATAGCAAATGCTGCGTACTCCCGTCGGTGGGATACAAGTTTTAAAAGGTGTTGTAATAAAATTGAAACATGTATGCCAACATTTTGTGTGAAAGGGGGACAAGAGGATCCATGAGTCGGCAAAGCTGTTCTTGTGTAGCTGAGATGATTTTCTCGAGTTCCCCTCTTTTGTTAGAGCATTTTGCTTGTCATGACAGGCATGCGAGATATTGACATAGACACACAGCTCAGAACCTCAGAAGGAAATTGTCAAGACCAGAACTCTGTGACGCCGTGCTATGATTTGCACATGGCAAAGAAAAAAAAAACAACTAGAAAACAGCTCTACACTCTTCGTAGATATACTAGTGTGTGGAATCTCCATTGAGACATGTGACATTGCTTAAACACCAGAATCTGCGACGCATGAAGACCAGTGTTTTCCGTTTTTCTCCAGTATGCTAGATCGAGCTCTATATATTTTACTCTGTGGACCTGTAAGGAAACAAAAACTCAATTGTCAAACCCCAGGAGTATCACACACAACAGAATAACTGGGTTTTTCTTCTGTTACATGTCCATAAAGCAAGATTTAAACGTATAATCAACACAACATACTGGTTATCTAGTTTAAACATTCTTTTAACCGCCCGTTTGCCATTTGTTCATTTACACATTTTTTTTTTTCTGTTTCCGAACCTCGGAAATAAATTATTCAAGTTAGAACGCAGAAACATCGAGAGTGGTGTCTTTTTTTGTGTTTGTTGTAGAAGAGGTATTCAAAAGGTGTGTATGTGTAGGTATAAAACTATGAGTTTGTGTGTGTGTGTGTGTGTGCGTGCGTGCGTGTGTGAGTGTGTGTGTGTGGTGTGCATGTGCGTTTGTCTGTGTGTGTGTGCATGTATGTGTGTCCGTGTGTGCAAGTATGGGTGTAGTGTATTATTGTAAAAGCATTGTATCAGATTATATGCCTTAGAAATGCATTTTTTAGCAGAAGTGCAATTCTGTCTAAAGGACAAGTCCACCTTCATATACATGTGGATTGAGTGAATGCTGTACTGTTAGTAGAACACATCAGCAAAAGCTTTAGGAAAATCAGACAATCCGTTCAAAAATTATGAATTTTTAAAGTATCTGCGCAGTCACTGCTGGATGAGAAGACTACTACAATGTATGATGTCACATGCGTAAAATGATATAAGAAAAGAGTGTACATTTTCTCAACTTGTCACTGACATATGTTAAGGGTAATATTATTTCCCCTGCCTTCTGAAAGAGGGAAGTCAAGTGTTCTTTTATTCTGCGAGAAAAATGACAATATGTTGAATTTTCTTTACATTTTCTTTATAATTATCGTTGTATACATGTGACATCACAAGCTGTAATAGTCTTCTCATCCAGCAGTGACTTTTGAACGGATTGTCCAATTTTCCTCAAACTCTCACTGATGTGTTCTGCTAATATTGCTGCATTCACTCAATCCACATGTCTATGAAGGTGATGTTGTCCTTTAAGGAAATCCAGAGAGGGATAGAATAATTGCTTGTAGGGCTAATTTGCCAGTTATTAGAGCACATATCGAGTAGAAGTGAGCTCTGTGAAGCATTCACTAACCTTGATAGTGAAGAAAGAGTGTTTTTGAACACTACACACTATGTGCATGAAGTCTGTGGCATTACACATCATTGACAACTGGAGTGGAGATCGATGTGAACAATGAATGCTACAAACCTTTTCAATTAGTCACAGATCCTTGTACGATACAATGTAACCAAGTGTTTATCGGGTATGCGTACATAATATGGGTATTCCACCTCCCAGTACATACAAACGTACACTTAAACACGCACATATTATACTGATATGTATGCATGTGCATGTTTGTGTGTTAACCCGTTGAGGATGGACTGATTTTGGTACAACATGCATTTCCCATAGACACCTGCCCGAGTATACTTGTGACTCGTCCTCATTGGGTTAAATGTATATTTGTATGTGTGTGATATATGCATATACACTGTATTCTACACATATACACAGATTGTATCACGCATACATCCAAACATTCATCCACACACAAACATGCATACATGCATTGTATACACACGTATGACCCAACATAGGCCTACTCATGTGCACATGCTTACACAATAAGGCATGACATTCATAAGAGGTATAGGCCCTATGGTTATGTACTAAACTATATATATTTTTTGTTTTAAATACATGTATTATATAGTATGATACTGTATACACTCAACACACACAAACACACACACAAAAAGAAGAAAGTCAACACCTTTTCGAGTTCATATTTCTCCTAGAATATTTGGCTAAAGATTAATGGATTATAATCCATATTAAGGGTAATTTAATTGGCTATCAACCTGGTACTAAGTAGGTCAGTGAAAAGGCAAACTTTGTGCACGAGTGAACACGTTCATTTTTCTCTTCCAAGGCACATCAGCAAAAATAATGCAAAAATGAACAAGTTGTCATTCCAAAAGACAAATTAAATAAAACAACAAACATGAATGAAAAAAAGCAAAAAAAAAAAAACAAACAAACAAACAAACAAAAAACATACAAACAAACAAAAAACCAAACCAAAACAAAACAAAAAACACAAAAACCTATGATCCCTTTCCTGTCTATGTAGCCTAAAGATTAAAACAATTAGGCTGAAAATAGTGAAGGAAAATGAAGAATATGGTGTAAAACCCAAATTCAAACGGCATTAGAGAAGAAGCAATAATGACAAAAAATGATAGAAATTTGAAATATGTCAAATTTGGAAAATTTGAAACAATAATATTAAGTTCTTGAGTTCTCATGAATTCTTCAAATCCTGAATTAATAAGAATGAAGTAAAAAAATTTCATCAATTCAATCACCTTTGTGGCTTTGCTCCATATGACATTTCAAGTGGGAGTTGACAGAAAATTCTTATTTTCCCCTTTAAGTTTTCCACTTTGTTCTGTTTGAGGCCATGAAAAGATACAAGAGAATGAAAAATTCATTTTTCTATTTCATTCATGTCTGAGATAAATTGGTCTTTTGCTTTTGTTTTCTCGAAGAGCATTTGCAAATGAATGAACATGGACCCTGTGGTAGGATCCATGGAATGACAAAATGTTAATTTTTGCAATTTTTACTTTTGTATATTGGAGGAAAAAAAGCCGAATGTGTTCACTCATGTGTATATTTTCGCTTTGTATTGTCAGACCTACCAGGTTGATTGCCAATTAAATTGCCGTTAATATGGTATCTGAATGCACTGATTTTTAGCAAAATATTCACGAAAAATATGAACTGGAAAAAGTGTTCACTTTTTTTTTTTTTTTTTTTTTTTTTTTTTTTTGCAGAGTGTATTTTTAGAGACGAGTTTGCTGCCCCCAACGTTCTTACATCATCACCTTAGAAACTTGCAAAGCCGATGAGCTTTGCCGTGCAGAAATTTCCTGCCTGTTCTTGTGTGAAGCCGAATCGGTTTTTATGGTGAGTCTCATGTTGGGGTGAAATGTTTTGCTGAAAAGATGGTATGCCAGGTGTCTGTTTATCCTGCTGTTTTAGTTTAAATATCAAAGATTGGCATGGAATTTGATCACAGTGGACTAGCTTAGCTCAGCTCAGGTCAGTCGAGTCGTTTTCTGCCTCGCTAGTCCCACATGTGTTGAAAGTTGTTGGCCAACGAAGTCTAACACTAACAGAGCTGCAGAGGCTACTGTACTACCAGTTGACTACGGTTACTCGAGACGAATTCAATCCGATTGATTCGCTAAATGGACACTATAAACGACCTTACTTGCGTTATACTCTTATGCTTTTGGGATTAGTCCAGGGTTTGTGTTGGGACTAAATTATAAACAGTATTTTTTAGCACTTATATCCCTCGATCCTCGGCCCTCTGTCTCGGCTCAGACATCACTCCTCAGTCCATGTAACGTTAATTACTAGGGCCTAACGTTAATTAGAACATGATGTAACACGTTAGACGGTCTAACGTTAGACCCTGGCGTTAACGTTACTGTTATAGAGCCTAGAGGTACACTCCACAATCGCGAATTTAACCACTCGCGAAATTGTCAGGAAGTCCCGATTTACGACAAATTTGACTTGCTAAATTTATGGCATATACAGTAACCGTTACACAAAGAAACTTGTTCTAGGCCAATACACATTTTACTTGAATATTTCATATTTCATTTTTATTCTTTCTTCTTTTTTTTAAAGAAGGTTCGACACAGAAATTCTGTGCCTCAGAACTAGTGTTGTATGTAGGTTTCTTCTAACCCCGGGACGCTCCGTGTACACAGTTATACACTGTGGGAGCGTCCTGAGTCAATAGAGTGCTATATCGGTAAGCATGAAAAACATACACAGTCTGTCACAGATTTTTGCGCCTCCGTAAGTTTCGAATTTCACTAGAAAAAAACTTACTTTTATAATATACATAAGATTCTTATCTAATTCCTACCATATGTTCACCTTGTTCTTGTTCACACTGGTCCAATGATCTTGAAAAAACGTTTTTTTTTACAGGTCCATCTCCTAGCTCCCCATCCCATTCACCATTTTCGAAATCAGTATGCAGTATACTGCGCACGTAAATATTCATGTGCTGGGCGGAGTCGCAATGCTTTTAGCCTTCTGACAAGGCCTGCGCGTGCGTACCCACCCAGAAAGCAACGCAATATACAGCGAGAGGGTTTGCCACAACAGTATGATACGGCCTTGCCATAAAGCTACAGCTGTACAGATGAATTGACGGCCAGCGCATGCGCACAAGTTTCAAATCCATTGACTGTATAAGATGTCGTTCTCCCAAGTTCCTTCCGACCAAGTCGTATTTAACTCATCAATTTGAGCAGAAATGGAATATTTGCAGGACCAAAAGTTGAACGCAGTCAGTCTTCAACATTATAACTTCACCTGTAAGTCTTCATATTACAGAATTTTTGCGATTTAATATTGATATTTAGGCGCTATACATCGCCTGTCATGATCATATCTGCTACAATGCGCAGCCCCAACACTGCGTGTTGGGGCTGGTCGCAGTTAGGTTTCTTCCTCCTCTCTTCCCTCAGAGTCGAGGACAATGCTGTGGATGCCATGAAATGAGGCAGGAAGTTGGAAGTCTCGGGGGAGGACGAGTAGAGTGAAGAGCGTTGTGGGAATGGCCATCAGGAGTGTCCCGTGGCAGAGAACCATATCCGATGCCGTCTCTTGGCATCAGGATGAGGCTCAATCAGCCACCATCTACATCCTTCGGGAGACGGGGCCCACGGGTTTCTTGCTCAAGGAAGAAGGCGAGAGCAAAAAAATCAAAGTAAGTTCCTGTGCATCTATTCTTCTTGTGAGCTCAGTAAGGATGTAATGTTACCTGTTTATCAATTCATTCATTCATTCATTCATTCATTCATTCATTCATTCATTCATTCATTCATTCATTCATTCATTCATTCATTCATTCATTCATTCATTCATTCATTCATTCATTCATTCATTCATTCATTCATTCATTCATTCATTCATTCATTCATTCATTCATTCATTCATTCATTCATTCATTCATTCATTCATTCATTCATTCATTCATATTTGTTTTTGGTTTTTCTTAAATTTTGTCTCATTTTTTTTTTCATTTATGTAGCTATGTAGTATCTATTCATCACAGAGTAGCCCCCCTTGTGCTGAGCTCCAAATATCTGGAGGAGACGTGCCTTCTGTGGATCAATATTCACATAGAGTGTGGTATCTGTCATGATTCTACCAAACCACCTGTGTGAGACATTTTATTTCCCAGAATCTATCTATTTAATTCCCTCTTTGTGACAGATCCTTTGTAAAGCTGTTAAGTCAGCAACAGTCACTTTTGTACTGTGACAATTCTCACTATGACTCAAAGGGATGTTCTTCTCTCTCTCTGAGAATTTTTCAGTCTAATTTTCAAATAAATTGAAAAGAAGTTAGGCAGCATCAGCAATTCTAGAATTTTAGATTTCATGGTCTAAATTGTAAGTCCTTGGAGTTTATCCATGTCAAAAAATTAAGGTTCATTGGTTACAATAGATTGGCTTACTCTCTATGCTTGTCAAATAGTAGAAGTTTGATTGCTCTAAATATGATTTGGTTGTTGTTTTGTTTTTTTCCTCATGTTTTTGTCCAACTTCTTTATAGTGAAATCATGGTGTTTTCACACATATTGCTTTCTTTTTCAATGTCTTCAGGTATTACTTGGAGATCCCCATAAATGTACATGCTCTGTCTTCCTGAGGGAAAAAGAACTATGTAAACACATCTGCTGGTAAGGCTGATTTTGTTTTGTTTTCTATCAAGGCATGAAAATCAATGACTGCAATTCAAGCACATCGACTATATGCCTCTTATTATTTCCTATGGCATTTGTAAGAAGTGTTTTTTTAGTGGAATTTTTATTTGGTAATTACTTAGTCATGTGAATCAGTAAAGAAATTATTTTGTAAAAATACATCCAAGAACCTGTAGGCTGTAAATATTTGAGGCATCATTCAACTACAAATTGTAGCTCTTCTAGTGAAAGCAGGACTGAACAATCAAAAGGTCTGTGATATAATATGTGTGACTGACAAAGAGTGTCAAAGTAATATCTAAGACTTGATTGTCAAAAGGCATGCATTTTGACTGGCTTCAAAAAGAAATTGATGGTATCTGGATAACTGTCTGTGCAAGTTTTCGCATTCTGTATACAGTCATACTGGAGAGTAATAAGCGTGATTAAAAGATTTCCCTAATTTTTCTTTCTTATGTGATAAATTCATGTATTGCTTCAGATCTTGTAGCATGTCATGCTTGCATGGGCGTCACCAGGGGGGGGGGGGGGGGGGGGGGTGCGTTGGGTCCCCCTTCAGATCCAAAAAAAAAAATAAAAATAAAAAAATCAGTCTGCGAGCGACCTCAACGCCGGACGCTAAATAATTATTCTTTTCTATTTTTTTTTCTTTATTTTGCACCAGGAACAAAAAAAAAAAAAAAAAAAATCGTGGCCAAAAACAATTCACACCCCTGGTTCTGGCAGCACTGATTTTATACATATCTACTAGTATTCTATACAGTGTGTACTATTTATCGACCGTACTGTACATCCGTACGATATGGAGTACGTACACGTTTGCATGTACGTGTGCTACTTACAAATATGTAGGGTCTATGTACGTTACTTCTGACCAATCCATATTGCCAGCCCAAGAGCGAGCCTTGTTATAGCCTCATTAAAATATCATTTTTTTTGACAGAAAAACAAAAAGTTACCCCCATAAAAATATCGAAGGGGCAAGCATATTTTAATTTTGCCCCCCATAATTAATAATTCCCGACATGAGATTTTTTTGCTTTTGAAAGAAAACAAAAATGTTGCCTCCACAAAAATAATGGAAGGCAAGCGCACCATTTGCCCCACCCCACTTAATCATAAATCCTGCGATGAAAAGATTTTCTTGCATTTTTGTTAGAAATCTGTCCAATTATTTCACCCAATAGCAGTCGCGTAACTACGGGGGGGGGGGGGGGGGGGGAACATACTTGTGTTGGACAACCTTGTTCAGTAGCTATGCCCACTGACAACCGTCAATATGTTGCACTCTTTCAGGGTTCTCTTGAAGAAGTTTCGTGTGGACAGACACAATCCATGTAAGTCTAATTTCAGTATGCCTTTACTAAGTCCATTTGGCTTGATTCCCATTAGTTGATTACTGTTAGTACCTGCCTTCCATGCCCATACAATGCAATGTCAGTGATGTAGAAGGAGGATCAAATATTGGTTTCATTTGGAACCTGAAGTGTAAGTATCATTACACTGTCGACATTTCATGGTTTCATTAAAATGGTGTGTTATCATGTTTGAAGAGGATCCATGCTTTAGTTCATGGTAGTTGCGTACTGGTATGTCTTGCACATTTCTTCTCTTATTCCCATTTCCTGATATTACTGTTGCCAGACACTTTTAAAACTGTTGAAAAATTATAATGATTCTGACAACACTGACAATATGCTTCCTCTGACTCTTGACATAGCTAGTGAAAATCGTACAGCAAGTGTTACTGAATGATTTAACTCTTGTGATGCATCATTTTGTGAGTTTTGCAAGAACTCAAAGTGAAAGCTTGATCAATGTGCGCGCAGTCATATTGCTCCTTTTGCCCATTTTGAGAGGGAATCAGTTCTCTACTGTTATATCCCTAATGAGATGATTTTAAGTTATAGCCCAGTTAGAGTGCTGTTTTTTGTTCTGCAGAGGACTGTTACTTCAGTGATTTTTACCATTTCAGTGGTGTGATGGACGGCTCAAGTTCAGCCTCCCCACATTAAAAGTGTGTGCAAGATGTGCATAATGACAAATGCCAGTTGCTCTTTCTGATTGGGTGTGTGTGCTTGCTGTCAATCAGTGTCATTCCAGAAGGGGCTGGTGGAGCGTGAGATCAACGAAGTCCTGCGCGGCCTGGCCAAGCGGGAGGATCCGCGGAGGCGGGCGGCGGCCGAGCGGATCGCCAGGACCGCCGCCCGGCAGGGCAACGCTTACCAGCACAGTGACGGCAGGGAGATCCTGGAGCAAAGAGAGATTACTGAGGAGGATGTCTGCCCTATTTGTCAGGATGAACTGCTTGGGAATAGGGAGCCTGTCACCTACTGTAGGTGAGTGACCTGGATTCCAAGGTGTAGTCCCCTCTCTCTATACCATGATTTAGTGTATATTTTGCATGTCTGCAAGCAAAGCATACTCCAAGGATGATCTCCTGTAGATGAAAATATGTTCATGGTTGAAGAATCATGTTTCCAAACATTGTTTATCAAATCATTTTTTTTTTCCAAAGAGATGAAAAACTAATGCCATGTCACTCAAGCATATGCTCCCCTTTTGTACAGAGGAAATTGACTGGATTTTTTTTTTTTTTTAAATTTTAGTCTAAATAGATTCACTGGAAATCTTTAGTATTGTTCTCCCCCCCATCATAAATTTTTTTTCCAGTTTTATTATTTGGAGAAAAGGTCTGAATTACCTAGCTTTATGATATACATGTACCAGCTTATGAAAGGAAACTAATCTTCAGGGTTGCAAGAGGACATAGAAACTTGAATCCACCAAGCAAATGTGGCAATTCATAATGAAACACCTGAGATCATTTAATGGTGACTCTGTCTATTTCATTGTAAGGTATGATGCATATGTATAATCACGGTGATGTTGTACAGCTGCCCATGTGTACTTACGCAATCTAAATTTGCACATTGATACATTTTTAACTAATTGAAGTTGAATGACTATGAAGTTTAGCATTTTCATTGCGATATTTTGATGTGTAAATAGTTTTGAAGATTGTGATTTTCCCACCACCCCAGCTGATAATGGGTATATGTCTAATTGAGTGAAGTCAAATGACTATGAATTAAAGCAGTTTCATGGTACTTAGTATTTTGTTGTGTAAATGGTGTTGATGATCGTTTTTTATTTTCCTGCCCATAGGTCTTGTGCCATATCTAATGCAGAGTGTTTATTTGTAGACTGTCAATTGTATGATCTTGAATTTACCATTAACAGTTACAAACACCCATATTATGCCAGAAATTTGCAGGATAAAAGTGAAAATGCATTAAATGATTGATTTGCTAAAATGTCAGCATTTTTTTTTTTTTTTTTGGTGAAAAATTGTAGGTTTGGCTGTGCAAAGAGCATCCACATCAAGTGCATGAAGGTGTGGGCCGACCACCAGAAGTCAACTGGCGAAACAGTGCTGAAGTGCCCTCTCTGTAGGGAGGACTTTGGTCAGATCGACATTCTGGAGGCCGAGTACAGAAATGCCTCGCTGCAGAAGACGCGGGCGGAGAGGGCTGACATCCACATGGGCATCGCGTGCGACGCTTGTAACCAGTCACCGATATCAGGAAAATGCTACAAGTGAGTTCTTGCAATGGAATGGAAAAGACATGTTCCAAATTTCTTTGCAACAAGAAAAACTGTTTGCATTTTTTATTGCAACTGTTTATGAACCCTGACGAAACCTAAAGGTCACTAGAATTCCCCAAATTTGCAAACATTCACCACTTACTGAAATACCCCCTTAGCATAGAGCTCATGCAGAGGTTTTGGCCTTGGTACTGCTGCTGCTTTAACTTCAGTTATTGTTGGAAGTGGAAGAATCTTGTTAAAACTGCGGGGGGGGGGGGGGGGGGGGCACTGCCTGTAAAGACTATGCTTGTAATATGTGGGTCCCTCGGAAAGAAAACAAAGAATGAAAAGCTTATGACTAAAAAAAGTGCA
Organism: Diadema setosum; assembly: GCA_033980235.1. NCBI lineage: Eukaryota > Metazoa > Echinodermata > Echinoidea > Diadematoida > Diadematidae > Diadema > Diadema setosum. The sequence continues at coordinate 6,112,561 of CM067075.1, forward strand.
TGTTAAACTTTGAAATTCTGGGAATTTTTTTAGATTACATCCAATCTTGAAGAAACTTCCACAATTCTGTGTGATACATGTTACTGTATGCATTCAAGCCAACCCGAAGGGGGTGTGGAATTTCGCTGTTAGTGAAATGAAACTGAGGGAAACTTTGCAGCAAGTGAGTGCAGCATTTTCAATTCACTGAAACCATAAAGATGTCCATTAAAAATCTTTTGTAAACACCCAAAGCCTTTTGATGTGATAAATAAATGGGGATACTTAATGGGTACTGGATGAAAACTTGCCTTTGATGAAAAGTTGCTGGTGCCCTGTGGTAATAATGTGTGCTTTTACCAGGAACCACTCTGTCCATGCATTCTTAAACTGCACAGAAAGGAATAACAAGTATTTACCATCTTGTATTACAAAGTATGGCCTAACGAAAGGGGCAAAGACATAACAACAACCCTCAAACCTTAGACTTTATGCTCTTTTGAAATTAGGCTCATGTAAATGTGAATTATATGTATAGGTTGCCATAAAAATATTTTAGTAGACATTTCATATGTATACTGGTAAGCGATGCAATGTGTGTAATCGTTACTTATGCTGCTGCTGCTTCAGCATGTATCCCTATGTATGTTGTGCTCCTCCGTTTTCTCCTTACTTGCAGATGCACAACGTGTCCTGACTACCACCTCTGCCAAAACTGCTTCAGTGGAAACGCCCACATGCAGCACCCCTTCCAGTTCAGACAGGTATGTGATGGACACTGTGCACTTCACACTATTCAGTCTTTATGAAAGTGATGCTGATAGTATGCCTTGCTTCATGGTCCCAAGGATGGGGGGGGGGAGTTGTGAGGCAAAATTACTATGGCAACATACAAATGAAACAAATGAACTGACATGCAAGCAGGATGTCCACTGTTTGCGAGTAAAATCGCACGCTACTTTTGTCTTTTCTTTAGTGTGGGTTGGTGTGGACGAGTTTGACAAATAGCAACAGACATTTGGATGTTGTGACAGGTTGATTGATGTGTTCACAGGTGTAGACACATAAAAACTGGAATGTGAATATCTATTTAGGATAGTTTCTTGGGTAGATATTTTCTGATGTCCATAATTACATGATCACAGTCCCTTCAAAAAAAAAAAAAAAAAAGATATCGTGCCTGGACTTGCGTTTGTGATTTCTGAAAAGTATACTGAAGGTAAAATTTACAACTGACTTTTCTTGTTGGTCTCTGCCCATGAATGCTCCTACATCTTTACCTTTAGACAGTCCATATTGCTTTGTGGAAAACATAATTGTATTTCCAATTAAGTACTGTAAAAGTGGAATTTTTTTACACATTTCATGTCACAGAAGCCAGTGAAAAAAAACCCCAAAAAACATTCAAATATTTTTTGGATGTCATTTGGTCTTGATTCCACGGAATTAAAAACATCCAAAAATTCATCTTACCCAGCCAAGTGAGAAAAATTACTTGCATGAAAATAACCATTTTTACAGTACTCCCTCCCAGTCTAATCTGTGTTGAGAATTTTCTTTTCCAATCATTGACAGTTTTCTATCGTTGTTTCATGCTTACACACTAGAAATCTAGCCAGAGATGGCGCCCTGCACAGCGAGGGTCTGGGGGCGCCTTGCCTTCAGCCGTCATGTCGGACCTGCAGAACCGTGAGATTACGGACGAGGACTACGACACCTTGCTCCAGCTTGACAGGTGAGGGCAGCAACACTGCATCCATCTCATCTCTTGCCTTTTTCCTCCTCTCCTGCTGCTTAACCCTTTCTATACCAGCTGGGACTATGGACAGTGTACAATGCTGTGGGGTCTTCTGTGCCAATCAGCACTCAAAGCACACAATGGGTTAAAAAGAAATTTCACATCATTTTCAATATGACTTTCGCGAATAGTGTGCATAACATACAAACAGAAAGATGAAGGTTTCAGTAAAGTTGGACCAAAGATATCAGTTACAAAATGTGATGGGTTTAGCATGTGTTAGCAAAATTATGATTTTAGTGGCAGCCACATTACTGTATACGCCAAATATTTCGCGAGGTTTTCATTTTCGGGAATTTTGTGAGTCGGTTGCTATTCGCGAAATTAAAGACACACGAAAATATTAACTCTGATCCCGATGTGAATGTGACGTACGCATGTACATTTGTCCGTTCAGTAACTGGACTACAAGATCGCGAATTTAACAACTCGCGAAATCGTCGGGAGTGTGTGATTCGCGAAAATTTAGACTCACGAAATATATGGCGTATACAGTATGTTAATTAGATGAGATGATGATGTCATGGCCTAAATAAGCCTCACATTACTGTAAAACCAGAAACATAGGGTGAAACTTTTGTGAATAGGAGCTGAAGGCATTTTCGCGCCATGAAACTTTTGCAACTTGGCGACTGGCATTCAATGCATTGTGTATAGACAAAAACTTTTGTGCGCATTCTATTTTCGTGAAACTTGGCTACTTGTAAAATTTGCGAAAATTTCCTGCATACGAAAATTTTTGGTGTTACTATACAAATGATGCACAGGATAGAGTGTGTTAGTGAAGGTGCGGTGGGCTCGAGAATATTGACAATGGTGCGACATGCACGAGGCGCAGCCGAGTGCATGTTTGCAACCGTTGTCAATACTCGAGAGTGCGCCTCACCTTCATTCACGCCACAAAATAATCCTGTGCATCACTTGTTTTATAAAATGGGTCGAAAACTAACAGCATTATTCACGTACCTTTGTGGGTCAATACCAGTCAGCTACATGTAGCACTCACTCAAAAGTCAAGATGTCCGAAGATGTTCGTCCCAAACATTTACGCACGTCGCACTCGGAAATCCCGCACATAAGTACTGTACGTACGTATAAGAGTATACGTATGCCATGTGTTATGCACAAGAAAGGCCGCCGGCTGTTGTGGCAGCCCGCGGCCCGAACTAGAAGTTGTTTACAGGATTGACAGCGCGTATAGTAGCGCGTGACGCACTTGTAACAACTGATTGAGTGTGCACTGCTAGTGTAAACATTGTGAGGTACATCAGGCCAGGGAGGTGGAAGAGAGACTCTTCTTAGTGCATACCTGAAGAAATTAATGCATGCACACGTGACTCATTTCAGCGCTTCCAATTGGCTACATTCTTGAACCCATTTTATAAAGTATATTATGCCAGTTACCATGTGCCCTGAAAGTTACTGTTATTGTTATCCTCAAATTTTGATTTGCTGTTGATTTAAATCCTCCAGCCAAGCAGCCAACCAGGTGGGTACGGTGCCGGAGCACATCGTCAAGTCATTCCCCGTGGAGACGGTTAGAGATGGAAGCGGGCTCCTCTCGCTGGGCACTCAGTGTCGGGTGTGTCTTCGCTCCTACACTGTCGGTCAGCTGGTCAGGAAACTGCCCTGCAGACACAAGGTAGCGCTCTCGTAGTGGTCAAGAGACATGTTGATGGGAATTGTATGTTTGAGTTGACCGTTTTGTGGGCAAAGCTGCCCTTATTATTGCTCATGTGTTGACAGTAATGGATATGAGCCAATCCCAGATTTTTTTGTGATGTTGATGAGAGTTAATCTCACGTGTTGGTCTTTATTCTCATGTCTGTTGCACAAAGTACTAAATGGTGAGGCTGATAGGTGATACACAATCCATGCATCATGTGCCACTTATTGGATACACAGATGTACCATTTACATGGAAATTTTGTGCTAGTGTGCGTAAGATGAATTTCAGGTCGTTCAATACTCCTGAATGTTATTGAGAATATTGTTTTCATTGAGCAGTTTTGACAAGATTCAGCAAATTGAAAGTGACCATGCACATAACCTTGAGTTGAATCAAAAGTGTGCACATCTGTGTGATTCTACAAATATGGTATAAACATCCAAAGTTTATGGATCTGCTTCCCCTTTTACCTCATACAAATCAGTTCCATGCAAGCTGCATAGACCAGTGGCTGCTCCACGAACATCCGACCTGCCCCGTGGATGGGACAGTCGTGTGGAACCCTGTCACGGGAGCCGTGAACGGCCGCCGGCCAGCCAAAAAGAAGCCCAAGACTCAGACCGATCATCAGGGCGGGCCTGGCGAGTCGGGACCCCAGCCAGTTCTGGAGATACCGGGGTTGGGCGTGGTGAAGCTGGCCGGGAGAGATCAGGGAAGCAGGAGAGCTCGGCCGGGGACATTAGGCGGGGGTCACCTAGCAGACAGGGGTCCTGATGCCACTGGGGAGGCCTTGGGCTTGGGGGCAGGCTTCCAGCTGACGGGGGCCGGCATCTCATCCAGAGCCATCTCACATCCAAGGTACATAGAGGAAACGTCTTCAGCCTCATTGTCCAATGATTTCTAGCTCAAATTAAATAGAGTAAACCAGAGTGTGCATCAATGCAGGGTCCCGATGTAGACTGATAGGCACTGATATAATATTTGATATGATTTGTGTTCTGTGTGTCCTTTCAGCTGTCTCGGATCAGCATTTTTAGTGTTTCACTTTTAATTGCAATGCAGTTGAATTGGAATCATTTCTGGAACTGCACATTTCAACAAAGGAATTCGAGGGATTACGCTCTTAAATAATTGTACATGTATATTCCGAAATGATACTTGTGAACATAGATGAGTACTACTGAGAACTTTACTGTAGAAAATAGTTTACATGCTATTATTATTTTGGAGCAAATGATAGGATAAAGATGAGATTGCAAGTGTATCATACTGTAGTTATGCACCTTCCTGATCATGCTGTTTGTTCTGTATGGTTCATTTCCAAATTACCAGTCCCAGCCAGCAAAGACGGGGTGGAAACTCTCAGGGTTCTTCAAGGAGAGATGAGAGGAGGCGACAAAGTGGGATGTCCGTCGAACCATCAAGCACCCCAAATCTTGGCTCGAATCGGAGAGTGCCTTTACATGAAGATCTCATCAACCACATCGCCAGTGCGAATGCAGTGGACTACAACGTATCAGAAATGGAGAATGTATCGAATAGAGGGGCGCTGGACCGCCTGCAAATTGGCAATGCCAGTGAGAGCACCAGTCACAAGCCGCCATCAGGCAGCGGTGGGAGTATGATTGGGCATAGACCCCCCGTACCCCCAACCGCCACAGAGAGAACTAGAACTCATGTCGCTTCCATTCCCCTTCCCCGCGAGGAGGCTATGACCCCCATCGGACTGCACCATCACAGCAGCAGCAGTGCACCCAGCGGTCTGTCGGGTCGGAACGCTCCATCGGAGAATGGGGGTGCTTCTCCCAGCAGCGTGAGGGAGAGGGGCAGAGTGGCCAGGAGACCAGCTGCGGGTGGTAGGCGGACACGGAGCTCCAGCACTGGTAGAGCTCGGTCTGGGTCCAGAGACAGGCTCCAGCAGGGCTCAGCAGAGAGCAAGCTGGAGGTAAGGCTCTGAGTTGATGATACCAGTATTCTTGGCTCTCTCCTTCATGTTGGTTTGTCTCAGTCAATGGGGGAAGTATTGTACAGTACAAAGTCTTCACTCAAGCCATAATATGGGGATCCATTTGAACAAGGAAGTACATCCAACCTCTACGTGAGAAGCCTCACATCTTCATCATGTGTGCTTGTTTGATTGTTTTATAATCATGTTACATAATCATAATCATGTTACATGGTCACTGCATACTTTTTGAACATTGATTGCCATGCATTAGCAAGCCACTCTATGGAGGGAATTTGTTTGCAAAAACATATGAGAAATTTTTGATATCAAATGAGCTTCAAGTTGCATGTCATTCACTGGTGTGAATGTTAACACATTGAGGAAGATTCCCGAGTATACCCAGGCAGGTGTCTATGGGAAATGCGTGTTGTAGCAAAATCAGTCTGTCCTCAATGGGTTAATGTTTGGCAGCTGATTAGCTGCAAGAACTCAAAGGAACGCAGATAATGTTTTCCAGTAGCTTCTGTTATCTTTTACCCATTGAGGATGAGTCCCGAGTATACTCGGGCAGGACTGGTGTCTACGGGAAATATGTGTTGTAGCAAAATCAGTCCGTCCTCAACGGGTTAATACTACATATTTTTAAAGCTGTAGGAGATTTGCAAACAGCTAATACTTTTCTGAGAAGTCTCGCAAACAAGATAATGTTGTGAATCATTATGCACAAGTAAATGTGTATGTCATTAGCAGTAAAGACTCCCAATATTTCTTGCTGATTTTCAGATATTAAGTTCAGTTATTCATTTGTAGTAAAATGAATCTATGGTCACAATTTTACTCCTACTTTTGAGTTGAGTGTCATCTCCTCTCCCTATGTCAGGCCTTGGAAACACTCTTCCTTGGTTCTCCCAGTGGTCAGCTTCTTGGCACCAACAAGCCTCCCAGCGGCCAGCCGTCATCATCCTCCTACTCAGGCCATCATCCAAGGTCAAAGGTTAAAACCGGACCGTCTCGAACCCCTCCAACGGCAAGCGCAGACTCAGAGTCGGCGGCAATGGCAGATCTAGCTCTGGCGGGAAATGCCCTCCACAGCTTGCATTTATCAGGTCTTGGCGATGATGAGCTTAGATAGTGTGCTGTCTTCCAGATCCATTGCTCCCAACCCAAACCATCAGGTGCTTGCATGTGTAAGAACACAGGCAGCTGCGCCCAAGTCAGAGTTGTGCAAAGCGAGAACCCTTATCATTTGGCAATCCTTACACAGTCTAAATGTGTCATCTCTTATTTTTCATCTCTTTTTTTTTTTCTGGAAAAGAGAAATATATCAATTTGTGCAAAAGTGTAATCTTTGTGTGAGTAGTAAATCTTGGATTGGAAGCTACTTACAGTATCTCACAATGTTTGACATGACTTGTTAAGTATGAACCAGATATGAACCGCGAAGCTGAAGGTGACAGAAATATCGAAATTAGTCACGAGTCCTGTTACTTTTTGGCCTTACTTCTGCAGAGTTGTGTAAACGAAGATCAATATGCTGTACCTTTGTTTTCATCGCAAGTGTAGTTCCCGATCCTGTATTTCATGTTGTAATACATTGTACCACTATTGACCGATTCTGTGACGCGCTATGTGTGTTTTTGGCATGGGCAGCGCCATTACGCGGTGTCTCAGCCAACCCCCCCTTCCCACTCCCCACCCCTCTCCCTACATTAGCACGCGCGTAGAATGAAAAACTGATGCATGGTTGCTTTAGCCAATGGGCGTCTCATATTGAGTGCGCGAAAGCTTGCTTAGTGCGCGAACCTTTGTTACAAGTGCGCGATAAACATGTTGCCCGGGGAGTGGGGAGAGCAGGGGGGGACGGCTGAGACACCGCAATATGAGCTCATGGCTGCGCCCAGTGCCATAAAATGTCTGCTGCCCTCAACGAACCCGAATCGGTCAATAGGAATAACTGGAAGTGCTCCTTGCCAAGGCACATTGGTGATGAAGATTTCTTTCCCATCATCCCTTCTCTTGGTCACAGGAAGGTTAAAACATCGAGACCTTATATCAGCTTAAATGGCTGGGTTTATGCAAGATTGGTGAGAAAAAAAAAAGTACTGTGATGTTCATTCCTAAAAGACACAAAAAGTATTGAAAATCTGATATCCGTCCAATTTTGCTGCAATTGAAAAATTTTTACAGGAGTTTTGATTGATTTCGTAAGTTATGTGTAAATCGAAAGGGTTTTTACCTACATTAAAATATTTACAAGACAACTAAAGCTGACACCATGTGCTCTATTGCCTCCATTTTGTAGATGGTATTACCTTGAATCATACATAGTGTGTGTTTTACATGCAAAAAGCATGTCATGGCCTGGAGCATGAGTATAAATCTGTGGCACATCTGGTTCCCATGGATAACAGGCTAGAGTGGTTGATAAAACATTAGTCAGGATGTTCACTAAACACCCGTATTCTTTACCCACTTTCTGAGTCATATGTTTCACACTTTCTATAAAGACGTCTTAAACAGTCATCATGTTAAGGCCATTGCACACTATACAACTTTCAGTCACACGACTGACAGACGTTTGATCTGAAATGAATAAGCGTATTTATTCTGAGGCTATTGTGATTTATTCTGGATCCAAAGTTGGTCAGTCGTGTGACCGAAAGTCGCAGAGTGTGCAGTGGCCTTTAGACACACATTTAGGCTATTATAACTTCTTCAAGAAATAGAAATATTATGATGAAAGTGGAAACAATTTTAGCATGGTTTTTGCTCATGTGACCCAGACTGCAATTGTGAAAATAATCTATTTCTGACATAATACTTAAATGACTCAGACATTTATACCAATTACCATCTGATCTTTGCTTACTATTATTCATCAGATTTTACTCAAGTCTCTGCCTTGATTTCACCGTTTCATACAAAATAATTTTCTTTGAAGTAAATATCCCTTTCATCTTGATGTGCCATGTTTTGTGTGTGTGTGTGTGTGTGCGTGTGTGGTGTGTTCACACCCATGTATGCGTGTGCACGTTGTGATATTGCTGACTTTGATATGTCTTTCATGTAAAGACCTCAATAAACATTCCAACTACAATGTATATTACTAGATGGTTGTGTGCAGTTTTCATTTTGTACCTTTCGATGTGCAGATTTATGTTTCAGAAATTGTGTACATGTGATAGTGTCATGCCCTGCTTACAATGGCCTGCCTGGCACTGTGCATGCTGATTTACTGGTAACTGCGTTGAGACCTAGAATATGAAAATATGTCGAATTTTCTTTACATTTTATTACATTGTTCAGATTTCTAGACTGCTACCTCTTAAATTGCAGAAAACAGCTTGAATAGTATATTTCAGCTCTTTTGCAGGTTGCTGATTACTCATCAAAATCTGCCTTCTCCTCCTCTCACATCACAACCTTTTGACATCATGCAGTTCATTTTCAAAGCCCAGAATGAATCACCAGACAATCACAAGAAAATGACCCTGATAACGTAGTCACTTTGCAGTCAATATCATGCGCACAGAGTGATGCATTGTTTAATATTAAGCATTTCAGACTACACACCAAACCCACCAACTGAGCCTACATCACCACCCTTGGGATACAAGCTAACAGCTGCACCTTTCCAAATTATTTGACAATCATTAGTCGCAATTGGCCAATTATTGTGACTTTACTTAAGCTTTAAATTAATAAACCGTGAATATGGCAAGACCATGTTTGAAATACACATTCTGTCTTACTGTGAGGCAAAAATATACATCATCTGAACACAAGTAGCTGAACAATTTTAGCTTCTATTAAAAAAAATAGCATCTTATGGTCTACTTCAGTAGGAACAGAAGATAATATTTGTTACTCTCTCTAACCAATCTACTATGGCAGGCAAAACACACTTAATCTGTTGTCTTTATTCATTCATTTGCCATGTTTTTCTTTTGGCCCTAGTCAAAGATTTTTACAAAAATATACCAAGATCTTCCATGATCAGTTAATCTCTCAAAATTGCCAACAGTCAAAATGAAACACAGACAGACAGGACATGGCATTTACGCAGATAACTACAAAGCAGCATGTTGTGTGTTTGTGGATCCACCGTAAAATGAATCGATCAAATTATCACAAAGCTATTATCGCTTCTTCATCTCTCACAGCTAAAGCAATAATGACTCGTATTCCTGTTGACTTTCCGTCAACTAAAAAAATGTGTCAAAGCAATGCAATTGTTGTCTGTCATGTTTCGGGTAAGTTTCCTTTCACAAAATTTCAAGCCACCATAGACGACAATTTTACCACCAGTATTTGGTTACAAGGCAACAATATCCTTCAAGGACAGCCCACACAACTGGAAAACATGCATACTATATAACAGGCTATATATCTGTTTCATGCTACGCTATTGGTCTTCCGGGGGTACTTGAGCAACACATACCACCTATCATAAACCATGGCATTTCAAATACACTCTAATATACAATCGAATCTTTAATCTACACTTACCACACACTTTGCTTCATGGAAACTCACTGAAAATTTGTATTAAAGTTCTCAGAAATACACAGCGTATGGTATTTTAGATAACACCTTTATGTTACTGCAGTTATTTGATCGGTCAACTGAATATTGCATAACTGCATTTTTTTTCCTCCTCACTTCTTGTATTACACATCACCGATTTTAACTACTTAGATGTATTCATACGCTTTATCCCAAAGTAAGGGAAAATACTTAATTCTTTATCTCTGTGTATAACATTATTCTGAAGTTTTGAATTCTGTGTATTAACATTTTACGATAATGATGAACCAAAATTACATTTCTGTTTCTCCACAAAGATACACTTGACCTCAATATCACTACACATTACATGAGCAGAATGTACATGTATGCTCAATATTCCATGAACATTAATCCAAGGAATAAATTAGCATTTCCTAATTGTGGCAGCTGGAAAAAAGTTTCAGTTCCAGAGCCTTACAAAATTGAGCATTTTGGAGAGATTGACACCAACATTGCAACTATAATACATAGTTTTATCATCTGCCTCCTCAGGTTAAGTCATGTCCCACTCTTCTTACAAGACAATTATGTTTCTACATATTGGGTATGCATGTAGTTCTAGACCGTACATAGTATAAAGCAATACTTTTCTTCTCTTGAATGATCAAATTGCTAATAATCCTAAATTAAACATTTGCCCCCCAAAAAGAAATATTTCTGAGTCTTCATATCATAGACTACTCAGGTAAACATAAATGAACACTCTCATGAGAAACGTGGCCTACTGTTGCATCAATCACTGGAGGTTAATAGTGCTCCCACACCAACATGTACATCCAAACATCTACCCTGTACAATACATCTGTGACCCATGGAATGTGACAATTTTTCAGGTACTATTTCTCCTAAACATGCATACCATACATACAGGCAGTATACTGTAGGGATTCTGAAAGCACAGGCAATTTCAATGCAAGTTTTGTTTCATTTGCAGGTGGGATAAAAAATTCAACATTTCCTGACTACACACAGGCAAAAACTAATCAGCTGCCATTCAATTTATGCTTTTGCTGTTTTGTCAGACTTTCAAAGAAGTAAGAGATATGAAACTAGCCATGGGGTGCGCCTGGGGTAATGCCTAAATTCTTGCACACATACGGGTACATCTTTTTGTCCATTCGGTGAGAATTTTCTGCATCTATGATGGCAGTCACAATCATTCTCACAGTGACTGCATCATAGCTTCTCCCAATCCTCCCCGTTGCTGCTGTCGGACCTCTCCACATCAGGACTGCTGGCGGCGCTCTCCGGGTAGAGCCGGGAGTAGCGGCCGAGGGCCCAGATGGGGAAGACGTTGCGGTAGCTGGTGTAGCTGATGGCGCAGCTCTTGTTGAACACGCCCATGATGGACTCCTTAGATGAAGCGAAAGAAAAATTAAACAGTACAACCATTATCTATCAACACAAAACATCAACATACATCTTGCCTGGAATTTTTAAAGGTAATTTGACTTGAGCCCATGGCTTACAAAACTTTGACTGCATACATGTATGTGACACACCTTGCCAGCCAAGAGATATCAAATAATGAAAATGCACATTGACACATGATCTCTTACAGCGAGCATAACTCAAAAGCAAGATATTTTCACAGTATGAAATTTTCACAGCATGAAATTTTCACAAATTGGTGCCGACGGCCTTTTTCGTGGCATGACAATTTCCATGAATTGCCTACGACATTCAATGCATATAGTGTAGACAAGAACTTTCATATGCATTTTAGTTTTACGATTCTTGGCTCTTACGAAATTTGCGAAATTAAAATGTACATGAACATTCCTTCTTTTACAGTATTATTTACTGAAGATAAAAATGCATACAGGACTGTCACCGGTACGGGGAATTGTAGTCTCTGGTCATTTTTCTGCCACTGAAAGCTTACCTGCGGCCAGTCCCCATTCTCCAGCTGCCTGTCCATGATGACCTTGATTCCCCGTTCAATCACCGTGCGGTCAGGGTACCTGGGAGAAGTCATGATGATGTCCACATTTATACCACTGGTTGACAATGATTAATCAATTCTAGTTTCCATCACATCCAACAGAGATGAATACCAGACTCGTATCATCAAAGAGAAAGGATTTGTTTCAATTAGTGATGATGATCATGTAACATTATGGTTAAATTGTGAACTTTTTAAAGGCTTGAAACAAAAAAGAACCTGACATTTCAATTATGCAAAAAAAAAAAAAAAAAAAAAAAAAAGGTTGTACTGAAGTAATGGGCCACTGAAATGTAGGTGGGAAGGGCATTTCTTAATTTCTAATGGAGCAAAGCATGTGCTATGCGTGGGTTTCATTAAGTGAGATTTGCAGCAACACAGGGATGCATATTGCCCAAACAAGCAGCATTGGACATGCTCAGGAAAAAAAATATACTGTGAAAGTGGACATTTTCGCAGTGTGCAAATTTTTGTGCATTTCGCCCAACCAGATGCAACCTGATTGTGCGAAATACACAAAATCCATCTTACCCGGCCGAGCATGAAAAATTACTTGCGTGAAAATATCCACTTTTTATAGCTTGGAAGCTAGCAGAAACTGTTCAAAGCACATATTTTACTGTGGGAAAATAGCTATTCTGCCAGCAACACTTTGGGGACTTGATTGTGAAGGTATGCCATATTGATAGCAGTAAAAAAACAACCAAAACAAAAAACAAAACAAAACAAAACGAAAAAAACAAAAAACAAAACAAAACAAAACAAAAAACAAAAAACAAAAAAAACTCAGGGTTGAGGATTATAGATGTTGGTTCCATGGTAACACTCACCTGACAGCCATGAGACCTAGCAAGGCCCAGCAGGTGTTGACGATCTGGGAGGTGTCGGCCTGAACGTAACGCCGCTCCTCGCACGAGTCAAACTTCTCCCCCCAGCCACCGTCCTCCATCTGCTTCGAGACGAGGAACTCACAAGCCTTCTTCACCTCCGGAGTGGCCGTGCTGGTTGAGGAAGAGATACAGTGCACTCCCGTTATAAAGAAATTCTGGTTACAACAAAGTAAAAATTCAGGCTGCAACATTATCCGCTCGATGTATTTTTATTCATTTGTTAATTTGTTTGGTTATAATGAAATTCTGATATAACGAAAGAAAACTGATATTCCTGAGGACTTCCCTGTAATGGGAGTCTGCAATACAGCACAAGGCAAAAAGATTCTACAGAAAGCCTGACATGCACATACATATATATCTCATTCTTCCATCTATCTTTAAAGGGAAGATAAACCCCAAGAACAATGTGGATTGAGTGAAAGCAGCAACATTAGTAGAACACATCAGTGAAAGTTTGAAGAAAATCGGACAATCGATGCAAAAGTTATGAATTTTTAAAGTTTTGGTGTTGGAACCGCTGGATGAGGAGACTACTAGAGGTTATGACGTATGAGTGGACTACAATATCAAGAAAATATAAAGAAAATACTACAAAAATCCATTTTTCATGAAAGTTACAAATTCCATCAACTTGATATTGACATATGTTAAGGGTAGCAATTATTCCCCCTGCTTTCTGAAGGCGGTTGGTCCACTGCTCTTTCATAATTCTAGAAAAGTGAATTTTTGTTGAATATCCTTTATATTTTCTTTGTATTGTTGTCCACTCATACGTCATATCCTCTAGAAGTCTCCTCATCCAGCGGTTCCAACACCAAAACTTTAAAAATTCATAACTTTTGCATCGATTGTCCGATTTTTCTCAAACTTTCACTGATGTGTTCTACTAATGTTGCTGCTTTCACTCAATCCACATTGCTCTTTGGGTTTACCTTCCCTTTAATACTAAGCTCACTATTACTTCAGCCCACACATTTCTCTGATTAATGATACTCACTAGACAAAGAAAATAAGTCTTAAGAGCACATAATCTTATTTGTGTTGCACTCACTCCAGATCATAGCGCTGTCCCATACATCCAAGGCCTTCCAGACCAAACCAGGTGGCGTATGTGAAACACACACCCCAGGATCTGTATGAATCAAAAGCAGTGGTGAAAACAAAGAGAAAAGGTTACTGTAAAACCAGAAAAATTATGCGACATGAAACTGTCACCAATTGGAGCTAATTGGCCTTTTTTTTTTGCAGCTAGAAGCTTTCGCAAATTGCCGAAAAATGAACAAGAAAATTACACGTACACCAAATGTTGGATTGCATAGAAAAAAAAGAAGAAAAAAAACACCCACCCACTTTCATGGGCATTATATTTTCATGAATCGGGGCTCCTTGCAGAATTCGCATAACTTTCATATCATATAACTATTTTAAAGATACATTCAAAAAAGGTGCAGGCTCCTCAAGATGAGTTAGTATTTGAATGCTGAATGTCTGGTGAAAAAATGTGAGTCTTGAGTAAAACTTTGAAGTGCTCAAAATTGTCAATTTCACCGAGAAATAATGGGAGGCAATTCCACAGGTGAAGAGCAACAGAGGAAAGTGCTCGGTGTTCATATCCCCTATGATGTGTAATGGGCATCCGGAGAGTAAGGCCAGATGAATGAAGGCTAGGGCGGAGCTGACACCGCTCAATCAGGGAAGACAGGTATCCTAGGGCCTGACCATGAATGGAAAGGGATGCAGTAATTGTTGATATCCACACACACACACATACACCCAAGGAAGTGTACATCACCTATGCGCCATCACACTCACCCTTCCCATGATCCATCTTCCTTCTGAATACCTTTGATGTAGTCCAAACCCTGATCCACTACTGACCTGGGAAAAAAAAAAAGAGAGAGAGAAAGAAATAAATTGCTAATTGGGAAATGAGCTTCTATCAGTTGAAGTCAATATAGAGAGAAAGAGAAAGGGAAATTCAGACAGACAGAGAGAAGGAGATGAAAAACAGAAGAAAAGCCTCCTATTTATATATCTATATATTCAGTATATGCATGATTGGTTTTTGTCATTCTGTGAGAGTTCATTGCATAAGATTTACATCAAATTGAAGACCAGGGGCCTGTTTCATAAAACTTTTTATCAGTGACAACTGCCACATTTCTATGACAAATTTGCTCTCAGCCAATCAGATTGCAAGGATTTCAGTAGCTTGCCACATCTATGACAACTTGTCACTGATGACAAGTTTTATGAAACGGGCTCCAGGTGATAATATTGCATTCCCACACAGCCATACATAACAAACAAAAAGTGAATACCACTTGAAATGCACTGTTGCAACATACCTTAGTATACTGTATGCACCATAAATTTTGTAGGGTTTTCATTTTGCAAATTTTATGAGTTATGATATTTGCAAATTCTTTTAAAACATGTAAGAATATTAACTCTGAGCCCAACGTGAATGTAAAGTGCACCCATACATTTTCCGTTCATTCCTGTACTCCATGATCGCAAATCTAACTACTCACAAAGTTGTCAGGAAGTTGTAATTTGTGAAAAATTAGATTTACTAAATAAAATATCTGCTATATACGGCATTTGGTCCTCCAGAATACTATATTTGATGTAATTCCATTTCCAGAAAATGAGATTAGATCCAGAAAAGAGAAGTATAACAATGACCAACATATTTCTACTACAGTATGCACAGTAATGTAACATGTTATCCAGGAATGAGGCATCTCTGTTCTCTCGATGGTCTCCAGTCCAACATCCACAACATTCTGACCATCGCCATTATTGACCTTTGACCTGAGAATCGACTACAGGAGCTGCTAACCTTATCTCGTCTCGGCGAAAGTCCGGGATCTGGTCCTCAAAGTGTCTGAGGGACTGCATGACTGCCACTGTGCACTCAACGTAGGTGTAGTCAATCATGATGTCACCTGGGGAAGAAATTTGAAGGAGAGATGAGGTGAGCACATTGGTATACCTCCTTTCCTCGTCTCAAGGAGCAATGTAAAAGCATGATGCTACAAGAGAACCTCGTTATAAGGACGTCAGATACAACAAAATTCTTTATCATTTGTGACAAGGTGATTCTGCAGGTCCAAAGTCTATATTTCTTTGATTTTACACCCTGATAAAGAAACCTGATGTAACAAGGTCGGATAAAACAAGACTCTCTTATAACAAAGACACTCTCCTGGTCCTAAGTCTTAATACTTGTTTGTTTTTGTATCCTCATATAGTGAGAAACCTGATATAACACTAAAAGTCATTGTTTTCAACACAAAATTGTGTTCAGCTAGACTACAAAGTCATAGGTGTATTTGAACCCAAGCCATTCAATTGCACGGCAAATGCACCACTGACTGAGCCACCTCGCCGGCCACATTGGTCATCAAAATGGCAAACTTTAACAAATTGCTTTGTGCCTCTACAAAGTTTACCCCAGTGTATCTTCCATACAGCTGGTGGCTAACATTATGAATGTTGATATGATACACCTGTTGAAGACTGGCTACTATTGCAGTTTAGTTTAGTTTGGCAAGTTCACAAAGGGTGTAAGGATGAAAATATATCCAACTCACCAAATACTTCTGAAGGATTCAGTTTTTCCAAGATGTATCCCCCTCGGGTTGTTTCGTATGTGGCATATCCCCCGTCAGGATTCCGCATGTCAATAAGCTGTCATGGCAAGGCAAAGGAAAACCATATTATTTGTTTTGTAAGAAAGGTATCTCTTAGCTTAAAGGTACTTCCAAATGGTATTTATTGCACTGTCCACATGAGTTTTATAAAACATAATATGATTCAACTTCGATCTTATCTGACTCATATAATAATGTATTAAAAAAAAAATCATGACTTTCTTTGTTCAGATTAGTGATTATGAATACATAATAATGCATATGTTTTCAAATCAAAGGGTTCTCAACCCATAGAAATCCTTCATTAATGCTAGCTTTTCCTTGATAGAAATATGAGTACACTTTTGTACACACACTTTTGTACACTGCTATCCTTGATAGAAATATGAGTACACTTTTGTACACTGCTTGCTGCCCTTACCACATCCACAGCCTGGCCATGGCGTTCCTTGCCAATGTGGTCAGTGATGAAGGGACACTTCTCCTCCAGCAGCATGGCGGACTTGAGACCTTCTGCAGTGCAGTCGGACACTATCCAACCACAGTCCTTGGTGGAGAAGGGGTAGCCACCCTGTAGACACAATTAGGAATGGATTTGATGTTTACTGAAAGTCCATACCAAATGGCATGATAATGGCAGTGACTGCATTCAACCTAGGAAGACATTTCACAAACCCTCTGCAGAATCATTACACATCGTGTTAGAGTTTAAATTGTTGTTGTGCGCAACTTGCAGGCCCTAATCAGTTTCTATAAATTTCTTGCCTACTCGAACTCCTAAATTTTACAGCGCTTGCTTCGTACAAAATTCCAATCACAATTTCTCAAAAGCATCAAAAAAACATTCATGGAATATTTTCCTTTTACTGAACTAAATCTAACCCTTGCCCTCTCCCTCCTTCTGCCCCGTCCTTTTCCGGTCCCTCCCTCCAACTCCTTTGGACCTTCCCTTCTCCCCCCTCCCTCTCCCTCCCTCACCCTCCCCCTCCATCCCTCCCTTCCTACACCTTCCTCCCAATGCACTTGAGTGGAAGCCACTGGTTGCAGGGGCGGATCCAGGAATTCCGTAAAGAGGGGGTGCCTTTACAAAATTAATATCTTGTGCTTCCCCCCTCCCCTCTCCCCCCTCCCCTGGATCCGCCACTGGGTTGCAAACCCACCTTGTTCATTTGCCGGTAGTACTTGGTATAGTTTGGGGGATTGTCCGGTATTTGGGTGTTCTTGAGGAAGTTGTGCGCCTTCAAAAGAGTTTCCTGGAACTCCTTGTCCTGGTGTGCTCCTGCTTCCAGGAAGGCTTGGACAGCAAAGGCCGTGTCCCACAGCTGGGAGCCGTTTGTCCCCTGACATGGGTAAAAAGGTCAAAGTTCATAAGTGTCCCACACAAATTGGGTGTTATTTGTTTTATACGAAATTGCAATGTCTTCCTTTTGAAGCATGAACATCATCAGGTTTTCAGACTGTTTCACAAGTGGAAAAACTGCATAAAGCAAGCATGCTCAATCAAAAGAAAAGAAAAAAATCAGTATTACTAATTTCAAAACATATTTTCTTGTTTTTGGATGAAGCAAAACATACTTATATTGTTTAGAAAAAAAAAACACACACAAAAATAAAATGGACTGATAGTTCTATACTCTCACACCCTGACCACTATGCCATGAAGGCAGAAAAAAGAGAAAAAAATTGTAATCACTTCTTGCTAATTTTCACATTAAGTATCTCACTATTCATTCAGATGAGCTCTTTCATTTGGTTTAGTACACAGTGCAATATTCAAAGCAACTTCACTTCCATCCTCTATTGGAGGGGATGCTCTCATAAAGAACAGCTTCAGCACATAAAACTACAAATATGCACTAAAAAGGGGGAATGCATAGTTTTTGGTGGTATGGGAAGATTACTACATGGTAAGTGACAGAGGTATTATCACTCATGTTCAATTCTAAATCATGCCCAGGGATGTCATGTTTCATGACAATTAGAAGTTGATGACTTTACCTGCATTTTCATGCCATCCAACCCAATCCTGTTGGAAAAACACAGTAAAAAGTCAAATCAATGATCACTTGTTGAATAAAGTTACAGCACTTATGGCGAGATTTTCTGTATATAATTGATTTTTACACTGAACAATGTATGACTTTCATAGAATGGATACACCAACTTAATTTTGTATGAGTTAATTGTTTTGTATGTTGACACCATACCTAAAATAAAAAGAGTGAATTTACAAACAATGTATAGTAGTTGTTCCCTAGACTCATAATATGACACAGAAGCATTCTAAGCTTTGGAGTTTTCACATATAGTATATGCTGTTTGCTGTAATACAGTAATCATAACAAATATCATTACAAATTGTAATGGACATGCCTCATCCAAAGCAATGGGTTACTGCCCCTTATGATCAGTGTTTGAACATTTTCTGTACATTTTTGCCATTGTCCTGGACATGAAGGCAGCTGCTACATGAGCACATGTCAGGATATGCAAATATTAGAAAGAGAGAAAGTGGGGGGGGGGGGGGGGGGGGGGTTGGTGGCAGCATCTTACCACAGGTAATCTGGGATGCGCTCTACATGTGTCTTGAAGGCCTGTGACTCGGGACCATCTATGTGCCATCTTACTAGCATCTGTATCACCTTGGATATCTGTGAGGGGTAGGGTGGGGATGGGGAAGAGAACAGATAATATCAGGCTGCAAAAGACTGTGGCTTTTCAAAAAATACAAATAAAACTCAAAACTGACATTAATACTTACAGTGGGCATAGATATGTAACAGTACTACATCGATATACAGTGAATTCAGAACAAATATGCGCAATTTAAAGTAAACAAGTTTTAGGAAATAACTGTATGTCAAGCTGATGATTTGAATGAATTTAGAAACGGTGGGTTAAAAAATGATATATGCAAATTAGATTGTTGGTAAAGATGTAGAAAATTTCACAAAGGCACAGAATAAGCAGCAAAATTGGCAACATTTATTTGTATCACATAAATCTGAGGAATCAAGACGATGATACAAAACAACTGTTCTCAAGTCTATGCTGATGATGACAAAACACACCAGAAGGTGAAACGAATGTATCCGCAGTATACTTTCTAAAATCTGTGTTTCTTCTTTTTGTTCCCACAAACAGTTCCCACAAATATGAGAATCTCTGCAATGTCTTAAAATCCACTTGCCAAGCATAGCTCATGAATATCTTGTAGGAAAAACTCAGTCAAAATAGGATCAACTCACCGGTCCGATGCTGATTCCGTCGGTAAACTCATCGTCTGCCTTGATGTGGTCATAGCACATGTCGAGTGCCTTTTTCCTCAGCCACGTCGAGTGAAACTTCTCGTAAAAGTCCAGAATTGCTGAAAGAAAAATTAAGATGAGTGAGCACATCTCCTCATGGATGGATGATAGGGTCACAAAATAGTACTGCCACCATGTTGAATTAAGAGTGATGTTCACAGTTTAAGTGATTTACAAGTCTTTTCCCAAGAAATGATGCAAGAAAATATAGACATATGGCAGCCTTACAGCCTCTGGAGTATTTTGCAAAGGTGCAACTTTTCAGCTTCAACAACAAACAAGAAAAAGGGCATCATATCACATAAATTTGGTCCAGACATCCACTGGAGTTTATACAGGTCATACATGAAGCTTTCGAAATCCATCTTATCATCCCAGGGAAAACACAGCTTTAATTTCCATTCCGCCATAATAAACACTTGACTTGTTGACAAATAACTTATTGGTCCAGATAAAACATCCACATAATTTTCCTGCCACATATTACCCTGTGAGTGATATTATTGCAGCGGATTTGATATTCATATTAAATCCTAACAACATTAAATTTACCAAATCAAATTTCTAGACAGATACTGTAAAAGTGGAAATTTTCGCACAACCCGAAACTAGCGCGAAAATAAAAGCACGCAAATATTTTTGCTTGCCGTATGTTCCAGTAGTTGAAGTCTTGATTCCGCGGAATTAAAAACACGCGAAACTCTTCTTACCCCGCCGAGCGTGAAAAATTAGGCATGCGAAAATATCCACTTTAACAGTAAAACACAAACGAAAGACCAAGAACAATGTATAACAGCCTGTTATAACTGGTAAATCAGTGCTGCATTACAAAATTTCTGGGATAAAGAATCCTATGAACTTGACAAACTGAATGTTATATTATTTTTAGTTGCCATGACTACAGCATCAATCTATCCCATTTATTGTCAATAAAGTATAAACTCACCCATTGCAATATTGTAGAGCCAGCTGTGTGGTGTGTAGAGGTCATACGTGGAGATATTGTCCCTCTGTGCAGGCCAGTTTATGGTGTCAAAATCTTGCTTGAAAATTTCCTGCAGATCATCGGGACAAATATTGGGGAAACATTCACTGGAAACATGAAAGAATATTGTACACATATGACATTAGATATACACTTTAATTATATCCCAGTGTACTGGTATATCAAGTCAGGAAAAGGCACATTCACCATTAGTTATGAGCAGGTACAGTGTATTGTGCATTACACTTAGCCAATATCTACTATAACGACTAAAAATCTTAGAGATATTACATTATGTTTCACACAGGTGTGTTGGCTTTACATCCTGGTATTCTGAAAACATCTTGATCATTGGAAATATCTGTGAATGCAAAGGCAAAAGCAACATGACATTAACAACCTGCAGAAAGATAACATCTCACAAATATGATATGCCAACACAGAAGAACATGACAGCTAAACTATGCCTCATTACTTTCATGTTGCTGCAAACCAATGTCATTTTGTAAACGGGTTGCTAAACTTCAGTCAAATAGGGAGTTTAGGGGCGATAGCCAATGTAAGTTTACTTCAATGGCAATGCCATTCAAGCAATTGAAATATTGCAGCAGCCAACATTTATCCATTTGAATCAGGGAGGTTCCAAGAGCACGTATCCCAAGAAGCAAAAATACATCCAAAATTGGGGTGCTCCGTATACCAGGGGCATATTGCCTACAACCTTTAACCTGAGAAAAACTCAGGTAAGAACTGAAAACTTAAGTCTGGTGCTGCCATTGACAGGAAAAACTCTTTTCACAATCAACCAGTGCTTTTCTCAGGTGAAAAGTTTTATGCAACAGACCTCAGGTACGTTCTTCTGTCATGATTCGAAGAAATGGCTCGTTCTTCAGGGAGACTTGGCAGCTTTGTAGCATAAAACGAAAGTTTTGTTTTCTCATCTCAAAGAAAAGGAGAGTTTGAAGGGGGAGGGGATCAACTTGAGGTGGTATTTTTTAAACCCGAACTTACTTTCCTCAGCTGCCTGATGAGGTTGTCTTCCTTGGCCTGGAACTTGGTGCCATAGAAGAAGCCCATTGGGAGGTAGACTTGGCGACAGTGACACCAAATGGTGGAAGGATGGGCAGGGAACCAGGAGGGGAACAGCCTGGTTGGGGGGGGGGGGGGTGGGTAGAAAGTTAGGATTATATCAAAATATGTGGTAAATAAACTTGGGGTTAATCATGTCAAGATCACATTTACAAACAGAACAAATATGATATATGACTCAAACATATTATACAGATGAATATTTCCTATAGATACTGTTCTGAATGTACATGTATTTCTGACATTTATATTGATATTGTATTGCTGTATATATTTCTTGTACACTGTATGTCTACTATGTCTAGATGTGTCTGGGTCATACGTGTGCTCTGAATGTACACCATGTATGCATTCTATGTATATGCCTATATAATGTGTATGCATGCAAACAAAGAACTAATTTCCATAAATGGACAATAAAATAAAATCAAATCAAATTGAATTGAATTGATATGGGCATATGACTATGGCATGGGCATATGACTAGACCAGACCTAAGAATTAGTTGAGCACTAACCTCACTATATACTATTTGTCACGTTCATCAACATGCTATCTGTTGGTGAGATTGTTTCAGAGTTGACAGCCAAGTCATTAACCTCTTCAAGATAGACTTTATCCAAAAAAAACAACAAAAAACAGTGCTTTGTTATCTGTTATGCCAGTGTGCATTCAAGGTTGTGTACTGTATACCCTTTGGTATGTGGACTAGTTTTCTTCACTGTGTTTGATTTTTTAATGTTTTGTTTGTTTGTGTCTCTATTCAATATGAAACAAGTGTGCAATCAACTATATTTCTATTTCCTGCTTCGTGGCTGCTGCAAAATTAATGTCTTTGAGAATGAGGTAAATTATGATTCAAATTTATTGCTTTCAAAATCATATTTGCATGTTTGCTTGAAATGGAATACATACATACATACATGTACATATATACATACATATTGCAATGTGAAACAAACATAAAATATAAACTTGTAAGATAACACTAACATGAACACAAAATAATCTTTATTTCAATTTATGGGAGTCTGTGTAGTGGGATTTATCTCATTATTCCTATGCACATTTATTTTGCATCAGTTACAGGCAGTGTAGCAAGAAATGCATGTATACTCATAACTACAAATTGTGGTAACAAGTTTGAAAAAAAAAAGAAGAAGTTGTAATAATCAAGAGTTAATTTCTCATTGATGGAAACAGAACCAACAGAACAGTCATTAATATGAAGTAAATTTGATCACACATTCACAACCTTGAACGTATAGTGACATCACAGATAAGACACACAGTTATGTGTTAGCTTTAGTGATAAAGTCTATCTTGCAAAGGCGAATGGCTGGGCTTTCAACTCTCAAGCAAACTCTCTGGAAGATAATGAGTTGACTTATGTGATAAAAAAAGATATTTTGACTTAGCAAACAGATAGTGTATTAAAGGTAAACTAAGTGCACACTGAATTCTAGGTCTGTTTGAGTAATATGTAATATCGACTTTTCTTACAACACACTTGCACATTCCTGTGAGCCTATGAATATTGATGCATTCTTTGAAAATCTACACAGAAACTTAAAATCTATTACTTGCAAACTTTGTAAATACTATCAAGTGCATATCGAGTTTTCAGGAAAAAGCGAAATATATGTTTTAAAAAAAAATCATTTTTGCAGCTAATGTTTCAACATTATTCCAAAGGCCCAATAAATAACAGCCAGTGTAAGTTTTCACATTTTTACTTGTATACATAGTACTGTATACAAGACATATTCTGTGAGTATGACATTTGGCGAGTTAAGACTTCTAAGAC
Source organism: Diadema setosum (assembly GCA_033980235.1). Lineage (NCBI taxonomy): Eukaryota > Metazoa > Echinodermata > Echinoidea > Diadematoida > Diadematidae > Diadema > Diadema setosum. The sequence continues at coordinate 6,136,210 of CM067075.1, forward strand.
AATTTTGCAAGTAGTTGACTTCGCAACCGAGAACCAGGTTGAGAAAATTATGTCAGTTTGTCAATTTTGATGTGCAACTAAACATGGTGATTATTGTACCTACTGCTGTACATGTAGTTTATCATACACATGCAGAAACAATATATCGCATTAAACAAAGGATCCTCTTCAAAGGTAATATACCAGGGCCCTATTTCATAAAAACTTGATATGATAGCAACTCTTGCTGGAATGGCAATTGTCATGGTAACAACAAGAATACAGCTTCCTGATTGGCCGTTGCTATGAGAAGTTGCCATTCCAGCAAAAGTTGCTATCCTAACATCTTTTATGAAATGGGGCACAGACATTCTTTTCAATAACTTCACTGAACATTTTCAAAAATAGTTGATATGACGTTGATATGAAAGACGGTAAAATTCTCACCAGATTTCTGGGAACAGACAGTGCATGCCTTCCCACTTGTAGACGTTGAGGACACAGAGCCAGAATTTTCCCCAGGATGGAATACTCTCCGCCCCACCTGGGTGGTGAACACAAAATATGAATATTCATGGGAGTTTGACTCTTAACCAACATTGTAGATGACAGCATGGCTTTGGTATACAAATTACAGAGAAAACATTCTCCATTCTCTTGGGTCTGCATTGTTCTTTAAAAGGCATGCCTCCTTTCCAAAATTAATCAAACATGCAAAGAACATGATTTTTTAATGAAATTTTTTCTAAATTCTTTTTATATTCTTTCTACAGAGAAATATTTCACTTTCCTCAAAAAGCCACATGTAAACCATGGTCTTTACGATAAAAATCTGTTTTACACACTTGCATAAGTGAGCCTTTAAAAAGAACAATTTAACAGAAGAGACAGTGGAACACTCAATCAAATCATTATTACTTTCTAATCATTATTCAGCACACTGTATCATAACATCATTTTCATCTTCATTCAACTATTCATGGGAATACTGCCATGTTATCTTAATTATCTTAGCATCTTGTCAAATTATAAGCATGATTCGAAGACCCAACTTCAAAAACACTTTTATTGCAGCATTACATGAGCACAACAGGAAAACATCATGATATCATCCACTTATATTCCAAAGCAGAGAATCTTAATCTCATACAGTGAGTGTTTGTTTTGATTCAATGTAGAAGAACCTAATAATGCATCTGTCTCCATTGAATAGACGGAGCAGTAATGTGAACATTGTCGACAATAGCATTATTGGCCTTCAAGGTTTTGATGGCTATGATCCATTATCACTTTAACTGCTGTGCAGTCTGCTGTGTACAGAAGCAATCTACATGGTACAAAGGGCAATCACTGAAGTGTGCGATGTTGTAGGTTATCATGACATTTAGTGTGTAAGACTCGGCTGAATGAAGACTCATAATAGGGGTTAACGACCAGTTATCTCACCCATCTTCATGAGGAGTGCCTTGGCTTTCTGAAGGTCAGGGTCGTCTGCTGGTACTCCTAGCAGTCTCATGGTCACGTAGTTCATGGCTGTGCCAAACACAGTGGCATGGTCCTCAATGTGACTGCAAGGACATGAAAATCCACACATTTGGATCACTTCTCCTCGCCTTAACCCATTGAGGATGGGCTGATATTGCTACAACGCGCATTTCTCATAGAAACCTATTGAAAACAAATATATTGAAACCCATTGAAAAAAAGTCCCGAGCATACTCAGGACCTGTTTTCAATGGGTTAAATTGCTAGAACTCCCAAATCCCCTGCAACACTGGTACAATACCAGCTACTTGTGTTTAGGAAAGTTATACCGGTAGATATTTTGTGCTTCAATTGTATGAATTCATATTACCTGAAAAAAAAATGCTGTCACATGCACAATGCATACACAGTTACATTTTTTATGTTTTTACAAGAGTAAAGATCTTGTACCACATCAAAAACAGACATCCACTGACAATTTGATGTCTCAAATTCAGACATTATCTTCTGAAAAAAAAAAATTACAAAAAAGAAATTACACATTTTTTTTTAATTGGATTTCTGTCCCCCCCCCCCCCAAAAAAAAAAAAAGACCCTTGCTCACAGATTTTTCGGCATTTTGAGTTCTTGTTCATCAGGTTTTCCCACAGCTGAGATGAGATGAAATACTGAGATAAAATATTAGATATTGCACTGTGAATAGATAAAGAGCAGTTTTAATTCATGTACCAGGGTGTTTTGATGTTGGTCATTTACATGTATAACTGGTTAGAGGGTAATATATGACATAAGAGACAAAATGTGGACTTACAGGCCCCATCCTCCATCGGGACACTGGACGGACCGGAGGTAACGCACCATCTCCTTTTTGGATGCCTCAGGTAGAACCACTCCGGCGATGTAACACACTATGATCAGACCTGTGTAAGAAAAATGAAGTAAGGGGTGAATATGTGGGTATGATCGTGCCTGGATATCATTTGGTCCTCAGAAATTTCTAAAAAATACAATCACAATTTGACACTTTGAATATTTAATAATGAAGTGTTTTATTAATCATGAACATTTGAAAAGAACACTTTGATTGTCTTGCACAGACATACACAAAACACAGATGCAGACATGTATAGACACATACAAACACACACACATACTTTTATAGATACTTGTTTTATATTTATACATGTGTGTGCATACAATTGCATGATCAGAAAGATGTGCCAAGGTACTTAGATTAACTTGCCAAGCTTTTTCATCAGCATTCAGCAATTCATCCTAACTTAACATAGTTGTACATACTTATAAATCAATTGTTTAACTATTATCATGCAACGCTTGTTCTGGAGGTTGTGGGAGAAAGGTGCAGTCAGAAAGGGTAATGGAAGGATAAGCACAGTGTCACACAAGAACACAGCAAGTCTGACAGAATCAGTGCAAGGCATGTCACTCCGAAAACTCTGCCGTTACCTGGCAACAAGAAAAGAGGACCTCCATAATCCCCGGCCCAGTGGCCGTCCTCTGTCTGTAGCTTGGAGTAGAATGTCATTCCGTTCTTGGCCGCTGCCTTGGCCGTCTTTGCCTTGGGCAGTGGGGGTGCTAGATCATTCTGTGGAACACGGAGTAGGGGTCAATGGAATAGCGTATAAATGACACCAATTTAAAAAAAAAAAAAGGAGGACCCAAAATTTATTAAAAAGAATTGACTCTATGGAGATGTCACCTGCATAAATTTGGTGTAAGCAAATTTCTATGAGATTGTGAAAAAAGAAATTACTATCATTCATTCTCTCAACATTTTTACTATCTTTCAAACAGCACAAACTAAGAATCACAGGTAATGTGGAGAAAGCACTACAAAGTACTATTACACACTACAAACGTGCACTGCAATCAAGCATAAACAATGAACTACTCTGATTTTTTTGTTTGTTATTTCACTAATATATGATATTCAATGATAAAGAAAACCACAAAAAAAAGGTAAATTTATAAAATTGTACTGCATTGCTCAAGAATGCAGTCTTACTATATCCAGTCCAAGGGCCCATTTCTCCACAAAGGTCTGAGGCCTGTCCACCGTCTCGCCTTCTGGAATATATCGCCACGTCTGACGTCCATTCACATTGGTCAGCCTCCACCGGGTAAGGTCCGTGGCAGGTTGGGTTCTGTAGGGACCTCCTCGATTCTTCTTGTCCGACATGGTGCTGTCAGGTCGGTCAGCCTTCAGGAAGCTATCAGGGTTTGCTTCACACACTGCATGTCGTGCAAAAATGAAATTGTCATTGATAATCCCGAGGATTTTCTGCATATCAATTACTTTTTTCTTTCTTTCTTTTTTAGGTGCTTGGTGAATTTTCAGCTCAAATGAGATAATTCTCAACTTTCAAATTTTCAACGCTCCTTTTAAAGGTTCAAAATTATTTTCTGTTAGTGGTGCATTCCATCCTAGACAGAAAGATTCGACTGTCCAGAGGAGCCTTTTATTTTTTTGGACATTATCACTCTCTTTCGAGGGGATCCTTGAAGCCAGATGCAGTCTCTGCAGAACACAGCCCTGATGACCAGATACAGAACGATCTTTCGGTCAACTTCCATCCTTGATGACATTTCAAAATATTACAGGCAATTCTATACGTAGACCTACTTCAGCACTTGTTGGTCACTATACTAGTTAACCCCGAGGTGCTCCATTGTAAACTTTGTAAACTCTGGGAGTCTGAACAAAACATTTCAAATTTGTGAAATTTTTGAAAGTGAAAATATAAAAAAAATGTTCAAGGTTTTAGTACTTAAGCAATATGACTATGAGCTCAATCTTATGACCAAGCTGCGTGCATGCGCCTGGACCATTTATCAATAATGACAATATCAGATATTGGTAAGCAAATAATTTATCTTCATCATCATATTCATACCCCATAAAAAGGATCTTGTCTTGTAACTTAAGATTACATATATAACAGAGTTCAACTTCAACCGAGAAGAATTCAATCTTGTGGATTTTCAATTTTGTGGTTTTGGTATGTGATGTGCGTGTGGAGAGCTAACATTCATGAAACAACACTGACTGGTTAGGCTCCTGTGAGCTGTGCTGGAGCTGTGCAGAGCTGCCTGCACCCACACAAATTACACACAATCAAATACATTGTAAAGTACCGTCGGACAAGCAACACAGAAGAGAAGAAATGGGACTATGAATATCGTTTCGCAGGGCAGGCACGGATACCGATCACAGTGATGGTCATGGTACGAACCATTTAATTTTATTTCTGTGAGCTGTAATGAGCTCTAGATTAACGGAACTAGACAAAAATACAATTTGCGTACCTCCTTAAAGTGAAGTCTGCATTAAAATCCTCGAATTCCGCAACGTTGTATTATTCCCAGGTCGAAATAGTCCACAATCATCTGCCGATAGTTATGAATATTCATAAGCTTGCCTAACCTAGTCTCTCTTAAGACTGTATACAGGCTACAAAATATTGATTAAAAAGAAGAAAAAAAAAAAGGGGGGGGGGAAGGAAATCATGACAATGAATCCATGTGCTCTGTTTAAACATGTTCCTATTCTACAGCATCACCAGGGATTGTGACGGCAGATTAAAGACTGATGTATGTACATATTGCAGAAACTATTAATTGAGAAGTTTTTAGGAGTTTAAAAATGTAGACTAACGCGTCTCACAAAAAGTCGTAACGCTCCGCCCAACACCTGTAATGTCAGCTGATCATACGATCCTCGCACGCCTGTCATTCATTCGACCTCAGAAAACATTTCAGCTGTATAACTAACATCAGGGAGGTGAGACTCACCTCCCTGCTAACATGAAAGATATCCCTTTCTTCTACCTCACAGAAAACTAAGAATTAGCAATAAAAAATAATTAAAAAATATATTTCTGAGACTGTGGGTTAGGATTGGTGTTCGCTGATGGAATGCCACTTTTTCTTTTTCAAGACCAGCCTGCATGCTTTTTAATTCTCAAACACATTTCTACTATTTTCTGAAGAGGTCCAGCCATATAACCCCTCCCCTCTCTTACTCTTTTTTTTCAATTGCAGTTCACAAAATGCAAGTTCTAGACTGTTGCTTTAATGGCAGGAAGATTATCAAAAGGAATATAATATTTTGACTTCAGTGTTCAGAACCCAAGGAGGACATCTAAACTCCTTCACCAAGTGAAAAAAAGTGCTATATAAATATTGACTATTTTCTGAAGAGGGGTCTAGAAAATAATGGCAAATCAATGTGTTATCTTTTAAATGTGAGCATTAAAGTGTAACATATGATAATCAGATTACAGTTTACACATTACAGGGATCGATGTAGATCACTTAGTGTGGAGATCTGCCTGGATCTCCATCTTTCTTTCTCTCTCTCTCTCTCTCTCTCTCTCTCTCTCTCTCTCACACACACACACACACTGGGACTCTTTCATATCTCTCTCTTCGCAACAGTATAATGCAGGATTTGCTGGTAACGCTATTTGTACAACATCAGCATCTACAACAACATCTACAACAACATCAACAACAACAATAAAACATGATTAAATACCATCCACTTTTCCATATTATTGCCATGACCCACATAATGAATGCTGCAGTTTATATTGTCATGCACATATTAATGTAGGCTATTGTTTAGCAAGTATCACCGAGTGATAGCAAACCTCTGACACAATGGGCCTATGATAATTCTAAAGCTTTGTATATAGACAGAGTGATAGCTTGTCAGTGGTTGTCCAACTTAGGGGCATTCCAGACGATTTTCATAATTTCACATCGTGTATAGTACATAAATCGACAGCTCCATGTATAGATATGAGGAATTTATTGTGGTCTTTGAGCAGATAGAGAAACAAATACTCTGAAAAATCTTAAACAAATTATGCCGAACAGTCTTGATGACATAGGAGCCTCACATATTTCAGAAATGTAGCAGTGTAATTCCACTGCAATACTACTTGATTGACAAGTTCACCTGTGTAGACATGCAAACCTTCTTATTTTGTTCTGTTTTCTTAAGCCCCAACTCATTCATTCTTATGGTAAGGCTAGCATGTCATCATCCTTATTCATTGCAACTTGTTAAAATTTCTGAAAGTATTTATTCCTCATTCCAATCACTATAAATTCTGAAACTCTGTACTCAGTAAAAGTAATTTATCATTGTTCAAATGCAAAACTCGGAAAAATCATCCGAAGGTATCCTTTAAAAGAATTATAGAATGATAAAACTCTGTAAAAGTAGGACATATAGGATTTTTTATTTATTTATTTATTTATTTTTTTTTTTGGGGGGGGGGGGGGAGGGGGGAGGTGGAAGGGGAGGGAATAATAAAGAGATTCGGTGAAGTAAATCTCTCTGAACTCCAAACAGCATTTTGTGTTTGACGAGTCGTAATATTCAATACAATGATAATGTGTGCATATGTATATGTTAATGTCTGTGTAGGTCTATGTGTGTATGGGTATATACAGTATGTACGTTCTATACTTATGAGCATATGTGTATGTGCATGGGATATACTATACCAGAGCTACCAAGTCTCAGGCATTCTGCGTGAGACTCAAGCATTTAGGGTCCGTCTCACGATCTCACGCATGTATGGCACCCATTTTTCTCACGCATCGGGAGCATAGTTTAAAGAATAAAAGTGAGAGTTGCAATTAAAGGCACATTTCCCTTTTGTCTTTCAAAATAAGTAAAAAATAGTCACTTTATGCACCAGCTTGCACCATTAAGAGCTAAAAATTGGAAAAGTTCCCTACCATGAGAGGGCGGACAACCCCCTCCCACACCCTCCCCTTGCTCACGAACATGCGCGCATGCTGAGACGCTGAGACGCCGAGTCATGAAAATCTCACTCATAAAATTTTTTTTGAACTTGGTATCTATGTATACGTATATACATGTATGATCAATTGCACTTCACATGAAGCCCAGAATGTCTGCCATGATCTAAGTATATGTGTGGATTGAATGAATACAGCAATATCAGTAGAATACATCAGTGAAGTCAGAGGAAAATCGGACAAATCCATTCAATAATCATGAATCTCATTTTGTCTCCTTTGCAGTGTATTATTTCTCTTTTGAGTGGAATGCTTTCAATAGAGTGAATCACTATTTTTCACCATAATAATTATTTACTTTCCTGTGAACCTTGCAAGGTAGGGACAGTTTCTCTTATCAGTTCATCAATTTGTACAAGCAGTTTGTAATAAACTTATGATTTACTTTGTACTACACATCTTTCTGGTAAATAATTATTTTTCAAAACATATGATTTGTTAATTGTATGCTTTGTGTTATATTCTACCATTTTGTTGGATTCTACCATTTTGTTGGACTAAAAAACCTAGAACTGAATTGAATTGGAATATATATCACACGTACATACACTGCAACACACACAAAATCAACACATGCTATGACATGGTATATATCTATGAGGCATATGTATTATACTCCTTTATTAATAAATAATTGCTTACTGATGACACAGAAGAAATGATCATACTATTACCACCACAAACATGTCGAGACGGCTACATGAGAAATTACAATAATCTATAATGAGTCTTGCGCATCTTGCACATATTTACGGCATAACGCTTTCACCATAATTATGACACATAAGACAATACAAAGTATAAGGAGAATATTTCTTCATCCCATACGATTAAAAGAAGAAAAAATGGCTGAACATTAAATTCATGTATTTGCAGGAAAGTACCGCTCCCTTTAAAGGGGATGGCTAGTAACTGATCAGTGGGAAACAGTGGGAATGCTGGGGGATGATTGTTCCAATCCTTGTGGGATTCATTTAAGAGTACATTATATATCTATTGTTGTGTGAAAATTATTTGCTTCAGAACGGTCTCATATTCAAGTAATGTGCAGTTTAATGTTTCCAGGTTAGCATGCCTGTACAGTGACGGGGCGATCGTTAACGGCCCATTAATGATCGCCCCGACACTGTACAGGCATGCTAACTTTACTGCACACTACTTGAATATGAGACCGTTCTGAAGCAAATAATTTTCACACAACAATAGATATATAATGTACTCTTAAATGAATCCACAAGGAATGGAACAATCATCCCCCAGCATTCCCACTGTTCAGTCACTAGCCATCCCCTTTAAACATAATGTCCGCATGGCAACACTAGACTATCTTGGAAGAAGCAGAATATTTGTTGTTTCTAAATTTCTAATGCGGAATTCACAAAGGTTTTACTACCTCTAATGTTTGTCCCTACTACTATTCATTTGGGTGAACAGGAGATTGGAATAAAATGGCAAACTATCCAAAACTTTCTAGGGTGGAACAGGTTTTGAAATAAGTTTGGGTGCTTGGATGGAAGTGTAGTAAGTCTAAGAGTAACAGAAAAAGTTTACATATTGGTACTCACTGCCTATATATTGCAATAAACCTCTTTGGAGTACAAAAAGAATCAGCCCTAGCAGCTTTGAGCTTTAGAAATATCCCCAATGAGGGCAGTATTATACAGAAGTGGTCTCAATGTGCTGAAAAATGATGAATCACATATCGAATGGGTCACAACATTCAAGTTTGTGGTTTTGTTGTGATGTGAACCTGAAATGATAACCTGTTGACTGCTGACTGGCTACGAGATGTCAACAACAACAAACAAACCGAATAGAATGAGAAAATCATGACTTTTCTTACTTCTCCCCGCACAAATTTCATACCTCAAGCATTCAAGTAACAATGAGCTTATTCAGATATCACTTTCATTTACTATTGCTCTACAACATTAGTAATTCTTGCTGAAAGCAATCTTACTTGAAGGAAACCAAAACACAAATGTGAATTTGGATTGAGTGAAAATAGCAATATTAGTAGATCATATCAACTGAAGTTTGATGAAAATCGGACTGTCGATTCAAAAGTTATGAATCTTTAATTTTCAGTGCAGTAATTGTTGGATAAGGAGACTACTACAGTTCATGACATCTTTGTGGAAGAAAATATAAAGAAAATATATGGAGAATTCCACAAAATTTCACTTTTCATGAAAAGTACAAATTTCATCGACGAGCTACTGACATATGTTAAGGGTCATATTATTCCCTCTGCTTTCTGAAAGAGGCAAGCCAAGTGCTCTTTTATAATGCTGAGAAAGTGAAAATACAAAATTGTATGTCGAATTTTCTTTGTGTTTTCTGTATATTATTGTCCACAATGATGTCATGAACTGTAGTAGTCTCCTCATCCAGCAATTACTGCACTGAATATTAAAAATTCATAACTTTTGAATCACCTGTCTGTTTTTCCTAAAACTTGCACTGATGAGATCAACTAATATTGCTGCTTTCACTCAATCCACAATTATATTTGAGTTTTGGTTTCCTTTAAAATCCTGCTATAGGATGCCACCTTCAAACAAAACAATTTGTAAATAGACCAGCTTTACTTATCATATTGACATTTTGTTCATATTATCTCTATGACTACCCCCTCCACAAAAAAAGGGGGTTTCCCTACAACCATACAATAGTTTTGCCACAGGCTACCTGGACATTGAGGCTAATGCATGCAAAATAGTTTCAAGTTTTGAAACTATTTGATGGACATGGGCTGATCACTTTAGGTCATTTCATCTTGAAAGGAGAGCACAAAGCCCAAAATTGGATACAGGGCAACCTCGTTATGAGAAGAACCTGAAAAGCAATGACTATTACCTTGTTACATCAGGTTTTTCACAATATCAGGGTACAAAAACAAAGAAATACATGTACGAATAGTCTGGACCTGTAAAATCACCTTGTTATAAGAATGTCTTGTCATATCTACATCTTGTTATATCTGACCTCTTCACAATTATGTTCCACTGAATATAAAGTAAATCAGCCCTGTGTGTGTGTTTGGGGGGGGGGGAAGGGAGTGGTCACAAAGAGACAGTAATAATCCATCAATTCATCATAAACAAGCTGGTACCCCAAAGGACCAACAGACTTCCCAAACAGGTTCCATCTCTTGGAAGATTATTATCATGGTGTATGTGGTATCACCTCACCTGAGGAAGAATAGGAAAGACTTCTGTGTCAGACTGCCTATAAGCTTTAGTACAGGGCTGACACTTACAGTTTGGTCATGTTCGAGTGCTCAAAAGCAAATCAGACCATGCCATACAGTACCATACTATGCCACATTTTAAGTGTTCAAGTGCTCTGGGGAGAAGGCGTAGTCCTACCACAAGAGTTATTTGTGGACTTGAGTCAGACGGGGTCAAGTTTTGCAGCAACAGAGTCACGCACCTGATGCACTTATGATTCTTACAGGTGTCCCTTTCAAAGAGAATCAACTCTTTGTATTATGACAGAGTGCCAACTTCGTCTAGTGCCAACTTCTGGCACTGTACTGTACCCTTTTGGAACACATTGGGAAGTGGTCCACTTTTTGCTTGGTATGGCATGGTACGATACGCTTTAGGAGAGCGCTCGGATGCACCCTATGATGTCTGTAGACAAGCTTTCAGTTTCGTGGCTGCAAACCCCATGTGCAGAATTCGTCTCGGCGACACAAAAAGTCTAACAGTGCATTTCATATTCATGTGATTGACTTCACACCTGATACAATATGATTCTGTGCATATACACGCACTGTTCTCTTTTCATCGATTTGCTTTGCAGATTGAATCTTTAAAGGACAAGTTCACCTTCATAAACATAAGGATTGAGAGAATGCAGCAATATTAGTAGAACACATCAGTGAAAGTTTGAGGAAAATTGGACAATCGATGCAAAAGTTATGAATTTTTAAAATTTTTGTGTTGGAACTGCTGGATGACGAGACTACTAAGGCTCGTGATGTCATATGTCATATGAGTACAACAGTATAAAGAAAATGTAAAGAAAATTCAACATATTTTCACTTTTTTTCGCATTATAAAAGAGCACTTGATTTGCCTCTTTCTAAAGGCAATGGGAATAATATTACCCACAACATATGTCAGTAACGAGTCAAGGGAATGTGTACTTTTTTCAAAAGATGAAATTTTGTGAAATTCTCTTTATATTTTCCTTATATTGTTGTACGCATGTGACATCATACACTGCAGTAGTCTTCTCATCCAGCAGTGACTGCACAAAAAACTTCAAAATTTCATAACTTTTGAACGGATTGTCTGATTTTCCTCAAACTTTCAATGATGTGTTCTACTAATATTGCTACATTCTCTCAATCCTTATGTTAATGAAGGTGAACTTGTCCTTTAAAACTGTGAGATGAACACAGGATGACAAAATCAACATTCTTCACTAGCCAACCACATATCAAAGACAGTTGCAGCTTGAAAAAGACATACTCATGCATAATGGACAGTTTTAAAGTGTCTTCTGTACATGCGAGTTTGATATTGGAAATACACAGTTACTGTAAACCCCCGAATATTTTGTGAGGTATCTATTTTCATGAATTTTCTGAGTCAGGTGCTGTTTGCGACATTACGAACACGTGAAAATATTAACTCTCATCCTCACACGAATATGCATGCACCCATACATTTCTCCATTCAGTACCAAACTCCACAACTGCGAACTTAACCACTCCCAAAATTGTCGGGAAGTCCCAATTTGAAAAAAAAAATTGGACTGTGGTAATATACAGTAATTTCCCGTCAGGACTTGTGCAGGCAACATTCAATTTTGTGAGATAAGCTAGAATATTTGTATGCATCATCCACTACAAATTCTATCAGTAGAGGTTTTGTGATAATCAATGCTGCAATTGGTATAGACCGATTCGGGTTCGTTGAGGGCAGCAGACAATTTGTGGCACTGGGCGCAGCCATAAGCTCATTTTGCGGTGTCCCAGCCGACCCCCCCTCCTCTCCCCCACCCCACGGGCAACATGTTTATCGCGCACCTGTAACAAAGGTTCGCGCACTAAGCAAGCATTCGCGCACTCAGTACGAGACGCCTATTGGCTAAAACAACCATGCATCAGTTTTTCATTCCGTGCGTGTGTGAGGGGTGGGGAGAGAGGAGGGGGGTCGGCTGAGACACCGCAGTAATGGCGCTGCCCATGCCAAAAATACACATAGCGCGTCACAGAATCGGTCTATAATATCACATCTCTCCTGATATGTTTGCTTAAGAATCTGTGTTCTCATTTTTACTTCCATTGCCTACACTTACTAAATTACAGGTACAGTGTACCCTACTTGCATTGTAGCATTGCTTGTGAATGGCTTCTCTAGCTTTCATAGATTCATATGTATAAACCATTGTGTGCATACGACAACAAATCTCCTTACACACATAACGCAATGGAAGATTTCCATTCTATTCATCAAGCCACTTGAATGAAGTAAATCAAATTCATATATAACTAATAATCAGATATCTCTGTACATATTGAAAACATGCATACCTGTTCTTTCTTTTTTTTTTCTATTATGTTCATCATCTTGCTTTCAGTTAAAAGGTATTTCAGGAAGCAGGGTATATACACGTACCTTCTTTTTTTCAGAAGCATATACAACAGGCCATGTACAGGCATTGCACATTGAATCATTCTATCATCTGTCCACCCCCCCCCCCCTCCCAAACATCTTCTGTAGAATGCTACTGATATCTCACGGAATATAAACACTGCTTAACCTTCCCACATCCCTGTATGGGGCCCATATTATGATTGTTTGTGTGCTGTTTAAAGTTACAATCATTACAGTTACCATGCCAACAGCCAGAGTACTAACAACTGACTATTAACTTCCCGACTGCTGCCTTTTAATAGTCAATGTAATTACTTTATACAACAATAATTGCTAAAGTCTTCCTGGAAATAGACCCCGGCATTAATAAAAAAAAGTTCTAATCAGAACTGGTACGGCAGAGAAGATATTTTGTAAAAAAAAAATCCAACATAATATGTATAATATTTCCACATGATCCCAACAAATGCACTCATAAATGTTACTGACAATCATTCTTTAAATCTCACACATTTGCCACCTCAGAACCAAACATACTCCTTTCCACAGCAAACCTACTGCTAACAAAACCATGCTAAAAACGGGATAAACTCTCAGTGAACCAGATAAGGCAGATTTTTCATATGCCTTAAAGCAAGAAATATTCGCGAATTGAAACCGACGACCTTTTACGCAGCATGTAAGTTTCGCAAGTTGTCACTGGCATTCAATGCCTTGTCTACCAACACTTCTGCGTGCATTTTACTTTCGAGAATCTTGGATCCTCGCAGAAAGTCTCATGCGTGCAAAAATTTGTGGCATTACAGTACATGGCCATTCCATTTCCAATTTTCTGGTTACACAGACTGCCAAATTCTCAACAACTGTGGAGTGTGCATGCGTTGGGGGAGGGGGTTGAGAGGAAAAGAGCTGAACAGTTCTTAAGTCTTGATCTTCAAACAGTTGCAAACACAAACACATCCTTTTCTGAGACTCTTTGTTTTGTGTATATGCTCCAGAATTCATACACCAGATTAATGAAACTTAGCGAGGACATATGTAAAGGTGCCATGACCAAATTAGCCTCAAAGTTGTCTCGTTTGTGGATTTTTGTAGTATAGGTGTAGAAATACATAGAACTTCAATAACGATTGCATTGAATTAACTTTTCAGTAGTCTCATAAAAATGAAAACACTCTATAAAATGTTGATATCGTTACTATGCCTGCACACAAAGACACCCCAAAAAGAGAATTTAAAAAAAAATAAATCAAATAAGTAACATATTAAGAGATTAAAATAATATCAAAACAAGTAAAAAATGGAGCGTAGTAGACACATAGGTCTCTCAATGGCCATGCTGTGTCTCATAGCTCTTTAACACGATTTTGCCTTTACATGATTTTAGTTAATTACGTAATAAAAATAAAAGTTGTATATTTTGCTAATTAATATACACATGATCTAGATTGACATTCCTATCAGCTAAGCAACTCTCTATCTGCGATTCATTTTCATCTCCGTATCAACAATGGACTACAAATTAATTTTTTTCAAAATGAACCATCCATCTGCCATGTTACAGCAGGCCTACTCAACTAGTCTCTCACAAAGAGAGAATAATCACAACTGTTTTCTCGAATGCTAGAAAAGGCATATGAAAAGCTCACATAGATTCACAATACAGCTGCTTTTCACTGTTCAAACACTGATTAAACGCTCGTTCAAAGCCAAACATGACTTTACCTATGTCACACAAGTTTCCTTGAAGGGAAAACATTATGTTTTCATGTCAATAGACCGCCACATAAAAGCCTCAAACATTGGAACGTTAGGGGCTTTTTATCAGATTTTGTCTTGCCTTGTAACCACAATTGCCTGGTCCTCCTTAGCGGAAATTTGGTAAAGGTCAAAGTATAAAAGGTTGAAGGCTGACCTAACAGTCTCTTGTAAGAGTGCCAACAAAAGCTGGAGCTCAATGACATTGAATGGCAGTAGAAATGGTGACAGACTGTTTTTTTTTTCTTCATTACCACACTTGCTTGCAAGAATGCGGATTTGGAACATTGCAACGAGCAACAGGGTTTGTGTACAAAAATGTGCAATGATCAGGGCAGTAAGTAAGAATCGAATGGCTAACACATCAAAGGATTAAATTTACCTTTGAATCTTACACAACAGAAAAAGAGACCAAAAATCTACACTTATCAACACGAAGCAATACTTCATCAGTTTAATCTGTAATCAAATGTCGATGTCGACTATTAAACCCACATTCAATTCTCCCTGAAACTTCACCTAAAAGATTTCTACGTAAGTGACTCCCGATTTTCTTATCAGAAATACTGCACTCATTGCTTCGGCATGCAGCCAGATATGAGTTAAATTCAAACACACACAACCACTTTTAGATGACCTCCATAGTGACAGATAATATTGCATAAACACTTTTGTTACTTGTGCATAGAATATGTACAAATACATCCGACTCTTGGGCATGGCTTCACCCACATTAAATATACAGACAGCAAATCTGGATTTTATTGGCAAAAACAAACACATCCAGCAAATCAGTTCGCAAACCTTAATATGTACACAAGCCATGAGCAAAATTACGGAGAGAATAAGATGCAAGCTTCGGCTTTATGCTGTTTGGTTGACTACGAGTGGGTATTACATAGGTTTGTAGATACAGAAGAATATGGCTGTAAATGGCTTTAAAAATATAACAGTTTGTGTAAAACTTCATTTTGTCAGATAACTGTCATACAATTGAATTTTGATATGCGGTTTTTTTTCTTCTATCGAGTCATGTAATACAAGCTGGACAGTCACTGCTTTACACAAGTGCACCAATTACAGTATAACACATTACTACACTGATCATACACCAATCGGAAATTAGTATTTACCCATCTATTTTACACCTAGCATGCATGCAATCCTCCTCATTAAAAGTGTTACATATCCGTCACTCTTGCAAGTCATACTCTCATCAACTACGATGTCCAGGAATATTCTGCCATAGCTCCCTTTATGTCTCTCCATACTAAAGATTGTCTGTCCCTCAGACATTGGGCAGGTCTGTGTTGACGAGCGGCCCCACCGGCACGAGTGGAATGTTCTGGGGCGGGTGCTCGTCCTCATCCGAGTCTGAGCCGGGAGCGGGCGGTTCCATTTGCCACTGGGTAGACTGACTCATCTGAGGGGACTGCATTTCCACGGACGTGTTGGGCAGGGTCACACTCCGATCATGAAGCTGGATGCAAAAAGAGAGAAAGGAAATGAAAGAATGTGGGAGAATTGGCAGCAACGCCATTTTTGACATCATTTAGTGATTTCTTCAGGATCATGCCATTGAGATAAATTCCTCTATAAGCAGAAGGAGGAAAAATCAGAAAAAAAAATGATTTATTATCTTTGGATGGGTGCTTGGTGACCTATCAGTGATTTTGTTGATCTGCTCATGAATAAGAATCCAGATCGTAAAATTATTGGCTCTATGTTTTTTATTGTTTATGTGTTCAGTTATAGCGAAATTTCAATATATAACGAAAGAAAACTGCCGGTCCCGAGGATTTCATTATAACGGGAGTCCACTGTACAAAAAAAAAATGATTATGATATATGTTGAAATCAGCTCTGTATCAAAAGTTGAAATGTGGGAAAAAAAGACAAGATGAACAACTTTTTAAAACTTTTCCCCAAAATGTGGCAAGATATCATGCTTGCAGTTGGCGTACCTGGTGCATGTAGAGAGCGCTGAAGTTCATGTCGGCCGTGGTGACGTTGGCAGCGGTGCCCCCGGTGACGATGGGGTTGGTAGGGGGTAGAATGGACTGCTGCATGACCCCTGGTCCCTGCATGCTGCTTAGGAAGGCATCTGGACTGTGGAGACTGGGAGGAGGTAATGAGGTGAAAAAAAAAAGATAGATAGATAGATAGATAGATAGGTAGATAGACAGATAGATAGACATACAGATAGATAGATAGACAGATAGATAGACAGATAGATAGATAGATAGATAGATTGATAGACAGATAGATAGATAGATAGATAGACAGATAGATAGACAGATAGATAGATAGATAGACAGATAGATAGATAGATAGATAGATAGACAGATAGATAGATAGATAGATAGATGGATAGATAGATAGATAGATAGACAGATAGATAGACAGATAGATAGATAGATAGACACATAGATAGACAGATAGATAGATAGACAGATAGATAGACAGATAGATAGAGAAAGCATGCAACAGAAGGAGCAAGAGATCAGCAGAGAGAGATAGACAAATAGATAGATAGATGGATATAGAGAGCAAATGATAGACAAATAGATAAATAGATAGATAGATAGATAGATAGATAGACAGACATATAGATAAAGTGATACAAGTATATCGAGCAAATGATAGATAAATAGATAGGTAGGTAGTGAGCGATAAACAGAGAAAGAGATAGATACATAGATAGAGAGATAGATAGAGAGATATATAGAGCAAAAGATTGATAGAAAAGTAGATAAATGGATTGATTGACAGATAGAGAGGCAGGTAGGCAGAAAGAGATGGAGAGCAAGAAAGGGGAGAGAAAGAGACAGAGAGAGGGAGAGGGAGAGATTATGCTGGCTGAAGAGATGAAATATAGTTTCATCCACTGAAACACAACTCTGTCTCCTTTTGCCCATTTCACCTGGCGGGCTGGAGCTGGTGTAAATAGGACCACAAAACTCTTCTCACTGAGGGCAATTGCACTAGGCTACATTCTGCAGATAAAAACATATCTTGCTTTGCATATGAAAAATTACACACAAGCATGCTACAGCAAATTACAGCCAGAAAATGAAAAAGTTTCACTTCAAAACCTTATTTGTCTATTTTGGATGAAGAAAAAAAAAATATGACGGCAAAACATAATACTCCAAATGTGGTATTGACTGAGATTTTGCTGCTGATGAGAAGTCGTTCTTACCTGGTGAGGAGACCCGACCCTTCAGGGGAGAGTGGACCCTCCGAGCTGGTGATACCGCCCACCACCTGCTGACTGCTCCTGGGGCTTGTGGCGCCCTCGGCAATGGGGGACGTCAAGGGGGCGGGGGGCTGGAAGCTTGGTGTGGGCATGGGGTCCAGGGAGGGAGGGTTGCTGTGCTGCACAGCTATACTGCCTAGAATACTGTTTTGCTGTTTTGAGAAACAACAGAAGGTATACATTCTTGTCATGATGCTTGAAATAATTGTGGTACATGTGACATGTGACAGCACATAAAAACTATTTATGTAATTAGGTAAATGACAACCATATGAAAATACCAGCATCCATTTGCAGGCAATGGATCCGAGTATGGGTCCACAGCAGTTACTAACAGTATCATTTAGTGTGCATGAATTAACATGCTGTATCTGTGTTTTAAATACTGGGGCTGGAATTCATAGAGGTAGTTTAAATTCAGTCCATGCATTATGCAAAAATTATGACTGTGTAAATGGGCGTGATATATCACAGAAGTGACCAGATATACAATAACGAAAAACTTGCATGTCTGAAGCACCTCATGCTTGTGCTATTCCATGGACTAAATTTAAACCATGGGTTTGATTTACACTACCTTTGTGATCTCGGGCCACTGAGGTAAATTCTCATAGAGTGTAACAATTAATACGTTAACTGAAATACAAATATTTGACTGCTGGAATATAGTGTAAGTCTACAAGAAAAAAGTCATTTGAGAAGGGGTAAGCAGTTTTGCTAAAATTTAAACAAACTGCAAACCACAGAAATATCATCATTGATGCCGGTGTTGAATCTTAGCCCCACCTGTCGCTTTTCATGTCAGCATAATTCACTGAGTGTGACTCGATAACTCACCCCTTCTATTGAAGTGATGGATCTGAGAGAAGTCATCAACGCGTTGTTCTCTGCCTCCAGACGAGTGCATGTTTTAATGTCCCTTTGTGCTGCCATGGGAACAGATAAGGCAGAAAATGTAAAAGAATTAGTGATGAAATGGTGACAAATAGCCACTTGAAAATCTATTGATTCTATCGAGAATTGATTATTGGACAACTGATTCCAAAAAAGAGTACACAAATGCGGAGAATGTCATTCAAATTTGATAACCTATGATTACTACATTTAAGTGCCAACATTTTAAATACCTTTGAATATATTTCATATACAACAAAAATTAGTATGTATATTTGAATTGTGCAGAGTTCTAGCCAATGCGTGTCCTGAAGATTTTGGAAAATGTACCATTTTATTGATTGTTTGTCATTCTACGCATGGCAAACAACAGGAAGTCAAGTTAAGTGGCATCACATGTTTTCTGATGTTAACAATGCACAAAATGACGGCAAACAAATATCTTCCCATGTGAAAGAAACTAAGTACAAATTCTACGCTGCTACTCTCCTAAGTCTGGACAACAGGGGGAGATATAGATGACAACAGAAAAAGAAGAAACATCAGACTCCTGAGCTCTTGTGAACAGGGACATGAGTTTAAAGGTGCATGGTCCCGATGTTTTAGTCAAATGCGTACGCGGGCGCACGGTGCAAGTTTCCTATAGAGACCTATGCTATTGACTCCTCTTTGGGGCTTACGCTGTGGCCCCCTTCCCCCGAGTCCGAAAAAGTCCGATCCATTGTAGTCAGTGGTCCGATCACAGTTCGGCTTATGATTCGGCTGAGGGGGATGACAGCTGTAGCAAACTTCTTTTGTGATGTCATAATAAGAAGCACATATGCACCTACCCTGGCATTACTACAGACTGCGCGATGCGCAGAGAAGACAACGAAGGCAACGTTACTTAGCAACACCTATGCTCTTTACTCTTGATGACAGCTCAATTTCGGTAATCTTCGTATCAATGCTAATGGTGATCGGCAGTATCATCAACAGCGCCCTCTACACCACTGGGACTAAGCACCTTTAAAGAAAGAACATCTACAGGTGAGGATTTCTCATCACAATGGGAGGCTCCTTTCTATCATTAGAACCAAGAGCTTTCTAAAACTCTGGAGTCACAAGATACACAAATAATCAAGAATGGAATTCCATATCAACTAAACCAACTTACCCTGTGTTTTTAGGGCGCTGATGAATAGTTTGCTGCTTTGGGGTGGGGTCCATTTGGGATTTGTCACCTTAAAAAAAAAAGAAAAACAACAATCAACAAGCAATTAAATTCCCCCCAAAACCACAACTGAAACAGAATGACTAACTGATGATACAGGCAAAGGTACAGGTCATTTCAAAAGTGGTATTTGTCAATACTACCTGAGAGTGTTATGGTGAATGACCTTATTTACACTTTACATAATACACAGTGTATCCTTCATAGGTGGTTTGGATCAAACTTGATATTCAAACTCACCCCATCACAATCATTGACATAGAAACTGCCATTTTCAGTGTTTTTCTGTACTCTGTATATCAATTCCAACATGACACAGTTCTTTCAACAAATATTCATGTTACATGTGACTTCATTTATGGTTCCCTCCATACTTCCTCAAAACCATGCATTTGAGAAGTGTGACTACAGTATGTATGCCCTCTTTTAATCCTTTAGGTCAAGAAATATTGCACATTTACACACTTTCACACCGTTGAGATAAAACTAACAACTTACCAAGTTGTTTGTTTGTTTGTTTTTTCTAATCATGTGAAAAATATGTAGAATAACAAGACAAGAATCTGATTCTTTTCCTTTATTCAATGGAAAGTAACCATGTAAAAGATGAAATATACAATTACACAAAAGTATTGTTAAGTTAATGGTCTGAAGGATGTAAATTTACTGATGGATGAATCTATTTGTTCAAAATCATTGTGTGCATTGCAGAAAGAGAGGCCATGTAAAACACATGCTAGTATTACACATACAAAGCAAAAAAAAATCACCTACATTTATTTCTGCACTGCTTTCATT
Organism: Diadema setosum; assembly: GCA_033980235.1. Lineage (NCBI taxonomy): Eukaryota > Metazoa > Echinodermata > Echinoidea > Diadematoida > Diadematidae > Diadema > Diadema setosum. The sequence goes on from CM067075.1 coordinate 6,157,070, forward strand.
TCGTCTGTTGAGAATGAGAAGGGCGTTAAGTGGTCGTGAACACTATGGGTTTAGTGGCAACTTAACGCCCTTCTCATTCTCAGCCGACGATTTCTACTTTGAGAGTAATCCTACATCACCAGGGTTTGTGATACTCACTGTGAAGTGCATGAGGGAGAGTTCTGTCTTGCCATCCTCGGCCTGGTTGTACTGGTTGGCTTCACTGTTCCCTCCTGTCATCCACTGTCACGAGGACAAAGAGTAAGAAGCAAAAGGTGATAAGTAGAGGGGGTTTTGAGGTGACTGTTGCCATACACGTATGACACTTTTGTGGCAGAAGGGAATACAAACAACCTTTGCCAACATCTTACCACCTCTGTCCACCGTAAATACAATAGGAACCATGAAGTGGTGAAGGACCTAGCGAAGTGGCTACTAAGACTGATAGAGTGATATCTGGAATTTTCAATAGTATCACCATTTTCACGGTTCCCCTCATCCACATGTGCATGAATATCATGAATATTCAAAGCAATGCCAGTCATTAAAATTCATACATCTCCATGTCATCTTGTTTAGTCAGTATCTCATTCACTATTGCTTTAGTCATTCTCCATGCACATAGTAGAATATGAATAAATGAAACGGTTACAGCATTCTGACAAGAAAACTATTGCACTTGTACTTGAATCTGCACTCTACCAGTTGCTTAGAGCTGCAGTGAGTTCAAGGACTTCACAATTTATTCATTTGGGAGATTGATTTGAGAGATTGATTTGGAAATTGGGAGTTATGAAAATGGTTTAGTTGTAAAGGATTAGTAGCTCTTTTGTGGTAAAAAGAAAGCAAATTGAGTGACGGATGGTAATAAGTTCTCTTCATCCTTTGAACAGTCCTGCTGGACATCTCTTAGTCATGCATACCCAGAAAAAGGCGTCAGATCCCGAAGTTGATAAATGACTCAAGTCTACAAAAATCTATTATTATGTGGAGTAAGGCCCAGAACGGGCTCACCTTGGGGTTGCCATGGGTGCGAATGTCCATCTGGGCAAAGGAGCACACGTCTCCGACCCCAATGACATCCACGGTGAAGTTGCGGTAGAAGTCGACGATGTCCAAGGCTCGGGGCCTCAGCTTGAAGATGAGGACAAAGGGGGTCAGGAGGGGACTCAGGAGCTCCTCCAAGAAATACACCTGTCAGAGGAGCAGGAATAACAACAGACCATCTTAATACCATCAAATCCTCAGCAAATGTAGCTGCAAAAATCATCATCATCAAAATGATGGCTCTGATTTCATTGTTTGACTTATATTGGGAGGAAATTCAGTTGTAACTGCTTAAATTCCTTAATGGGATGGTTAGTATAGGTGGGGCTTCAGGTTCTCAATTTTTTTTTAGATAATGAGAAACCTCTTATGAAATATGAAAGAGCATACAATTCTAAGGGGAATTTGCTTATTTAATGAAAATCAGTTTTGAATTTGCTGAGATGTTGAAAAACAGAGAAGTCCTAATAAAAGGTGAGGCCCATCTTATAATAGGATCACTTTATTTCAATTTATATTGGATATCTCAGTCATTTCAAAACCGATTTTCATCAAATAGGCTTAGAATCCTCTTTGAATTGAATGCTCTTTCATATTTCATAAGTGATTTCTAATCATCTTGCATAAAAATTAAAATCTGAACGACCATATCAACCATAACTATACCATCCTTTTAGTCTTTTAACTACATTGTATGTTCAAGTGTTTATTCTACCTTACGAAGTACTACAAATGAGCTTTAGAAATGATGAGAAACTGATACAAGCTCATACCACAGAAATGTGGTTTTTGAGACTTGACAGATTTTAAGGAGAGATAGGGAGGATGGTGAAGTGAAAGATAGGAAAAGAAAGGTTTATACCGGAAGCGAGAGGGAAATAGTGAGACTGAGACAAATGAAGAATGGCAGCTGACGGCAGGAAATGTTATTCCTGAGGAAGAGTTAATGTCTATTGATGTGACCCTAAACATGATTAACAGCTATCCCTGCTTATCACAGTTTACTGAGTGTTATCATATATACTAACAGTGGCAGGCAAGTCATTGAACATCAACCGCCGAGACATTATGCATGGTACCAATGAGCACTGGTACCAAGTTCTTTGAGTATGTGACTCAAGCTATACCCACTGAGACATCAAATATTGAAAGTCCTACGTATTCTCCATTTGCAAATGCAACAATAATTTCAAGCTTGAAATATTCATTCATGATGCTGTATATCACTATTGTGATGCTAAAATCTTATCCCTGCCAACAAAGAAACAAACATTTTTCATAGTTGTATTATACTTTGATTTCTCCAAAAGGATAACTCAAGAGCCTCTATGAATGTTACAGTTTTCTGTAAAAGCTATGGTTGAACAACATTTTGATATGATGCTCAAATTTCATTAGTCAATGGAATTTCATGGCATGAGCAAAGTACAGAGTAGTGTCCAGTGAAGAAAAGGTTAGTCTGCTGGAAAGACTCACGGCCTTGTACTGGAAGAGTTGTGAGAACTCGTCCCTGACCCGGTAGGTGTGTGCCTCCCCCTTCCACGAGTCCGGGATGTAGTGGATCTGAGCCAGGATGCTCTGCATCAGAGTCTCCGGACACCAGATCAAATTCTAGAGGGCGACAAATGAAATGCTGTGGTTGTCACTCATGATATTACGCAAATCCATGAAAACTTGATTTACAACTTTCAAGCTTTGTCCCAAGCCAACAGTGTCTGTTAAAGATACATGATAACTGTAAAATGAAAAACTTTCTCGTATTGGCACCTGGCATCGAATGCATTGTGCACGGACGAAAACTGTGGCATGTACACTACTTTCTGGAATCTTGTCTCCTTGCAAATTTCTTGAAAGTTTCATGCACAAAAAAATTTCCAGTTTTACAGTATTGTTAAATGGGGATTCTAAAGACATACTCTATGATCCTTATCAAGGCACTCCCATAATATTGATACAATCATCATCTGATGCTTTGAAATATTGGCTCTATTATCTGTCAGTTTCATTAAGATCCTTTGCTTTCTCAATGATACACTTGGAGAGAGAGAGAGAGAGAAAAAAACAATGTCTTGAACATGTTTTGTTCCCTTGTTCTATGTACACCATTCATTAGATATCATGTAGAGTACTAGTATCAGATTGAACAGTTACATATAAAAGTAATGTCACCCCCCATAAAAAAAAAAAAAAAAACAAAATAAAAATATGCAATAAAAAAACAAAAACAAAAAAACATACCTCATCAGGTATGAAGGTCCTGCAAATGGTGACAGCAACACCTAAAGAATGAAAAATACACAGGAAAGTGGGATGCTGGTCAGATTCTCAGCGATGTCATATCATAGGACATGTGTCTGCAGCCAACACAACCCTGGAAGGGAGCATGTATTGCAGATTTGTCCAGATAAAAAGTGAACTCCACAACAACAATGACAACAATAGCATTAACAACAACAATATAACTGTCTATGTTGGGGATTGTTAGGCCTTTACAGTGACATATTGAAAAGTGGAAGAAAATGAAGATGGAAAGAGGGTAACAGGAGAGAATGAAAAAAAAAAAGGAGATGAAGGACATTATGAAGGAGCACAAAAGAAGAAGACGACGGAATAAGATCAGGAAACATCAGAGTCACATATGCTGGACATTGCTGCATACTAGTGACCAGGGTTACCATACCTAACAGAGTCATCGTGGTGAGTACATGTTCCACAGTGAGAACGTCTTCATCGTAGACAGTCAGGATGATGAGGACGGCCAGAATGGACCCCGCAAAGAAGGCAATATTCCTGGATTGGAAGAGGAGGAGGCGGAAGAAGAAAACAAGGAGAAGGTGAGGAGGAGGAGGACAATGCAAGTTAAACTTGGTACTTGGGTTCCTGACTCACTCTACAGTACAGTACGTCCCCCCCCCAAAAAAAAAAAAAATAAAAAAAATTACAACCGCATTTTCGCATTGATAACTTCCAATATGATTAAACTGTCCAAATGCTATTTCAGGGTCTTCAAATGCAGCATCTTAGCTTCATTTCGTACAAAGCCCCATTCAATCTGGTCAAGTGGTCACAGAGAAATGTGGATGTTTGTAAAGCATGTTATGGATCTGTTTCTTCCAAGTTTAGCACTTGGATGCTCTTGGAGCTGCATATATTCACGTGTGAACACAATGGATAGAACTTGGAGGGAAGGGATTCCTGACATTCTCTACAAAAATTCAAATTTCTCTTTGACTACTGAAGCAAATCGGATGGGGTTTTCTCTAAGATGTGGGGAATAAGTTATAGTTTCATACCCTGAAATTGTATTTGGACTGACTATTTCAAAATTTATTGTTGTGGAGGGTCCTATTAAGGCGTTGTGATTTTTTGGGTGACATATGGTATGAGAACAATGTTTAATGTCAATGCATTATCATTTGGGAACAATAAGGGGTTCATCATAAATATTAAGTATTTCACATATCAAAGTACACTTTTTGGTTATCTCCAACAAAATTTGGAGAGCACATATTTATGTACAGGCTTGTATGAGTTAGATGGTACTATGTGTCTATTAGTCCAGTTGTACAATCATTCTTTCTTTCTTTTTTAACTGTGCAATTTTTTTTTTTCATTTGCTCGTACAAACAATGGCTTAATGGTTTCATTATTCTACCTGAACTTTGGAAACAGTTCAAATTTCCTGTCCGTCATGGTCATGCAATTTTATAAACCACAAATGCTGCGTAGACATGCACGTCTTCCACAAACTATCCACACCTTATATCATAACACCCATGCCCATTGGTATGGGAGAATGGAAAGACTCCACGACATTGCCACTCAAAACAATCAAAACTTTTATACAATGCTGCCCCCATCTTCCCCGCCTTTGTGCTCTGACAAAACAGAGATTCGATGGCAGGTTTGCGACAGGAAGTGATCCTAATGTTTGATAATACTGACAGGAAGCTGCTACCTCAGCTGTCTCATTCAGACATGTGCCAGTATCTAATGCCGTCTATCCATCAAGGACTATATGGCCACATATGGCACTGGTTACTGCAGCTTTCATAACATCCACACACCACTGTGATAATTCACCATCGATACCATCAAGGCCACTGCAGCAGCCGACCGGAAGGTATTCTCACCAAATTTCATGGACCTTAATATATAAACACATGTGCAGGTACTAAACAAAGTCACATCTCACACTTTGACAGTAATGCACATTCATAGTCAGGTCAGTGACTTGTAAATGAAACCAAATGGAAAACATTGGAGAAGAAAATGTACAGTGTAGAGACAACTGTGTTCATGTTTCACCAGAAGACAACTTGCATTCAGCTTTGGACTTAGGATCAGTTAATAACGTCAGTATTTGCAACATGATGTGCACATATCTATCCCTGTATAATATATGTGATTTGTTTTGTCACATTTGTGTTGCTCAGGTATTGTTAAAGAATTTGTGACATTTAGCAATAACAATAAAATTTTTGCCATGACGCAAAGCACATAATCCTTTGTCTTCACTAAATTTCAGTTTTAAAGATGTCTTCTATTTCAGCATTATCATCTTTTAAATGTAAGAAAACAAAGCAAGACAAAAGTAAACATGGAACTCACTGGCAGAAGATGGCAAGAACGTTGGAGGTGAATGCATCCAGGTACTTCTTGGCTGGCTTGTAGCCACGATTTAACCTGAAATGAGGAAAAGTCTTAATTAGTCACATTTTCATAGGTGGTTGATCTGGAAATACACGCCTAATCATACAGGGAAACAACTCATATCATCAGTGCACACAGAATGTCATTTTGACAATACTGTGAAACCAGGAACATTTGCACCATGTAACTTTTGCACATGGGAGTTGCCGGCCTTTTTCTTGGGAGTTGCCGGCCTTTTTCTTGGCACGAAACTTTTGTGAATTGGCACTGGCATTTAATGTATTGTGTAGACAAACACTTTTGCATGCATTTTGCATTTGTGAATCTTGACTAAGTGTGATGGAAAAGAGTGATTCATCAATGATAATACAAACTTCCAAAATTTACAGGAGTTATGTGAACAAGACTGATATTAATATTACATGTGTAAATCAATATAAATCAATATTACACTCAAACAAGTATACATTCAAATGTACATTTACACATTAGCAACAAATACATAGAGGGAAAGTCCACACACAATATTGATATCCAATCATGATTGGACACGTATCATGAATTGCTGCTAAGATAACCACTCGTTCAAGACGTCTCACCTTGCTTGAAACTCATGGTCTAGTTCATTGAAGTGTCTGAGATAGAGCCTTCCATACTGAGACCTAATGGAGCACATGGATTTTGTAAAGACAAAATTTCAAACATTATAAGGATAAAATGACCATTTAGTGTGGAATAGAATTAAACATAAGACACAATGGAAAGACACTTCTCCTATGCATGCATACCAGCTTAATCTTTGTCAAACTTCTCAGTCATTATTGCAAAATCAATTCATCATATCGAAATGTGCAAGCAAATACATCAGAAAGGTCATGGATATTGAGGAATGTGAACTTTCACTGTTATTTCACTTTACAGTTTGAATGTCAGACCAATAGACTGATATGGTGGGTTACTAACATTGTCAAAGTTTGTGCAAACTGTAATAACAGAGGTTGTTTGGTTGTTTGCATGTTTGTTTGTTTAGTAATAAAATCACCACCACCTGCAAACAACAGGAATATTCTGGTTTAAAATGCTCTATCTAGATCTCAAAAACTGAAATTTGCTCAATATGAACAGGTTTACTGAATATGATACTCGGGGGAAAGAAAAATCTGTCTCCAAAATATCAATTTATGTATCAGTTGCTTGGGTATTAAAGCATGTAATGAAAAAAAAGGAGGGTGGGGGTGGGTGGAGAGGGGAGATGAGGGTGAGGGGTTCGGTTGAGAGTATTCCAGTCTCTCCTGGGCGTACCATTTGCGTGCACCGAGGGTGGACGGGTCTCGCTTGATGAGCTCCGCGTAGCTAAAGAAGGAGTAGAGGATTTGCCAGAGGAAGATGAAGGGACTCAGGATGAAGTTGGCGAAGCCAATCCACAGGATGTGTTTCGAGAGTCTGATGAGAGAGAAATATGGATGACAAGGAGCTGTAAAAACATACACAAGTTACTCATACAAAGGGCATGACATTAGCTGTGAGCTCATGGCCCAGGGCCACATGTTGGGCCACCAAACTTGAAAAAGGCTATAATAATCTTTAGGTGGTACAATTGGGCAACTAAGATTCAAAATGGATTGCTATGCAGGGCTCGACACTAACGGTGGCCCGGTGGCCCGGGGCCACCAACAACGCACATCGGGCCACAAAAATTTCAGAAATGAAGACTTTGGTGGCCTGATCGGGCCACCAAAAAAGGACGGATGTTTGCCTTTGGGCCACCAAAAATAAAAGTTAGTGTGGAGCCCTGCTATGTTTCCTCTAATTTTGGGCAACTACATTTCTTTTCGGGGCCACCAAAATTTCAGATTCAAACATTTTAAAAAGGCTATAATTATCTTTAGGTGGTACAATTGGGCAGCTAAGATTCAAAATGGATTGTTGTGTTTCCTCTCATTTTGAACAGCTGCATTTCTTTTCGGGCCACCAAAGATTTAAACATTTTAGTGGCCTAAATGAGACACCAGAGAAAAAAAAATGGCGTCGGACCTTGTCATACAGATACATGAATTATCACATGGTTACCGTAAGCATTTTATGAACTTGGAAACAGCAGTGATTGAGTGAAGACAGAGAAAGAGAATGAGAGAGAGAGATAGAGTGATAGGGAGAGAGGAAGAGAGAGAGTGAGAGAGAGTACTGGTCCATGAAATTAAAATGAATTGTAACTGCCAGTAATTACCAAATCTAAATTATGAGGTAGTCCAGAAAAAATTTCACAATGAATGATGTACAATCAAACTATGGTGCAACATCAATCTAAGAACATGACAGTGTGGCTCAAGCGTTAAATATGATTCTTCCTCTTGGAACCAATATCCATCTACTATCAGTTGGTTACCACATGTTTTAAAGTATGGCATTCCTCTCTTTTCCACTTATGTGTTGTCTGAAGGTTTGCTCTTGCTCTTGAAGATAAATCAACATACATAATTATTCAGAATGTAATTTTATAATACTTGGAGCACATCCATTTGACAATGCATCTGTTTGCTGTTTGCTGTTTTTTTTTTAAATCACAGAGCCTGCTGACTGGACTAAAAATTTTCAATATCAACATCTTGAGAATTGCCATGATTTTACTGATAGGACAAGGCAAATTTCACCGGAGAGGTGCATGGTGCTATACAACAATTAACCCGTTGAGGACGGACTGGTTTTGCTACAACACGCATTTCCTATAGACACCTGCCCGAGTATACTCGGGACTCGTCCTCAACGGGTTAAAGAATACACGCTAACTCTGAACTCACTGTCGGGCGAGCTCCTCTCGCTTGGAGGATCTCTTGTACTCCTCCTTGAGGTGCCAGTAGTTTCGAAAGGGTGCCCACGGACCCCCTGGACATGAAATTCAAGTTTGTATTCAGTTTAGTAGCAGCTTTTGATGATGTTTCCCATTAGGTAAGTCTGTGTTGAACGGAGCTACGTACATTCCAACACTGCTTGCTTTTGTGTAAATATCGAGCAATAAAAAGATCGCGGGTCAAAAACACATGCTAAATTCCTTAAAAAAAAAAGAGATCTATAGGACACTAGATTTACCCTATTCTATATTTCCCACAAGCAGTAGTCTTAGAATAAATCATTGGTGAAATGGTTTATGCGCCCAGTGATATTTGTTCATAGACCTCTTGAAAGTCACAACATAAAATCTTTTGTATTCTGGAGTGGTTGTTGTTTCTTTCTCTTGCATTTGAACACAATCATACAGCTCAATCAGAAAAGTTTTGCAATGTCGGAAATTCAACCACCACAACATCAATATTACATTTAACATCATTTTGGCTACTTCCTCTTTCTTCTCACACATCATGTCTGCAACATCTATGTATCATTTCCTGCATTCCCGACTTGGCATAACCCCAAATCTTACTCTGCAAGCCTAATAAGGAATGACCTATGAATCGTTGATGCTCACTACGATCCTAAATCCAAAGATCTAGTGGTAACTAGAAGACGAAGTAAAATATTGAATATCTATTGAGACTGAACAATGGGACTAAATAATTATATCAAATTAGAACACATATTACTGTATGCACTTGCCATATAAAAAATGAGTATGAGTATTTTTTTTTTTACAAACTTACAAAAAATGTATCACATAAAAACTCAACTACTCCATATCAATGACATATACACCTGTTCATGATCTTCGCTCCACTGCAGGGGCTGTTTTGTATGATGATCACATTATGATGATATACAGTCGTATTGTGATGTGTTTGATGATGACAGCACTACTACAATTACTTAATGCGCTAAGTATGTACTCACAGAAAAGAATCATCTCCAGGTTGTATTTCAAGCCATTGGTCAGGAATACACTGCACACAGAAAAACGTTTGTTTGAAATTTGATATACATTGTACATACAATGAATACTGGTGTATTTCATATTAGGCAATGCATTTCATGATATCATCACATACCTTCATAACATCACACACATAATCGTCGCAAAGAATCGATTCGCTAAATCACAAACATTTCGATGTATAATGCTCTAACATAAACATAAATATTTCATATGAAGCAATGCATTTATTCAATGGTCACATACAATACCTACATGTGCATATCATAATAACACACATAACCATCACAACAAACAAATTCACTATACCATAAACATTTGGATGTACAGTGTAAAATGTTCTGGCAACAATGAGCCTGACTGAATTGATTAAATAAATCCAGAACCACATCCCACATCCATCCTGTTTTGGCTCGGATCGGAAGCCTTCTGCATTGTATACAAGAATTACTGCAACAACAACTCACTTTAGAAAAAAATTATATCCATGTACAAAATCAGCCTTGCTGAAGGTTTTCCTTTATGACAAACCTTTCCTTGGTTTCACCCAATGCTCTCTCCTGGCCTGTCAACACATTAAAGTCTGATCTATAAAGTGATGAGTTAGTGTTTACAGTAGATATCTCCATGCAAAATGTGCACTCTTGTGCTTTTCCAGTATTAAAGTATGATATGATTATAAAAATAAAAGTTATCTACTCACATGTCACCATAAAATGGTAGCTGATGATGTAATGGCAGCAGAGACTTATTTACCATGGCAACCATGTAATTCTTGAATCTAAGTATCCTATGATAGATATCTGGGAGAGAAAATGTAACACATTACCATTAAATGAACACATTTTATACAGCATTACTGTAATACAATTCACTTTAAATTCTGATGACTTAAATGAAGCTATTACAATAGACACACATGAAGTAAATCAAAGTATTTGCTTGCATTAGATTGATAGGTTGCAGAAGTTTACAGCATTCTCCAAAATATCGCAAATAAAAGCAAGCCTTTAACTTTGGACCCTGCTCTCAAATAGGGATGCAGTATTGAAGAACTTTAACAACATTCCTACACATTGCATCACACAGGTATTAAAGAATGAATGAAAAAAAAACATGCGATTCCCGAGTGTCCATGAGCAAACACACCATGAAATACTGCAGTCATTGTGATTTTTTAAAGACAAATTTCACAAGTCAACAGATTTTTGTGAAGTTAACGGTTTGTGAAAATATTGCCTCCTGTGACATAAATGCTTCACATATCGTCTCCAGGGCGGTAAATCACTAACATTTTTTTTTTTTTCATTAAGAGCGATAATACTTCTTCCTCAATCTGTCATTGTGGTACTCCACTGATAATCAAGCCTTTGCCGAATTGCCTCGGAAGTCCCACAATCAAAAATCACTTGCAAAACATAATAATAGTGTATGCAGTGTTGTATCACTCATCATTTTCCTTGACACCAGAAAAATGAAATCAAACATGTAAATTTGACCCCTTTCTCACACAGAATGGTAAAGAATGGAAATTCAAGAAACGAAAAACTCACACATGGAGAGACAAATAGAAAAAGGACAAGACATACATTCAGAGAGATCTGAAGAACCTTAGAGAGGGGATGAAAATGAGGGTGTGGTCAACCATAAAGGTGAACCCACCTAGTTCTGTAAGTTCAGCTTTGTGTATGCACATTCTCTGCTCTCTCTGCACCTGCTGGACTCTCTTGAGAACATCATGCCATGTTAGATTCACCAGCTCTTTCTGCAGCGGAACAAGGGTTAACAAAAACAAAGCAATCATTAACAGGTATTGTTATTTCGATTTTTTTTTTTAAAAGAGAGGGTATACTGCTTGGCCTGAATACAGTAACCGATTAAATATAGTATTCATCATATTGGATCTGATACAAACAAATTCTTACGTAACATCAAATCTACCAGCACAAGAATTATAAATGTAGTAGGTTCTTCATAAATGTTTCAATCAGTGAAATTTTGTGTACATAACAAGTGGAGAGCTGCTTAACACCTACACCTTGTACATCACACTAACTTTATGTTTGGCTTTTCCCCCAAATTGTCATTGACCTACATATCTTATTTTCCTGTTTTCATACATAGCAACATAATATTAGGATGGCATTTCCGTTAAAATCTTTTAATCCCATCAACAACATGGTCACATAAAATGTCAATAGCATTTGAAATTGGTGGTAATAAGAGGTTTCACGATACATGGAAGGAACAATTATGGCAATGCCATCATCTCACGGGGGGAAAAATGTTGACAAAAAAGAAGAAGAAAAGTGGCCTTACTGATGAGATCTTGAGAGCCTTGGTGTAGAATGCACGGATCTCCCAGAAGTGGAATGCGTTGTAGAGCACCCTCAGGAGACGATGAAACCAGAATATACCGGCAATGATCAGACAGATCACGATGACACCAGCACCATGTGGACTGTGTGGGGTGGTCGTCAAACAGACACAACAAAAATAATGATAGGAATGTATACGTCAAATATTTAGCAAGTTGTTATTTTCGAGAATTTCGCAAGTCGCGTGCTATTCACAAATTTAAAAGCACACGAAAATATCAACTCTGATCCCAACATCAACATGACATGCACGCATACATTTCTCTGTTCAGTGTTGTGCTTCATGATTGTGAATTTAACCACTCTCGAAATCATCGAAAAGTCCTGATTCACGAAAAATGAGATTCACTAGATATATGGCGTATACAGTTATCAAATCATTTCAACTTCAGAATAATCCCTCAGTTCACAGTGGGTTGGGGGCAGCTTGCTTCAAATGACAAAAAGAATACACACAAAAATGCAGTTTACTGTTAGCATGATTCTTTGTATTTGTTCTTTTTAACACACCAAACATTTTTTTTTTTTTTGTTGTTGGGAGAAATAATGTCATGTGTGATGACCGAGATTATCACAAGTAACCAACTCATGTTACAAAAAGTACATAGCACAATGATAGAGAAAAAACTTAGAACTGAAGTTAGGTATGCTGAGTTGGTGTGAATATTACATAAAGACACACTGAATAACTGGAACAGTGCAAATGGACCTAAATGGATTAAAATTTAGTTTTATTTTCATTGACGTCTTCAATATTGTATATTCAAAAAGAGACAAATTGTTGGTCTATTCCAAGAATCAGCACACTTGTCTGTACCTAATGATCAGGGTAGAACTGTCAACACATCATTTAATTCTTTTGTCAAGGACCACATCTTCCTTTGAGAGTACAATCAGAGCTAACTATCCGGCATGAACAACAATGTTGAATAGAATCACTTTAATTCTATAATCTATATTCCCTTTGACCAGGCATTTTGTCTCTGTTTCTTTTTGTTTTTGTTTTTTCTTGCTTTTGTTACACAGAAGACAGGTTAGCAGCATGAAAGGAAGAGCATATTGCAAATCACGATTTGATCCCTCCTGAGGGAGGTCACCTTGTATAATCTCCCCCCCCCCAAAAAAAAAAAAAAAAAAAAAAAAACAGAAGAAAGAAGTGATTTCCATGAACACTTACTCAGAAAGACACTCAGAGCTCCTGATGACCTGAGGAATGGTGACCTTTTTGTCTCCTACGTCGCCATCTTGGAAGAGCACCTCGTAGTTCACGCATCTCACGAGGAACAGGGAGAAGAAGATGATAAAGAGAAATTGCCTGTTGAAAAGAGAAAACAAAAGATGGTACATAGTGGAGATGATAAACTTCCTATGCACAGGAAACTAACGTATCAATACCGAGGTATTTTCTATGCAAAGGCAGGCATCAAAACAACTTCAAGTAGAGTAGAAATGGCTTTGTGTTAACACAAACACACACACACACACACACACACACACACACACACACACACACACACACACACACACACACACACACACACACAAATAGAAACACAAACACATTCCAAAAATCGCCTGTGGATTGACTTTTAAGTTGATACTACTGATGATAACCATGTGATACTTAAAAAGGCAAGTTCAGATGAAATCTGGTGAAATTGGGAAGACCCCCCCCCCCCCCAAAAAAAAGGCAACTATTAACAAAGCCCATATTACTTTTGTGCACAAGTTTATCCGTACAGACAAATCTTTAGAAGATGATATAAAAATTGGTTACACTGTTTTCAAAGCAGCTGCAACTAATAGGTTTCAAGACAAGAAGCATAAACAAATGTCTTTCATTAATAAATGTATGCATGTCAAATACATGTATATGCTGTATTCAAAAAGAGATTTTAGAAATACATGACACTTACACTAGTTCCAGGACTTGTGCTAACATCATGCACAAGTAGCCATGTTTTTGATGATAATGATACACCTGGATCACTGTTAAGGACAAGCACTGCAAAGTTTACATGGTAATATGGTATCTCTTGGACACAATTGCCTGATGCATGCAATTATTCAAAGACACTGTCTTTGAGTGAGAGCATGTCACAAATTCATTTATACAATTTGTATGTGTGAATGTCTAGAAATTCACCTCTTTTTTTTTCCCCCACAGAAAATACCCCACGTGTTTATATAATAGATAAATTCTGAAGAGAGTCATTATAAAAACACAGACAAGAAATCCAAAAAACTCCATACATATGAAAATAGTTAAAAAAAAAATAAAAACAACACAGAACCTTTGTATGAAAAAAACAAAAAAACAAAGATAACTTTGGATGGTCACATCATGCCTTTTGCATTGAAATAAAACACCAGTAAAATGTTGGAGAACACAATAGCATGTACAAGAATTGTACATTCTATACCCTACTAAATGTTTATCATTAAAAGAGTTAAACCTGCTCTTGGCATGTTCCCTCTCGAACTCTAGTTAAAACTTCCACTGAAAGTCAGGGCTTGAACAGCAGACACGTTCTTAGCTTCTTCTTGAAGTACACTGTACAAGTGTACATCAGCCATTGTATCCCCACAATGTCTGTCACAAAGCTTACAGTCTAATCACTTTGGACACTAGGCAGAATACCATGTCTAACAATTTCCACTCCTCCAAAACAAAGATCGTCATGACGAGCAAAGCTCTTAAATGCAAAGCAATGAATCTTTGTGTTTAAAAGCATTGTCAATCATTTTATGGACTCAGTGAGAATTCCACAAAATGTGGATTGTCAGAAATGTGAATACAGCCTAAATTACACAGATGAAAAGGATACTCTTGTGAAGAATTCATCCAGATTTTCTATATGATTCCAGCGAGCTGAAAAGAAAATGCAATAATAACATAATGTTACCAATTATAAAGACAAAATTGCAAGGAAAGAACATTTCACTCTAAACACATAAGCACACTAAATTTGATACATACATGTCCTACAGATACTATCTGGGAATAAGTAGGTTCTCACATTTTGTGACTGAAAGTTAATGCTATACTTTGGGATGATGTTGAAGAAAGAATTAGTAAATGGTGGATTCATCTCTGACCATGTGATGTTTACACATCATCACAATGGACAGTTCTAACATTTTGAAAACTTAAAAAAAAAAATCATTGTATAACAACTGCTCTTAAATCAACATGATAAAAGCTATGATTATGTGAGAGGAAAAAAAAGAAAGATGAAAAGCAGTGTGAAGAAATCAATTATTAGGGATACATTTCACTTGTAAGGAATATACATTTTGTATGTATGTTAAACATAAGGTGAAAAGGTTTATGTGTTCACTTTTACATGAAAAAGCATACACTGTATTCCATGTACAGTTGTACCTCCTTGCATACTATCCTGTCCAAAGATGAATGGCTGCATGCATTTCTCAATAGAACTGTTCAAAGAGCTTGTTTCATTCATTTGATAATAGCAAGAGCAGTGAGTTACAAGTATGATATCTTCAATGTTACGGCCAAGCAATGCCTAGAAAGGAAAGTGCAACAATATCTCGATAGTACTCAATCCACAAACATTCAAACTCGAGTACACATTCATGAGCAATGTGAACCATCAGAAAACTAACATCTACACATCATTACATGATCTTACATGATATGTCTCAGTGTAAGAAATAACTGAGACATGTACCAAGTTTCATAGTAAAGGTAAAGCCATGTTTGAGGATAAGGGGTTATATTTCTAGGGGTAACACATAAATTTTACCTCTTCCAGATTCATGGACGACATGCAGCATCACATCTCTTTCCTCTACTGGGTCATCATCCACTGTTTCCAACCTCCGATACTCCGTCTCTAGGCGAGCCATCGTCGCCTCATTCACTTAGCAGATCTCTCCCGTCTGGTTTACCCTCTGGGATGTTTTACTGATCGAAAATACTGTTAAAATAACCAATAAGTTGATACTATACCGAACAATCTCTTGCTTTAGCAGGTTGAAACTTGATTAAGGCTATTGTTTAGGTTAGGGGGTCATGTTGCATGTTCAATATATCATAGACCATGCCAATATACATGTAGTATTTGAAGACTGTCGGCCTTCTGCTGTATCTGTCCAGAGATGAACCGTAATGAAATATCCTGGAACATTAAAAAACAAAACAAATGAGCAAACTGACGACATCTGTTAATTGGCCAAACCCCAACAGGCAATTACAGCTCTATACTATGTAGGTCTACATTTCACGGGTTTGACAAACTAAATACATTTGAATATAAAATTCCGTACGAATAAAAGACACATTTTGAATTCTTCCCCGAAAAAAGTGAAACAAGAGTAAAGACAGTGACCAACTATGTTACGATTTCTATACAAGCTGGCATAGCGGTCTAGTTTACTGATTAATAAGGTGCTAACGGGGGGGGGGGGGGGGAAGGATTCATCAATCACTGACTTATTCCCCTCCTGGCCCCATCTTATAAAGCCTTCAAATCAATCACAAGTCCCCAAATCAATCGCAACTTGCATTGCAGCTCACAAGAAACTTGTGATTGATTTCTATCACAAGTCTTTATAAGACAGGCCCTGTTGGTCATTGCACAACTTTCTTCTACTAACAATGTTAGAGAGTGAGTCATAAAAACATATTTATATAGGATCATTGAGGATAGGATCTGATATTCAGATAGACGTAAGTAATACAATGACCCAATGTGGCAATGTGATGCAATTAGAATTGAGACCTAAAGTTTAATCGATAGCTTGTGTGGGATAGGTA
Source organism: Diadema setosum (assembly GCA_033980235.1). Classification (NCBI taxonomy): domain Eukaryota; kingdom Metazoa; phylum Echinodermata; class Echinoidea; order Diadematoida; family Diadematidae; genus Diadema; species Diadema setosum. The sequence continues at coordinate 6,173,772 of CM067075.1, forward strand.
AAATTTATGTGTAGGATGTATGGTTGAGGGGTCTAGATATCGCGCACGAAAATTTGAAATGCTCTTATAATAGAAGTTATTCCATAATCGTACCTGAATTTCTCAATGAATATCACGAAAATGCAGAAAAATCACCTCCCAGAATCTCCTGATGATACGATGACGGAGTAGTGCGCTGTCGCCGTTTGTATGTCGGACTTTTTTTTTATGCGTTCACCTTCTCGGGGTATGTAAAGATCGCGCAGCTGCCCTATGTAGTTTCATGCGTGAAAGTGTCTGCCCCTCTCTGCGGCTGAACGTGCTTCGGCTTTCGTAGAATATTATAAACGATCGATCGAACAAAATACGAATTCTATCGGCTACGATCATACGAACGAGACAAGCGAGACGACACGTCTTGGCTACAACATCCTTAAAAAAAAGATTTTAAGCTAAGGTAGGTAAATTATAACGTAAAAAATTGGAAATTTAGTGAAAAATTTGTTTGAAATCTAAATTTCTTACCTGCTTCCTTCTCATTTTTAGCGGTTGTCAGGTATGTTTATTCCATGGGCGTATCGGCAAATTTTGCGCTTAGTCTTACGCGTATTAATGCTTGCTATACGCAGTTACGCTATGCGCGATCATTACGTCCCTGCGCGAGACCTAGTACCCTTACTATAAATTAATTTTAGATGATCTTCTTCACAGTCACGACAGTCACACAACAGTCTCCTGCCGCCTACGTACGTGCAGCATATATATTACTCACGGTGACTCACCTCTACTCAACAGGCTCTAGCTCTTCCTCTAACGTTTACACTAGTTTATACTAGCTCTCTAGTCTAACTGTTGTTAAACCGCTGCTACATGTACCACACAGTGCACAGCCACAGTCACGATCTCCTCTTCAACTTGTCTTGCTTGTGTGATCTCGCATTCCGTTTCACCTCAATTCGCGACAACAAAACGACGTAAACGTAGGCCCCCAACTCTTATTCGGCCTAACTTGTACGTGACAATCATAATTAAGTGTTTCCTCAGAAAACAGACAGACAGTTTGACTGTGCCTTTGGGCCAACTTTCCAGCGTCACTTTCAGTTGTTGTTTACATTTTTTCCCGTCTTCCTTGTCATCATCGGTAGGAAATGCAGCAGTACACAAAGGTCAGCATTCAGAAGTGCAGTGGAGTATACAGTGTGCATTGTAAGGAGCGAAGGTCTTGTTTATGTTACGTTTTACGCCTGTTTGAGAAACAGAAAAGAATACTGATCAACACATTTTCTTTTCTTCATTTCTAAATAAATATATTATAAATTTATTTTCATTCATTTATAAATAAATATTTCAATACAATGTTTATATTATTTTATATTTTGATATTGAAGTCGATCATCTTAAAGGATGTAAATTTCTGTATTATACTTAAAGAGACAAAGGACAACGATTACAAGTAGCTACTTTTGGTCAAAGGTCAGTGTTCATCCGCCCTCATCTGCCAGTTTTCCAAGCTGAAATAATTTTTCAACCGAAACAATGCACAGTGCTGGACTTGGAATGCAACCGGTAAGTGACTTTGTAGAAGACGTACGGAGTCTTTCATTCATAGTACATAAGTTTTAATCATATTCGTCTCAATTCAGTGGGAGTATTTATACAGCTTAGTATAGTACGTGCGCTGTCATGACTGTCTGTGTGGCCGAGAAAAGTACATGGCCCCATTCGTTTGCTTTCGTGTGACGTGTGTGAGCGAGTACGCTGGTTCTACGTGCAATGGCTCATTACTTACTTACAATGCAAATTACACTGAAAGGGAACGTATCGTATTGAATTTTCAATGACTCCAGTGGTTGTTGATACATGCAAACTGTTGTGAGACGTACATCCAGGATTCCAGTGCAGTGGGATCGGCAAAAAGATGGAGATTGTAACGGTCGAACCTTGCCCTTGGCCTTGGCACACCCTTGCAGGGCCCGCGCCAGGGTGAGGGCAGGGGCCAGGGCCAGGGTCGCAGGGAGGTGGAACCTTGGGTCCTTGCCTTGGCAATTGAATTGGTGCGTGTGCGCGTGCGGGTGCTGATGTGTGTAACTGTGATGTTTGCTTACGATGGTTTGGTAATGAAAAGCTGAATGTGCGTGGAGAAGACAAATGCAAACCTAGAAGTTGTGTGTGTGATTCTGATAATTCCCTGTTTGTACACTTCACTTATTCTACAACATGCATAAACACAGCATATTTAGAGCTAGAGGTGTCTAGACTCTGTCTCGAGTGAGTCCAGTGTTAGGAATTGGGGTCTGTCGCCAAAAAGCGCTATAGATCAAGAAAGACAGTATGCTGTTCTGTGGCTATTTTTGTTTTCTTTTACTAATCAAAAGCTCCGAGTGTGATGGTATTGGCAAAGACGCAAAAGAAAAACAAAACCAGATCTCTGTCTACAGGGGTTGAATGTTTCTGTGATATTTATGTGACTAACAAAAGACATGGAGAGGGAACATGCAAGTTATGCTGAGTCAAGGGGAAGGTGCATTTCGATGTCTTTTGGTAAACATATCAGTACTTTAGCAATGATTGACAGATGAGGTTACAACAGGAATATTGGTTTGGAAGGATTTTTTTTTTTGTGGCCGTATCCAAGTAATCTAAAAAAAAATTGGAGAAAAATTATTTAAGAATATATGGAATGTTTCTAGCTATTTGTTTCACTGCAAAAGTGATGTTATGGGCATCATAAATCAACACAGATCAACATGCATTTGTATTTCAGGGAACCTTTTCTCCCACATCTACAAACAAATCCAATATCGCTCACGTATAAAGTTTAGTTTGTAATCATTACAACTTACTGTTTCACTTTGAGCAGCGGTTGGGGTCCGCTGCAATACCAGCCCCAACACCATCCTCGGTCAGCGTGCCTACGATAAACTCAGTGGAGAGAGAAAAGATCTACCAGTGGATCGTTGAATTGGCGAGCCCTGACACCAGAGAAAATGCACTTCATGAACTGAGGTAGGTTTTCTTTTAGAGGCAAATTTGAATGAAATTTAGATATTAAAAGCATGTAGCTTACCTGAGCTACAAATTGTGATCATCCACCATCTAATACCCGTCACTAGTTATTTGTTTTGTGTAAACTAACTGTATTCGTCATAGTTGGTACAAATGGTTTTTGGTATCCCAAGTGAGGCCCCTAACTAGGACGGGGCTGAAAATTTCCAAATTTTCATTATGCTTGACATTTTTATCTTCTTGAAAACTGGATCTGGATTTCTGGCTGTATTTTGACCAAAGTTGACAATTCCGCATTCTTTTAAAACAGATGGCTGGATTTTGACCACACTTAGCAGGAATCATCAATGGGAAGAGAGAATAATTTGTGCGAATGGTGGTTGTGTCCCATGGGTAGCTCCATGGGCTAGGTGGTAATACCCCAAAGCAGATAATTTTCATAATTTTTGACTTTTTCTTCTTTTCGAAAACTGCTAGTGTGGGGGCCAGTATCCATAATTAGGAGAATCTTGCCCTTGGGGCCTGTGGCAATTTCCAAATGTAATCTTTATTCATTTACAGTGCACTCCCGTTATAACGAACACGGTTATAACGAAATTCCGGTTACAATGAAATAAAAATGCAGGTCGCAAAATTATCATCTCTCTGTTTTTTTATTGTTTTCTTTTGTTCTGATATAACAAAATTTTGATATAACAAAAGAAAACTACCGGTCCCGAGGATTTTGTTATAACAGGAGACCACTGTATTTATTTTTTTTTAATAGTTTGCCTCAGGTTGTGTGCAGTGAATGCAAAGTACACTGCATAAGTGAGCACTTGACCTATACTGGTAGTTGTTGTTGTTGTTGGTGGTGGTGGTGGGTGTTTTTTTTTTTTTGGGGGGGGGGGGGTGTATTGTGTAGTATGTATTGCCCGTTTTATGTACAGCAGAAGACTGGCTAATGTGCAGGCCTGTTCTGTGTTTCACATATATCCATCTGACTGATATTTATTACCTTGACATATATCCCTTGGGCAGTTAGATCAGACCAGGGAGGTGAGACATTTTGTCTCACCTCCCTGATCAGACACCTTGCTTTTGTGAAGTCTGATAAGTATATATGAAAATGCTTTGTGAAATTATGTAAATTATGTCCTATGAAATTTTGCTTCCACAGCAAAAAACGAGAGGTTGTGCCCGACCTGGCTCCGATGCTCTGGCACTCATTTGGTACAGTGGCTGCTCTGCTTCAGGAAATTGTCAACATCTATCCCTACATCAATCCACCAGCTCTCACTGTGAGTTGAAATCATCTCAGCAATCACTGTGCTTTTCCTCCTAGAAATAGTACTCTCCGTGCTTTTATAGGGATGCAGTGTTCCAAATTTGATTATCCTAAATGTTCCATGCCTTTGTAGCCATTCTTTATGAATATTTCTGTAATCACAGGAGGTGATATGTAAGTCACATTTTACTCATTTTACAAAGAGTTGTGTTGAGTTTTTGTGAGATGAAGACTTAACTAGTTTTATATGAACTAGATTCTTTTGTGTCTATGTAGCATATATGTGATACAAATGCATGATTGGAATTCTACTCAAGTGGTTAAAGTCAACCTATTAACAGCATATTTTTTTTCTTCCTCTTCTTCTTCTTCTTTTCAATCCGCAGGCACACCAGTCCAACAGAGTTTGCAATGCCCTGGCTTTACTGCAATGTATTGCATCACATCCAGAGACAAGATCAGCATTTTTACAGGGTGTGTCACGGTTCAAGTTTGTTGCAGATATTATTGCAAAAAAGCAGATTTTACTCGTTTACACTGTATTTTGAATAATTGTACATTATGAATAATTTGTGGTGTTATTCAACAGTAAGATCAATATCCATTCTTGGTACGCAGTTATCTGTCATTTTATCTTTAGAATTATTTGTATTCTGGCAAATAATTGTATTGTTTCTCCTTCATCACAGTCACAGATGTTTTTGTATTCCATATGTTTCAGGGAAATTTGTAGATATAATGTTAATAGTGCAAGTGCATGTGTGCTGATACATTGTACTTGAGATTGCTGAACTTTCAACCACATGAAGATTCAAAGAACATTAAGAGCTCTAACCAGAATACTTTGGACACATTATACTGTCTCATAGCCATATAATATTGAATGTGTTTTGGTCAAACAAGAACAAGGACAGATTTGTGATGAATGACACCGACAAACCCACTGTAGATTTGTGACAGTGTCATTCTTTCCATTGACAGTACTTGGTGTGTCTGTCCATTTATTAGTTAGATATTGCATTGGCATTGATAATTAAGACCATAAATACTTTATTTATGGGACATACTAGTTGTAAGAGGTCACTTGCAAATGTTACTTGGTACAGTGCACTCCAGTTATATCAAACACGGTTGTAACAAAATTCTTTTACAGCTAAGTGGAAATTAAGGTCCCAAAATCATCATTTGTATATCTTTATATCTAATGATTGTAGTTTACTATTCAGCTGTAAAATTTTTTATCATAACAAGAGAAGCTGCCAATTCCAAGGACTTTGTTATAATGGGAGTCAACTATATTTCAACATGATCTGAGGGGAAATTAGAATAATGAACCTCAAGTCTAGAGAAGTTCTATGACCAAGCATGTTCTCTATTGTTTTTTGTTCCAACAGCACACATACCCCTGTTTCTGTACCCATTTCTGCACACGGTCAGCAAGACAAGACCATTTGAGTACCTCCGTCTGACCAGTCTCGGTGTGATCGGTGCCCTGGTCAAGGTAAGAGTCTTCAGTCACCTTTCAGTATGTCTAAACTTGTCACTCAATATATCATAGATGGACGACATATATTTTGAAAGCTGGTTGTGAGATTGCATAAAAATCATTTTTTTAGGAGTAGCAAGTTGAATGATACAACGACGACAAGAATCATGAGCAGTTCAAACATTTAGGGTGTTTTTTTTTTTTTTTTTTGATGAATGCCCCGTCACTGTACAGGCATGCTAACCTGGAAACATTAAACTGCACATTACTTGAATATGAGACCATTCTGAAGCAAATAATTTTCACACAACAATAGATATATAATGTACTCTTAAATGAATCCCACAAGGATTGGAACAATCATCCCCCAGCATTCCCACTGATTCAAACTGATCAGTTACTAGCCATCCCCTTTAATAGTACATGTGTAATGTTGATTTGAAGTCGAGACTAACTATTGAAGTAATCTTGTATAAACAAGACATTTTTTTGTGTGTCTAATAATGGATGTGATTCATTGCATTTTCTGATTGTTGTCTGTGGTTTGACTCTTACACTGTCTTTTGCAGACTGACGAACAAGAAGTCATCAACTTCTTGCTGACGACGGAAATCATCCCGCTCTGTTTGAGGATCATGGAAAGTGGCAGTGAATTGTCAAAAACTGTAAGTGAAATATTGAAAGTTTGGTTCTCTTTCATTTCATATGATTAAATGGTGTTGTCCAAATAATGGATAGAATTTGCTCATATCTCACAGAATGAGAAACACTGTGCGTTGTGATATGGGTAGACAGCGTAAGATTCTGTACAAAGTTGATGTGTGTTCACTGATGTACCAAAACAGCTCCTAATAAACCAATGCACATGAAATTAATAATCAATGGAAATTACAGCAGTCATTTGCTGAATACTGGAAGGCTTGGGAATAAAAAGTGTGTACTCCACTCTCAGAATAAAATCCACAGTCATGTATAATGTATATAATTTTCTCTGACCGTCTCACAGATGCCTGTGTGAGTTTTCATCTCATCAGAGAGCTGTACACTTGAGTAGATCTGCTTTCCATAGTGTCTCCAATTGCTTTTAGACTGCAAAAGCCTATTCATATAATGCAAAAGCTGCACCCTAGTTATTGCAATGCCGTTTAACAATCTTTCAGAAAGTTTGCAATAATTTTGACATAACAGATACAGGTTCCGAAGTGGGAATTTGTATCTAAGTCGAGAAATGACCTATACGGATTTTGGCATAGTTTTGTATTGTTTTGACCCTTCTTTTAGTGTACATACTGTAAGTATGTAGGGCCATATAAATTCTTACGATCACTGATAACCTTGTGTTGTGCACCCTGTGTGTCCAAATGCAGGTTGCCACCTTCATTCTACAGAAGATCCTACTGGATGAGACTGGACTATCCTACATCTGCCAGACCTATGAGAGGTTCTCACATGTTGCAATGATCCTGGTTAGTATTCAGCCACAGTGTGTGGTTTTCTCACTCCCCTCACAGTTAAACATAACTCGAGATCCTCGTGAGAACATGCTCAAGATGTCGATTGTTACACAGGTCCAAGCATTAATTTGTACCCCCTTTTTGCTTGAAAGATTGTGTACCAGAGGTTTTTACTGATCAAATAATGAAAGCAGTAATCAGTCTAAGCTTGTGTGTTCACATTTAACCCATTGAGAATGGGCTGATTTTGCTAGTAACACTTATTCCACATATATTAGACACCTGCCTGAGTATATTTTGGACTAGGCTTCCATTGGTCAATGAATAGTATAAAAAAAAGAGAAGATTGTTTTTCTTTAATTGCTAGTTCTGCTAAAAGTCAATTACACACTGTCCCTTTGCTCTAATCTGCTTACAGAGGGAGTGTCAGATTTTCACATCTGTGGCTGATCTGTGAAGGCACAATTATTCATTTTACGTGTGCTTCACATGGTGTGTTTGTGGTAAATGGAAATATGCGGTCTGCTATTGTTGCGTCAATGCGTTGATGCGCGTTGTGTCCATGCCAATGGCGCAGTGTGCTTGTGGTTGGCATGGGCACAACGCAACTTTTATTTTCATGAGATAAGATGACGCAGATTTAATTGATTCTTGACTTTGACTTTGGCTTGTGAGACAAATGGACGTGGACATAGTCTCTGCGAGCTCTTTGATGTCGAATAATCAAAAGTTCGACTATATTTGTTATTCTGTATAGAGTCTAGACGCATTACGACATGAAGCTGAGGATAATGCGGATGATACGGAGTTTATACCTGTATCGGCAGACTGAGACTGTTTGATTTGTTTAATAAAATCCATGCAACGTCAACTGGAGACTGTCAGCGTCATCATTAATCCGGCTTACAACAAATGGTGTCAGGAGTGGGATGATGATAGTCTGGCGGATTGTGACGTTTATCCAGTTGAAGAACCCTGATCGACGAATAACAGCCTCGAGTATGACGGAATAATGGTCCACGTTTCGCTCCGAGGAGACCTGCTGTTTTGACTACATTTTGGTAGCAGACAGGTGTATGGAGGAGTGCTGGATAATCTTGATCTTGATCTTGATGGTGTAGATCGATCTACGTTGATCAGCCCTGGTAGAGCAGCACTATACCACTCTGTGAGGCAGCTTCATGATGATCAGGCTCGTCGATGGTGGGCTGGAGACTGGAGCTGATGGTCCGTCGGGAGTTTTGCTGTGGACGTCGGAGTGCGCTGGCGTGCGTCGGGGGCGGCTGAACATCAATCGGGATGCGGAATCGACGGTTACAGAGCTGCGATATGGCATCTCACGCACTGAGCAAGTATTTGGTAACTGATGATGCTGAACTTTCATTTAAACCGATTGGACTTAATGCAGAGTTTGACCTATGTTAGTATGATGCCATTACGTTTCATGTTTGAAAATGACGTGTCTTAATTGGTCAGTTAAACTGCGTAATTAGTCATGTGTGAACAGTTTGTTTCAAATAAGGATGTGCGAATTGATAATTTCTCTTCGACATCATTTGGACAGGCAATGAAAGGGTTGTGTGTAAATGTCGCTCTAGACCATGCACTAATTGAAAAGTTTAGTGGGTATTGTGAAGATGGCACTGAAACACCTTTTTCTAACTGGATGGGAATGTTTAATCTTACAGTTGAGCCTTTCAGTTTAAGTGATGAGGAAAAGGCTAGAGTGTTAGTGAACAACCTCATAGGGCCAGCAAGAGAAGAGATTCGCTATTGTCTGTCGGACGAGAAGCGGAGGAGTTTTACTGAGGTTGTAAAAGCTCTCCGTCTGTGTTTTAGTCGAGAGAATTCTCACTATTTGCGGTGTTTGTTCTATAAACGTGTTCAACGTGATGATGAAGACTTGGCAGGCTTCAGTAGGGCTCTCATGCGTCTTTATGCAAAATTGGTAGATGCTGCAGACGATGAGAAGGAAGCTGCGGCTCTGAGGCAGCTTAGAGACGAAGCTCTGTCCAGTCAGTTTGTCAGTGGAACACGGGATGAGAGGGAACGTATTTTGTTGAGGCGTTTGCACATGAAAAATCGGGGGTGCCGATTTGAAGTGCTTAGGAGAGAAGCACTATTAGTTCTCCGTGATGACTGTATGCTAGAGGGAGATGGGTTGAAAACTGGGAGTGCTGATGCTGGAACGCAAGTAGTGTTCACTGACCCGGTTGCTCAGCTGCTAGATCTTTCCTCAGATACAGCTGAAAAGGAGAAGGAGGATGCCATACCTATTCTTTTGGATGGGGGATCGCAGATTCTGGGTTGCGTTGATGAAGATGAGGGTGGTGCAGAAATTGATGCTGGGGGACATGGACATGAGTCATGTGATGAACAGGTTGATGCAAATGATTTAGATGCTGGGGTGCTTCTAATTGCAAAACCTGTAGGAGAGGGTACCAAGAGGGTTCCCGGATTATCGCATGAAGGTCAGGATGTCCAAAAGCATGCAAAAGTGCAGCCACAAAGCACTCACGTAACGCCAAAGGAGCGGTCAATTCCAAAAGGCGGGAATATTACTCATGGTGACATTGTCAATGATGTAATAACAAGGGAGGCATGCATACCTATCTGTAACGTGTGGAAGAATGGATGTCATGTTCAGGGAACGGTATGGGGGCCCTGGGAGTCCAATTGGAGACCGAATTTTCATGAAAGCTTGGTCGCTGCAGGTTAGAAATTCGTTGTCCGTCCATGGAATTTGTTGTGAGTTGATTCGCTTACAGTGTATACGTTCATGACTGCAGCTGAAACTTGTGTACCATCTCAAGTAGCAATGAAATTACAGTTGTAGGAACTATGCGCATTTAGAGATGCAATATCAATGCGAGAAATGATTATCAGTATAATATGGTTGTTTTAATTGATATGTGATTGATAAGAATTTTTTTATGAGATATTAGAAAAGTGATAAGAAAGCATTTGAAATCACAACTACGTGGAAAAATGAAGGAACTATAGCCATTGTTTTATTTGTTTTGTTGGCAGCTGAACAACATGTCATTCTGACAATATTAGTGGTTGTTCAGTGAGTCAGAAACTTTTGATAATGAGAATAGTTGGTCGAGAATTCATATGCTTTGAAGGGGCTTTGAATGATCCCTTATAATTTGTGTGAAGTTTTGTCAATGAGCAAATTGTCGACTGTGACGATATGACACATAAAGCGGGGAAGTTACCATAATATGCCTGCTAAAGCGGGGAAGCTTATTTTTGTTAGTAGTGAATTCTAACATTCCGTGACTTCACTTTGTTTTAATTGTTGCATTTCCTGATATGTGTTATATTGAGTAATTGAGAAATTATACTTTTAGAAAATAGATTATTATCATACGGGTCGTATGATATAATCGCGGGGAAGTTGTTGTGTTGTTGTATGCATTTGCAATGGCATGTGTATTAAGAGACTTGTCTATATATTGCGTCTCGATGTAAATTTGAACTACAACACACATTGATGTATGGTTTTATATACGATGTATATAGAACATGTTTTGTTACAGCATGTTTGGCGAGCTTTTATGCATTATTTTCTCGGATACTCTGTACATAACTGACAATGTGGGACCGCTGAGTTTTACATCGAAACGGAACTGAAGAAAATTGTAACATATTGATGTGTTATTCTCTTGGCCCGGAACGTTTATGCCATGTATCAAATATGAGTATTCATGATTTATTATTAATTTGGAAGAGGTTCCAAGTTTCAGCTTTTGGCAGATTTCATGTATAAAGTTCAATCTTGCAGTATTTCGACGTTTTTATATTTGACTGGAAAAGCGGGGAACGCACGCTTTCCTGAAATATATTTTTGTAATTATCTGCTGTTTAATCCGCTCTTATATGGGATTGCTGTAAAGTGTATAATGATTTGACATGAAGAGCGGGGAATATTTTGTTATGTATTACTATGTACGATGTTATGAAAATGATGATGTAATTGGGATTATATAACCCATGGTTGTGTTATATAATCGCGGGGAAGTTTGTGGTAAATGGAAATATGCGGTCTGCTATTGTTGCGTCAATGCGTTGATGCGCGTTGTGTCCATGCCAATGGCGCAGTGTGCTTGTGGTTGGCATGGGCACAACGCAACTTTTATTTTCATGAGATAAGATGACGCAGATTTAATTGATTCTTGACTTTGACTTTGGCTTGTGAGACAAATGGACGTGGACATAGTCTCTGCGAGCTCTTTGATGTCGAATAATCAAAAGTTCGACTATATTTGTTATTCTGTATAGAGTCTAGACGCATTACGACATGAAGCTGAGGATAATGCGGATGATACGGAGTTTATACCTGTATCGGCAGACTGAGACTGTTTGATTTGTTTAATAAAATCCATGCAACGTCAACTGGAGACTGTCAGCGTCATCATTAATCCGGCTTACAACATTATGAAAGCAGTAGAATACTTTGTGCTGTTCCATAGATTTGTTTATCAACAGGTGCAGTGTGTACATAGATTGTACCAAATGTTATCGTGACTTGAAGTAGGGTCCAATGGTGTAATCTGTTTATGTTCCAATAATTCTAGCAAAGAGATCTCATGTGTAGACAATGTTCATGAAATATCTTTCTGCAAAATAGTTAACAGTTGCAGAATGATGCATGTATCATGGTTATTTTTCCATGGTGGTGCTGAATAACACCAAGACTAGTGTGCACCGTTGATTCGAGTAGAACTGCAGTGAAAACATTGAATATTACACCAGTTGGTTTGTAGAGTGACACGGCATTTGCTCCTGTGACAATTGCTCTGTCCTTATTTTCTTCAAGGACTTAAGGGTAGGGTTGCTGTAGGGTTTTAGGTTGAATATGTTGTGAGGATTATGATTAGGGTTAGGGTTATATTTGTGGGTAGAATTTATGCTTGGCTTAGCGTGCAGATGGGAGCAATTTTCGTGAGCAAATGTCATGGAACTGGCTTGTACATTTGAATCAGTATTGTTTCATTATAATGTCAATAAGGAGACAATCTTGTGGGCTTTGCAGTGGTGCCATGGGACATTTGAATTGCAGAGCCACTGCATGGTCTTATTTAAAGATGGTGATTGTAAATGAGTACCTAAAACCAATACCTTCTTTGTCTTTCAGGGTAAGATGGTGATAGCACTGGCCAAGGAGCCATCAGCCAGACTCCTAAAGCATGTTGTAAGGTGTTACCTTCGACTCTCAGACAACCAGAGGTGAGTGTACATCCAGTGGTCAAACTTGTCCACAGGGACAACAGCGTGTCAGGCATGGGCTTCTTCAGTAAAGAGGCGAATATATTGTAAAGTTATGCATTCATTAGCTCTTGCAATTATCCAAATCACAGGCCTTTGCAGATGCCAACTGAATTACTGTGTATTGTTCATGATTGCAAGTGACTGATCAGAATGCTTTAGTAGTTTGTAGTAGTCTCTGTATCTGTAAGGGTGGAAAAAAGTATATGGAAGATCATTACTATTAGATTCATCCCCCTCTGTTCACAGTACAGTGTTACACAGATGATGTGGATAGATAATCTTGTTTCAGACAGAATCTGCTTCAGTTCGCTATTATACTTGATACTCTTTTCTTTTTGTATCGCTGGCGAATCAAAAGTTTGACTCACAAATTACTAAAAGCAAGAAATGTTCATGTCATGAAATGTTCATTAATTGGAGCCGAAGGCCTCTTTGCGGTGTGAAATATTTTTGAATTGCCACTGGCATTCAATGCGTGTAGCGTAGACAAGAACTTTCACATGTATTTTGATTTCACAAATATTGGATCTAACGAAATTCACTATACTAAAATGCATGCGAACATTGCTGGTTTACAATTAATGTTATTCATTGGCAAGGAACATGTAACAAGAATCCCCCATACATTGGCAAAATGATGACAGTTGTGCTCATTTCTCATCTCTCCAATGCAGGGCAAGGGGGGCGCTGCGGCAGTGCCTGCCGGACCAGCTGAAGGACAGCACCTTCATGGCTGTGCTGAAGGAGGACAACTCCACCAAGCGCTGGCTGGCCCAGCTGATCAAGAACCTGACTGAGACCAGTGTCATGGACCCCCGCGGGGGAATCCCCATGCCGCCACAATGACAGTCTGCCGACCAGCAAGCCTAGCTTGTTTGGTCACATAATAGGGGCGGAGCGAGAAAGAGTCAGCAGAAAAGAGAGCAAGAGAGAGATAGAGAGAGATAGAGAGAGCGGGAGAGAAAGAGGAGAGAGAGAGAGAATCGGAGAGAGTGGTTGTATGTATGACAGAGAGAGGGGAGTGAGTTGAACTCGAGAGGTGGGCTAGGATTTAGAAGCAGGTTCTTGAAATCTGTCAAACAAACTGTTGGTTTGCAAGTACATTTGGACAGTCGGTATAGTTTTTGCCTGCTACAGAAAGTGGCTAACATTTTGCCTGCTCCTATGCACAACACTATGGTAAGAGGTACATTGTACTTTCCTTTTGTCCCAGGTTTTTAACAGCAAAAACTGAGCTGTTCATTTTTTCTTTCTCTTTTTGTTCAGGGATCTAACTCATGTTAATGTTGGTATAAACTACAGCTGAACAATTACTCACAGCTGTCTGAGTAAAGGGACGTGGCCAAGAACCAAATTTCCTGAATTTTTTATTTATTTTTTTCATATTGCTTGTAATCAATAATCACTGATTGGGTGACAAAACCTTAAATCTATAAAATTTCCAGTGTTCAGAAGAGCAAAAAAATGTGGCGGCCAAAGCTAAATAACAAATGGGATCACTTTTCATTTGACGTGCCGTGGTGGCTTCATTTTCATTGGGGTTAAGGCAGCCAGGATTTGGACAGGACATCACTTCACTTGTTATCTGTCAATTAATCAAAAGAAGTGATTTGCACCAAAATCTGAGATACAAGGTATTGTCACCCCAACGATGCATTGCAACTCTTTCACATTTTCTCCCAGTAGAACTTCAATATGTACACTGCAAAGAATCTTTTTTTGTTGTTGAATCAATGTACCTTTGAGTAATGTTTGAGACCATTGTCGGAAGCTTGCATGGTCGCTCGCTGTGATTTTTCTGCGGATCGCACAGGATTATCATGCATTTTGTTGTAAGTTCAAAGATGATATGAATGATGTGCATGCACCATGTCATCTGAGGTTTACGTTTATGTGAAGGGCAGCAATTTGACCTGTTATGTCACCCTAAATTCATTTTCATTGAGCAGAAATCTTGCTGTAAAATTGTACAAGTACATTTAATTCCCCTCCTGTGGAGTGAGGTTGGGGTTGAACTGACTTGTGGTAGAAACATGCATGTTAAAGAAAACAAGCATGACCAATGCACAGATATGTTGTGTTAAAACTGGTGAAATATGCACTTGATGCATAGTTAGGCAAACAATTGACCAAACATTTGCATTCTCTGTAAGTTGTAATTAGAAGTGTACATAAATGTAGCTCAAATCATGGACAATTCTAGGAGAGGGCATTTGGCATACAGGCAAAAAAAGCAGCAAGTACAGTTGACTGTTGTAATGCTCCAATATCTGGTAGCATGCACACAGATTTAATAGACAAACTCCTCTCTATGCCTTTTCTGACAGGGAAAAAAATATACATGGCATGCATAAAGAGAAAGTTACATTTTAAATCTTTAAGAAAAGCAAGAACTTGGCATTTGGTTGGTGATATAATTTCTACTGCCTGTTTTAATTTGAAGTACGCCATTTGGCTTGAACTGAATATTTGTGCAATTTTTAAGTCTTTTCAGCACATCCGAACAATAATTTTCTTCAAAGACTACAATGCAAAGTATAGTACTCTGAGCCCCCAAAGCACAGATATGAATCATTAATACTTTATTCATTGAGTGAAAACTGTTCAGAAAATGAAGTTACAATAAATACATAAATGGTACAAGTATTAACTAAATCTTCTGCACCCTTGCAAATGTTATGATCAGTTGCAATTGTCACTTTTCCCTTACACCGTCTTGCTGGTGCCGTATAGATGCATGCATGATGTTTGTAGTGATGAGATGATGTTTTGGATTAAAGCAAAGTTTTCAAAGGTGATGTGTTACACCTATATTGTTTCTATTATGAAATGCTTCAGCGTGCTAAAAAACAATCTGAGATTGAGCATCTGGCGGCATGAATGTCATTGACCTCTGGCCAAAGGTCATTAAAAAGAGCTGGAAATAAATCTTGCAAGAGTATTGTGTATCTGTAATTGAACAGGTAGGATGCTTCCTTTTTTCCAGGATATGATTTTTAAGAAGTCACCTCACAAAGTCAGATACCTGTGCCAGGGATTGTATCATATGTTGGATTGCCAGTTTGCCCTGTGTGCTGATTGAGGACCCTACGGTCAAAATACCCCAACAGTTGGAAAAGTTTCTTCAGTATGTTGTACAACTTGTATATTACAACTTGTAACTTGTATATGAGTTAAGTCAATAAAATATTTTGCAATGCAAATTATTGTATCTATCTTTATTGTCACTCTCAATTCAGTTTAGTAGTCATAGCATGTAGATATGCTTGTTCTCTTCTGAGCATAACTTCTGCCAATGCCATGAAATTTTCAGCGCAAGCACCCAGTTTCTAAACCTCTATGTATACATGTACAGGGGAAACTCGGTATAACGAACACTGCTATAACGAGATATCGGTTATAACGAGGAAATTTTCTCGGTCCCAAATTTCCTTCCACACAAGTCTACGTAAAATGCTACTCTTATAGCGAGATCGGCTATAACGAAATAACTGCTATAACGAGATGAATTTTGTGACTTCCAAACAAAGAAAAACATAGTAAATCAAACCTGCTATAGCGAGGTAAAGCAAAATGCCTTCGGTAAAGCTTTATGTCGCCTGTGCTATCATCTTCCGAGATTGTAAAGCTTGATGCGCCAAAAACTGTCTTGTACACACATACATGTAATCATTTTCTTCAGTGCACTCCAGCTAGCACTGCATGTTGTACGTGTGAAGTGTGTGTGTGCACGCACACTGATAGATGCAGAAAATGTGGTGAGACGGCCATATGTATACATGACATCATCATGATGTTTAGCAGGTGTGAGGCAATCTGATGCTGTGATTGGCCTTCTACTTTAAGGAATTCCCCGTCTTCACACACACGCAGTCATAATGTACATACAGTATGTGTCACATACACACACAGCATTGTGCAGACCATTATTCAAGCTTTCCACACAACACACACCCATACGATAACCACATACCAATCCACAGACGATCTTGATACAATCGCAAGCTATATAAATTTACAAATTCAAACATCTACAATTAATAAGAAACACATTCTTGATATTGGATTTCCTTGTCGAAAAACATCTTCTTACCCATAAAGGTGAGTAATTCCCTCACACACAATATCAAGTTATCAGTATTGATTGAAATATGATGGGTAGTCCCACATGTGCAAATTAATGTCTTTATTTTATGCCTTCTTTTATGCCTACTGATATAACGAGATATCGGCTATAACGAGGAAAATGACTCGGTCCCGACCATCTCGTTATATCGAGTTTCCACTGTACATTATATATATATATATATATATATATATATATTCTTATATATTATATAATATATATTCTTTCTCATAAACATATATTGTTGCCATATACGCTTTAATACACAAAATATACATTGTATTTCTGGTATGAAGACACTATACATGTACACCTCTACATTTTGATTTGAATATGGATATCTTTTGCAGTGTACTTTTAGTACTCACATCTACATCATGCAAAGCCATTACAAAGACTCACACTTTCCTCCTGTATATGGACATTTCCGTTATTACCAATAAATGTACATGCATTTACATGTTTAGCACTTATGGGAAAGAAGTAAACAGCTTACCAACAATCCAGTCAATCTGAAGCTAACAATCCACAGGAAAACTTGTAAAATGTCGACAGAAGTGCAATGTACTCAAATTTCACATTGTATAGAAACTGGATGTGAACTCAAAACAGTAAATACGTAAATGTACATGAATATCATCATGCATTCAGCTAATCTCACACTGCAACTTGCTTGACATTATAATTATAAACAAGTTTGTATGTGCCATGTTAGAAATGGTGCACACAAGACAATACACCGCTAATAAAAATACAATATATTGTAAAATGCAATAGTTGAAAATGCATATGAAAGAGAATAACTGGCATGAACTGAATATGATGAATTTGAGTACATTGTACAGCCATCAAAAACATCTCACTAACATGTCAACTCAAAGCAAGGACTCTGCTTGGCTCTGAACTCATTAATTAAAGAGCTGGTGCATTGAAAAAAGCCCTGCATCAAATAACTTTCTTAATGCTGAAAGAGAGAGCATGCGGAACTACGCTATATCCAAATGTCAGTTCAGACAACTTCATGTAAAATCCAGACCTATGGGCGAGTTTGCGGAGTCCACTTCTAAAACAGTGACAGATTGAGATACATGTGTACAGCTGGACAAATTCAACTTGGACAGGTTTTGCAGAGTTACCCTACTTGAATGTGCCTCACTGACAAAGCTGTTGTCTTAAGGTCTTTCAAGAGAAAGGACTGGGCAAACCAAACCTGGAAAAGAATGTATAAAATCACAGTTGGATCAGCATAAAGGTATGTTCTTTATGCAAAAATTGGGCAAATGAGGACAATTTTCTGAGATTCTTGATCCCATGCAGAATCCCAGCCAGTCTACCTGAAGTCTGGGCTCATTCTCGGGAGAGAAGACATGGCGAGATGAGCCTTTTCTGGACTCAGGAGACCAAGCTTGACCATGGGTGGGGTAGCTGAGCTGCCTATGATGCTGCTACTTTCTTGCTTTACATCCACCATCAGCAATTTGGCTGCTGCTGTGTAGCCTTTGAATGACAAGGGAGGATGACATATTACAAAGTAGGCATTGTGTATGTATCATGCACACTTGCACCAAGGAGAAGTTAATAAATATGTAATATATTCTTTTACAGTGTACTTCGTTATAATGAACATGGTTATAACAAAATTGTCATCCCCAAAATTATAATCTGTATCTTTATACTGTTTGGCTATATGAATATTCAATAAAAGTGCCAGTCCCCAGGACTTTGTGATAATGGGAGTCACCTGCATTGACAAAAGTAAAGAAAAAGGGCTATAAATTTGTGTTTGAGGAGAATGAGATAATTTTCAATGAATTTTTATGATTTGAACGTCATGCAATCATCAAGTTGAATCTCCCTCAATCACATCATCTCAGTTGCTATCATGCTCACATGACTCGAGATTCATATGCACAGTACTTATTATTTGATTTGTCAATGAAATGTCACCTACAAATCATGATAGCAACTTTCTTTCATATGTCATATTTCAAAACTCACAGAACTCTTTCACATTCTTTGTCAAAGAAAAAGAAACATCTCTGATTCTAGTTAAAATATGCTAAGGGTCACCCATCGTGCAATGTGTCAGCAGCAGTTTACCTGAGTTGAGTGCAATGTACATGGGAAGAATGCCATCTGGTGTACATGACATTGGATCAGCACCTAATATCAAAAGAAAATCAAACAAGATTGACAAAGATGGGGATAAGCGAAAAAAGGCAACAGTTCCACATGGAGCTGGATAGTGCACACATGCTTATTCACATGGAGAGTTCATCGCACTATGGAATCAGCAAAGCTGATGCACTGAAAGTGAATCTACAATGCTTGCTATGAACAGGCTCATGCATACGATGATGCCACAATATTTTTGTCTAAAATGACAATTACAGTGTCCAAAAAATGCGAGCTCATACCATGCAAAGTTTATAATTGACATGTTAAAAAAATGAGATCGAAACATCAATGTTCTGATTTCAGTGTATTCTATTCAATTACAATGAGGTAGTTATACTTTGCAGAAACTGTATACATGTGTACAAATAGTCCTTGTGTGCTACATGCTTGAATGAGACACCGAATGACATTTTCATTGTGTTAGTATATTGAAAAATACAGATATTTACAAGTGATCTTTACCTCTGCAGATAACTCATCCATCCTTGACAATGCATTCACTTTTTATTTACAAATTAATGAATATCTGTTACATTTGGAACACGTACTGGAAAACTGGGAACAGGCTAGAAAAAATTTACCATATCGCAAAAGGAGTTGTATCATGTCAGAATCCCCTTCCATGGCAGCAATGTGGAGTGGTGTGGTACCAGAATTGTTCCTAGCATTCACATTAGCACCTGTTGATTACAAGGATGAAAGTGAACGGTCAGACACAATAGATACAGGGTTTTGTTTTGTTTTTGTTTTTGTTTTGTTTGTGTTTTTTTTGTGTTTTTTTTTTTGGGGGGGGGGGGTAATTGATTGAACTGCTGAACATCATTCCATTCTCTTCCTTGAAAAAAAAAAGGTTTTCTTTCTTTCTCAGTAGCAACAGTTCAACAACTATGCTGGCCACTTTGTATTCAAACATACAAGACTTGGATAATTAACTTTGTTTACAAATGTTTTACTAGCTATCTCCAAGGCCATTTAAATTTCACAGGGTATTGAAATAAAGTCTATTAAGCAGAGAATACTTCAATGCTGAATTGCATTATATAAAGCTTCACAAAGATGAAAGAGGCAAGATGCAATCTTAAACAAGTGCAACAATTACCTTACATGTTATGGTTCAACTCATGTGAGCTGTTTCAGAGGAATACCACATAAACTTCAAGACACTTTTCTTCTGATGCTTTACCATCAATATAGACGTGCATTTGTCTGATTGGTCCAGTAGTTCTTACCTTTCTCCAGGAGAAGATTGACAAGGTCCTTGTTTGGGTACTTTGACCCAGAGGTAGCAAAGACAGCCAGATGGAGGCAAGTATCACCATGGTAATTTCTGACATGGTAATCGGCTCCTGGCAATGTAACAACAGCACACAGTCATAATCAAAGTAAGCTGAGCAAATACAAATGCACAAATACACATACACATACACATGTACATTGTACAGTGGACTCCTGTTATAACAAAGTCCTCGGGACCAGCAATTTTTTTTCGTTATATCATAATTTTGTTATAACATAACAAATAAACAACAAAAATACATAGAGTGGATAATGTGACCTGATTTTTCACTTCTTTGTAACCAAAATTTCGTTATAACCGTGTTCGTTATAACAGGAGTGCACTGTACACATGTAAAACAAACTGCCTCTGAAAACTTTACATAATTAAAGAAAGTTGTAAAAGTTTGATTTTTTTTTAACCCTTATTTACTATTGCATCCTTACAATAAACCTTACAACAAATCTCTTTATCTTACTTCAAATCTGATATCAACTGGACATGAAAAGCAGGACATTATACAACATCACGTATAAATGAAAGAGAAGAATACTGCAGATGGTCAAAACCAAGGAGGTACTAGGCGAGCCATAGTACCTCCTTGGTCAAAACAATCCCAGACAACGTGGAAGGCCAACCATGAGGAATTTACATCTCTTGACAAAAGTGCATACCTTTCTTCAACAAGTGTTGCACAAGTTGTGAACTTCCACCAATGCAGGCACACTGAAATATAGATAAAAACAATTTCCAATCCGTTGAACTAGCAGCTGTTTCTAAGTTTGTTCATTAAACCTGAAGAAATTATGAAAGATGCCATTATGGCATCAATGCACAATACAAAGCTAAAACTACATGTGAAATTGTAACTCACAAAATTTTTTGCACAAGTTTATAAACAAAATAATCATTTCTCCTTAAATGGAAAATCATTCCAGTGTCTATTTTTGCATGTATAATTATTACACAGTAAAACAGAACAAATGATACATAATAACTTATCAACTAAGTAAATATTAATACAAAATAAATGTGATTGCTCCTTCGGAAAATAAGTGTAGAATCTATTATTGCATGTAGAATAAATACACAGCAAAAACAGACCACATGATACATAACATTTGAGAAACTGAGTAAATATACAAAAGAAAACCTGTGACTGCTCCTTGCTTAAACTTATCAAAGTCAATGACTTTGTACACTAAAACAGAATAAACTAGAAATATCACTTAAGGTGATTAATACCCCCGCCCCGTGACGACAGTCTTACCCAAGGAATGATCTTTCCTTGATCTTCTGCCATTTAAATGCCGTTACCATGGCAACACAGCTTCCGACACGTCCGAAAAATATGTCTTGCACATCTTCCCACCAAGGCTATTGTGTGTGCCACATTTCATAAGCTTTTGTCAAAAACTGAGGAAGTAGTTCAATCCACAAGATCTTTCCTTGATCTTCCACCATCAATATGCCGTTACCATGGCAACGCAGCTTCCGACACGTCCAACAAATATGTTTTGCACATCTTCCCACCAAGACCAATGTGTGTGCCACATTTCATGAGCTTCAGTCGAATACAGAGAGAGTAGTTCAATCCGCAAGATCTTTCCTCGATCTTCTGCCATTTATATGCCGTTACCATGGCAACGCAGCTTCCGACACGTCCGAAAAATATGTCTTCCACATCTTCCCACCAAGATCAAGGTGTGTGCCACATTTCATAAGCTTTGGTCAAAAAACTGAGGAAGTAGTTAAATCCGCAAGATCTTTCCTTGATCTTCTGCCATTAATATGCCGTTACCATGGCAACGTACTTTCGGGTACTGTCAAAAAATGCGTCTTGCACATCTACAACCAAAGGCACACATCTGTACCAAGTTTCATGGAAATTGGGCAAAAAATGAGGAAGTAGTTTGCAACACAAAATTTTCCATCATTTTGGCTCATAATATGTGAGCTGTTACCATGGCAACATACTTTTTGTCACTGTCAAGAAATGTGTCATGCTGACCTATATCCTAAGACAAACATTCAATATGAATTCCATGAGAATTGGAAGAACACTGATGAAGCAGTTTTGCCATGAAGCATTTTGCCCTATATTTTACCAATAACATGCCGTTACCATGGCAACGCACTTTTTGCCACTGCAGAAATATGTGTCTTGCACATTAACATATTCAGACGAACATCTGTACCTAATTTCATAAAAATTGATCAAAAACTGTGGGAGGAGTTCGCGACGCAAGATTTGTACCCATTTTTGCCCATAATATGCCGTTACCATGGCAACGTACTTTTGGGTACTGTCAAAAAATACGTCTTGCACATCTACAACCCAAGGCACACATCTGTGCCAAGTTTTATGGGAATCGGTTGAAAACTGAGGAAGTAGTTCGCGACGCAAGATTGCAACGGACCGACCGCCCGACCGACCGCCCGACCGCCCGACCGCCCGACCGTCCGCTGATTCCTATATACCCCCTTCAAACTTCGTTTGGCGGGGGTATAACAAATTAATCATCTTGTGTATTTACCAGGAAAAGTGTCATGCCATTAGAAGGAATGTGGTAATTGCAGTCAAAATTGAAGACATCCACCAGTCTCACGACTTCTGAAGCATTCTGCTCCATGTAAGCTGTCTGCAATTATATGTTAAGTCAGAAAATGAAAATATTAATAATCTTATACAAGCCATCCTTATGATTCAAGCAAGGTCTGTAATCTGTCAGTGTACTGTCTGATTTTGCTTGTGCTTTAACAAACCTGCACATATCAAGTGACATAAAAAAAAGCACATCAAGGATGAACACTGCTATTACGTCTTGGATATTCAACAAGTTTCAAGTGTGCATGATTCTAACTGAAGTTGGACTGAGGAAATCATTGTCATCATTTCGTCGAGGTCACACGAACCGACGAATCACTCGATTTTGGGTCAAAATTTCGATTTTGAGATTTTCAATCATTTCGATAGTAGACATTCCATACTACATATTCTGAAATTCTCAGTGTGTAATTCGGTGTAATTTTTATGCTTATTTGTTAACAATACAATTCGATAAAAACTTCACAAGTTAGAGCAAAAATTGAAGTCTGGTGTACTACAAAAATAATTGGAAATTATAGACATGAAAGTGTAGCAACCATAAGTCAAAAATGGGCTAACTTCAAACACGTTTTTCTGGAATTGTCATTCTTACGCAAACCTGAGGGATTCGTCGGTTCGTGTGACCGGCCACGATTTAATGACACACAGGTATACTGTATTTAGATCACGCAGAGGTAAATTCTTTTACTGATTTATCATGCATCATTTCCCATGTGATTGCCACAAGAATACTGAAATAACCAAAACCCATACTGTATGAATTAAGGAAAGTCAAAAGAATCTCTCACTCTCAAAGTCCATACCTTCAATTTATCAGTAGTATAAATGCAAAATGAATCTGTACTCACCTTGGCAAGATCAAATATGCTGTATTCAGAGAAAGATTCTGAAAAAGAAAAGAATATTTCTTGAGAATGTAGGTCTTTCACAGACAGCTCTAACAATCAAACAAAACCCTCAAAAATTTGGGTTGGGACAGATCATCACGCATTAAGCAACACCAATTTCTATTTAATTATAATTCTATTATATAGTATATGACATTCTTTCTTGGCATACACTTTCTTATGTGTATCAATATTAAGAGGATCAAGAAGAAAGTGTGAATGGTAATATCAGCTTATACCAAGAATTTTTTCTCAATTTATATAAAACATAAAATGTTTATGATAAAAGTATATTGTTGATAAAGAGGAAATAGTCATTGTACTAGCTCTTGAAAGAATGCTTTAAAATTACCAAAATCAATTTAAAAAACTTGAAACAAAATATTGTTGTTCTGGCAACAACCTGAAAACCTGATATATCTCTACAACTAAAATCTACTTGAATCACTGTGTTGTTACACATAAAATGAACAGTTCCACAAGTCCATAAGTTACAGTCAATGAATATTTTTCAGTCTTGTCCTAAAAATGACAACTTTCTGATTATCAAATAGATTTTAACTGATTACTATGAATCAATGAAAGGATTCATTTATATCATATAAAAGTGTCAGTACCTTGCAAAGCAGTGCGACATAAGATTAACAAATCGGTGAGGATGCATGTATGAAGAATTCTTTGTTGTTCACCCTACCATATTTTTATGGCTTAGACTAATACATTGATTCTATTTGTAAGTCTTTAATTGCAGTAGTAGGTGTGTTGAAATTTTTTAGTAGTACAGTCAAACTTGCCGAAGTGCCCACCTGTCTGAAAGCAGCCAGCTGCCTGCAGCCAGCAAAAACAATACACCCCCCATGTTAAAAACTGCCTGTAATGGCCACTTTTTGGTCTCCCTTGGGTGGTCACTATGGACAGGTCTGACTGAACATGGTTGTGGCTAATCGCAAATGCAGTCCAGTGTTTAGAACAGTGATGCTGAACATTTGAAACATATCTCATTTACACAAGATACTGATGATCTACAGTAGATATCAACATATTCTAACACAATCAGATGTAGTGTTATTGCACAATGATTCGCTTGAGGACCATATTGGGGGGCTACTCCAATCTGTATTGAAAGGATATATCAAAGATGTTGTGTACTACTGATTGCTGTCTTCACATACTAATTTATGAAGGCCAGATTCTAGATCCCTCAAGGTCACCACCCGCTTAAAAGTGGAAAAGCCATGTACAAGTGTAGTTCTTGACAAAACAGATATCATATTTCACAGACATCCTGCAATCAATTCCTGTGTTGTACTTTTACAAAATACCACTGTATTGAGGGAAAACAGAGCATCAAAATATCATTGCTGAGTAAACATGGTTTTAAGTTTATATGTTGAAAAATCTACTTGCTACAGAATTGTACTAACAATTGTATTCTTACCTGTCCCTCCCTTGGCCTGCATGGATGTGGTGCATAGGCAAATAAACCACACAATCCACAGGATGAACACAATATAGAAGGTTGCTACTGCCATTTCTCTCCATGACAACTCCATGGCTACCTCAGACACATCATTGAACAGAATCTTGAGCTCATTTTGTGCAGCTGGAATGACAATTAGACATAGCAGGAGACATCGTCATACAGTAGGTATAAAAGAGAGGTTGATGACAATGACTGCTAAGATTCTAAATTTCTTCATAATCTCACAGTCACATGACTTCATGGTGCAACTGTTCACTTCCATGTAGTTTTTAATTTTGCTGAAAAAACAACAACACTTTGATCAAATCTTTTTCCTTTTCCTGTCACAAATATGTCTTCTACTACATACAACTTTAATACTGTCAAATGAAATCAAGTTACTATTTTTTTCTTGTACATAATGATACCGGTAATGACAATGAATAACATTTATATAGCGCTTAATACTGATGTTTCTAAGTGCATCAATCCGGAAAAAGAAAAGAAGAAAGTATAACATAAAAGTAAAATACAGCATTATGTACATATTATGATACAATGACAAAAGAATTAAGGTTGTGTAAACAGATAAGTTTTCAACATGTTCATGAGGCCATTCCTTTATCTTTTTCCTCCCTATCCCTTTTTTTTTTTCCAGATATGTACCGATGATTACATGATTATTTCTTAACTGACTGCACAACATTTTATTTTGTTGTCAATCCGAAACCTTTAATTCTTCCATAATAGTTTTTCATCAACAATTGAACTGAACATCTAATTTTTTCTTTTTCTTTCAAATGACACACAGATTTGAAATAAGAGACCTACAGAAAGATGTTAACTCACAATGCAATGATATGGCTGCTAATGTTTCCACCTGCTCATATGCATTCAGCCCTTTGGCCTTCCACATCTCTATGTCGATAGAAGAAAGTGCATCAGTGATGAAGGAACCTGCTGTTTCAGCTCTGGAGATGGCTGTTTTTAACAGCCATATCAGTCTCTGCTCCATTTCAAGCATTAGCAACATTCTCCTGGTCAGGTAAATTATCTGAAACATACACAGATACAGTGGAATCAAACAAATTCAGACAAAAACAAAAGGCAAAGCACCATTTTAAGTAGGTACGTGTACCTTAACACTTAAACTTTATATAGAGTGACCCTGAATTACCCGATATATGTTGTTGAAATTATTAAAAAATTTTTGCTTTTAATATGTTGGGAGATCAAAAAATATTGATCACAAGTGAAATGCAGAGTGTAATACTATAATAGCACATCTAACTTTGTTAATAGGAGTTAGGACTAAAGTTCAAAGACCTAAAGTCAGAGAAGGTGTGAATCTGTGATACAGACTAACAAGTAACATTACAGAGGCGGATCCAGGAATTCTGTAAAGGAGGGGGGGGGGGGGGTTACTAATATTTCTGGTGCCACTTTTGGGTTTCATTTCATTTTTTTCTTTTTATTTCTTTTGTTTTTAATGAAAAATAAAGGGGGGTGTGCGCCGGTTGCGCCCCCCTCTGGATCCGCCACTGCATTAGAAACGGAAATCTAACATTGTCGTAGACATAGCTGACTCCGATCAGACTATATTCAGAGATCATTTCTTTTTTTGCGCCAATTTTGGACAAGCATTGTTGACAAAGATGCATTGTATTGCAATCTGATCAAATCATGATGTAGCCTAATACACTTAGCTTTATCCACATTTCCTGGCCAGTGTGACTGTGTATACACAGCCCAGTCGCTGTATGAATAGCGTGCTTCTCACAGCGTCTGGTCGGGCTAGTCTGACTGGTGATCACACAAGCTTGCAAGCCACCATCATCATCCTAAGGCCTAACATTAGAGCTGTCTATAAACGACAAGTTACAATTGATGCAAGTGGCATAACACTTAAAAGGGCAAGGCTGTCTCTGATCTGCTCTACAAGTTAACATTAGGCCTAATTAGAATTCTAACGTTAACGTTAGAATCTAACATTACAATGTAACGTTAACGGTTTGGTGGGGGTAATCTGCCTCCCCTTTAATCCTGAACGAACAAGTTTCTTCCAGATATCATCCAGTTTTTGTGTTTGGATGTTTTTGTGTTTGTTTGTTTTTCCCCCTCACTAAGATTCTAACAAGTTAACATGTTAGGCCTAGATATCTACCTCAGAAATGTAACCTGTCCTTTAATACTCTTCATACAAATATTACAATATTGTCAATAAGTCCAACTTTGTCTTTGGTCTCTGTTCTAGCAGGTTAA
Organism: Diadema setosum; assembly: GCA_033980235.1. NCBI lineage: Eukaryota > Metazoa > Echinodermata > Echinoidea > Diadematoida > Diadematidae > Diadema > Diadema setosum. The sequence continues at coordinate 6,201,043 of CM067075.1, forward strand.
TGTTATTGTTAGTTAGTTAGATCTAGTTTTCGTGAAGTTTTTAACAAGGATCAGACTAGGCCTACACAGCAACATGCTGAGGAAATGAATCTTACCCTTGTTCACCAATTTGTGGGCTCGTCGGAAATCCACTCACAGGGCCAGGGCCGGGTCGGTTGACTCGCTTCATGCGTGATTGACTGGCACTAGTGGCAGTTGATTGTCTGTAGCTAGCTAGCTAGCTAGCGACCCAGCCATGCATGCCATAAACTTGCCAGCTGCTGGAGAGATAGCCGCCGGCGGTCTGCGCTATGCTGCACGGGATGGGGATGGATGGATTTAATATATCAAATTTTTGCATGCAGCTAGCTGCTAGCTATGCGCTAGCCGCAGCCGGCCCGAATGCAGGGCACGCGGCGGCGGCCAGCCCGATTTGCGTACGGTTACAGATATGGGCTTCGGATGGGCGATGATGTGCTAGCTATAGCCTAGCAGTGCAGCCGACTGTAGAACGATCAAGCGATAGCATTTATCGATAGCTGATAACGCCCTCCCCCTCCCGATCTTGGAGATGTTTCGCAATTTCGAGCATAGAAATCAATTCAAGATGCAGATTTGATGAATACAATCACATCTTTCCATGACTAAATACGTAAATGTCTTTCTCTGAAAATCTTAAGATTCAATTTACAATAACCTCACACCTCTTTCCCCACCCAAAGCATTAAATCACATTTAGCAAAGCTTCACAATAAATGTTTTAATTTTATTTTATTTTCCAAGTAACATACAATGCTGTATACTTGGGCTAATCTGTCACTCATTCATTTCACCCCTCAAAGCGAGAACAAACAAACAAACAACACACACACACCATACACACGGCATACACATTAATTTTTTAACTATGTATGCTCTCTTTTATCATCAACAATGGGCAGTAAACAGTTCCTTGCTGTGAGCAACCTGAAATGAACTCGGCCCTTTCCTGGCATTAATTTTGCACCACAAATCACCTTCGTTTCATTTACTTGAATCTAAACAATCACCTCTGAGTCATTCACTACATATAAAGCATGTATCATTCAATTAAACAGCATGGAAACATCTTGTCTTGTGTATCAGATGTATTGATACATGTATTTAATGCACTTATCTGAGTTTGAATATAGGCATGTTTTTCAGACAGTTAATCCACACTAGCTATCTTTATGAATTAAATACTTATAGCTGTAGTTACTTTATATATCTTCATTTTATGATGAGATGTAATCCATTCCACCTGATTATATAATTCACTTATCTCATTCTACTGCCTATTATGCCCTCAATAGGGAATGCTCTGTATAAACTGAGCATGACATGAAAATTGCCACGAGGCGCTCCCTCTACTCCGAGGAGATCCTGATGCAGCTTAATGTCAGTAATACTGCTATCAGTAAGCTTATCACCAATCACTTTGACTGTTGTTTCATGATGCAAGATGACAATTATCTGCTACAGTTTGTTTTGGTTTTTTTCACTCAGCTGGGTAAGATAAATTTTGCACATTTGTAATTCGGTGGGATCAAGACATTAATTACGGGAATTATAACAAGCAAAACTATTTCCGTGCTTTCATTTTTGCACTTGTTTCTGGTCGCACAAAATGCACAAAAATTTCCATACTGCAAAAATTTGCACTTTTCCAGTTCACATGGTTTAATGTCTCTAGTGTGGATCTTTTCATATAATGAAAAGATAATGTATATGTAGGTAATGCCAAAAAAAAAACAACAAACAAAACAAACAAAAGAATTGTAAATTTCTCTGAGAAGCAAAATAATGGATACGAGTTCAGGCAATGAGTTGGAAATTAATGCAAACCTGCAAACAATTCTCTTCAGTGTAAAAATTACTAACAAATGAATTAGGTGGCATGTAAATACCAATCTATGTGATGTAGACAAGACTATGGCACATGGATTGTGCAATAGCCATGTTACGAGTGTTAAAGTTATGAGTATGTTCACATTAACCAAATTTGGCCATTTACCCTACGGACATTTACTTCAAGGACCATGTCATAATTGTTTATGTGGGTGGGGTGTTTTTTGGGGGGTTTGGGTTTGTTTGTTTGTTTGTTTGTTTTCCAGGCGAGGAGGAAAAGAATTCAGAACAAATGTGGGCAAAGCTGCCCTCATCATTTGAGCTTGTAGGAAATAACATTGCACAACCTGATTGCACAATAGATAAAAACAAGAAAAACTGCCCAAACACTAACAATGTGATAATCAGTTTACTACTTGGACAGAGACAAACCACCTAAGTGGGGCAAAAGAAAACAATTTTGTCCTTTAACTGAAATCAATGTAAGAAGTTTCTGTATTAAGTAAATGACCTGCAGGAAGATTTTTTTTCCCATTTCTAATTCCCTTTCTTGCCTACACAGAAGTGAAATGAATATTTACTGTGTAATGAACTTTTCATAAAGTCAGATGAACAGAATTCCCCATGACAATGTTTGTAAAAGATATCATGGGCTTAGAACGCATTTAAACTGCACATGAGCTATAAACTAAGACTCTGTATTGACCTATGACAAAGAAATGAAGTGAGGATATTTTGAATAACAAAGAAATGAAAACTTTCAATGCAACTACAAGTAAAATGAGGAATACAGTGAAATATAAGGCCTTACAAAGTCTCATGCTTAAGCAATGAGAATTACAACTTGCTGACAATAGACATTACATGGGACTAATATTCTTCTCTCACCATTACATGCATAGAGAGTGACAATCAACCCCATCATGAACTATAATCTTATATGCTTTGGAAAGTCTTTGCAAAAATGAATTAGAACTCATACCTCTGAAAAGTGTGATGATGGTGGGGTGGGGGACACTAAAAATTAATTGCATTTCTAATCCAATATCACAACACAATTTTTCTCATGATGCCACTTCCTTGTTTTGCAAAAATTTTTAATACAATGTAGTTGCACAATTGCGATCATAATCTTTCAACCGGCAGACTTATCCATAAATTACTTTGTGAACAGTTCTAAGACTCATCCAAGTTGTTTCTTCTGCTCAATTGGCTGACACGCCATCACAGACAACAATGTAGGCTACGGGGCAATTTTGAAGACACTATTGCAAGAATAATGATAAACTTTAGAGAAGATCAAAACAACCTCAATTCAATGTCTCTCCATATCTTAAAGAGTTCACTATGGAAGCCAAATATATTAAAGTCATTAAAATCTGTTGCTAAATGCCATGCATCAAAGCAGAACTAGATATATCGCTACGGCGACTGATATGCCTCCGCCATCATGCATGGTTCTCCTAATAGGTCTATAGTACAATGTCTTGACAATGTGTGATGACAGTTTCACACAATTGGCAAAATATTAAAATGACAGGTTTGCCACAAATGTGCTGAATGTTCACTTTCCTAGAACTAGGTTCAATTGGATGAATTATTCAAATGTCAGAGTGCAGGTATTTGGGGAACTAATGATTTCTACTTGACTTTTGACCCTTTTATAAGTTTATGCTTTGAGTAATTTTCAAGGTATTGAGAAAAAGTATAATTTCAGTATCAAATGGGAAAATAGCATTATCTAAACCTGGTCTTTGACCGTTGACCTCACAGTTCCACAGAGAATCACTGTTAGGTAGAACATGCATAAATATGTAAGTTTCATGATGATACCTTGAGTTACTTTCGAGATATGGAGGAAAAAGTGCAATTTAGTACTTTCACTTGACCTTTGACCTTTTGGCAAGAAACTTCCCCAAAAATATATATTGGGTAATACATGCCATACATCCAGTTAAAAAAAAAAACAAAACCTTCAGGCATATTGCATTTTAAGGAAAGTAGTGATATTTTGAGGAGTTGACCTTGACCTTTGACCCCCCTGACCTTTGACCCATGACCCCCAACTTCCCTAGATAATCACTGCCCATCGGTACAAGCATATATACTAAGTTCTATGAAGATACCTTGAACCATCTGCGAGATATGGAGAAATATGTGGAATTTCAATTTTTTTTCACAAAATAACCTGTGACCTTTGACCTTTGACCCTGTGACCCTAAAATCCACACAAAGTATTATCCCCCAAGGATATACCCTCATACCAAGTTTGATGTAAAACCACCACACGGTTCTTGAGATATCGACAAAAACAAAACGGGACGGACGGACGTACGGACGGACGGACGTACGGACGGACGGACGGACGGACGACCCGAAAACATAATGCCTCCGGCCACTTCGTTGCGGAGGCATAAAAATAAATAATCTGAGGTGTATATGAGGATCTGCAATCGGGAGTAAGAAAATAAAACTGTAATTGTTGCTAGAGGTCTGAGTACTGGCTAATGTCATTGCTGTTGCTGCTTGTGTTTCTTCAAACATGGCATGGAGCAGAACTTGAAGTCCATGTAAGAGAATGGAACTTTTCCAGTGAGGGATGAACCACAGGACCAACATCGCCTGTAGATAGAGAAATTTAGAGACATAATAACAGATCACTTCAAAAGGGGGCGAGAAACAAGGTCTTAGAACATCAGTAACATAATTGATATGTTTTGAAATGATAGGTTTTGTAGGGTGTCAAAAGAGTAGCTTAATAAAACTTGAATTTTCTTTTACACAGAATTTAGAATAACATTTGAAAAATTGCTGTATTACTCTATGCCATGTACCCTGAACACTAGCACAGGACAAATAAAAATCATGCTGTCCAATCACATCATTTTACCACCTCGCCTCTGGAATAATATGACATCACACATCCATACCACACCTTCTTTTAAAACGTTTGAAATGTGCCAGAGGCAGTATATATACATCTCATTCACTTTCCTGCCACTTGAAAAGCACTGTGGAGCCGAATTGCCAAATAAACACCTCACATATGATATGAAGATGTTGTACTGCATTATCTTGTACTCTAACCAATTTACAGGTAACATGCATCTCAAGTTAACTAAATCACACTTACTGGAGCTCTGCTGTAGATGTCGTCTGCATGGCAAACCTCTTTTCCGCTGCCAGTGCTCTCTTCTCTCTGTCACTAAGGGCAGCATACCACTGTTGTTTCTCCTCCTCCTTCCTCTGTGCCTCCTGCTCTTTTTTGTTCTCCTTCACATTGAATAAAAAAAAAGTCACATATAACTCATTTTGTATGTGAACGTACTAAATGTATGAATCACTGGTTGAGAACCAGAAGGTACTAACTCCATTGCACAGTGTTAACATCATTTTGACTCTCAGCTGACCAGAATGGCAGTCCAAGGAATGAAGACAAAGAAGTAATTCAGGACAAGAAAGAAAACCCAGACTCTTTTAGGAAATTAGATGTGTACAAGACTAAAAGTGGGAAACAATTAGAAGAAAATCTGAAAGAACAAAGGACACAAGAAAGCATTAACTTGAATACACACATTGGCAAAAAAAAGTGAAATATCGGTTATCATTAAATGTTATGCAGGTCATACCATCTCGCCAATTGTTTTTTTTTTTTTTTTACTTCCATGATTGGACAGTAAATTGCTGACCTCTGCATTAAAGCAGTCTTGGCAGTTCCTCATGAAAATTGTGTATACATTAATGCAATTAACCCTAGCAATTATGAATTATGCCAGCAATAACATTTCTAGACTGTCAAGATTTCTAGATCAAACAGTCTGAACAAACCTGAGGCACTTTTCTCCTCAAAAAAATATCATTCCAATTTTACAGCAAACTGTGTGTCCTACGCTCACCTTTTCCCTTTCACGTTTTGCTTTCCGCTTGTTCTTCTTCCTCTCAGACTGCTTGGCTGCTTTCTCTCTCTCCTGATCCTCACTGAGAGGAGCTGGAATCTGGACAAAGGGTTCATGGAGGCAGACAGATAAAAGATGGTGAAACCAGAGAGCTTCTATCAAATACTTTTAAAGATAATAAAAAGTTTTGGTACCTCAAAAGTTTCCCTGAATTCCCTTGTCTTAGTTTGAGTTTCAGGTTAAAGTACCTTTCATATAACTAACACTGTGAGACTTACTCGCCCCAAAGTGCTCTCTTGTCTTAGTAATCATGCAATTAACTGCGACCAGCAGCCCCATACGCATAGCGACCAGCAGCCCCATACGCATAGCGTAATCGGGCTTCGCATTGTAGCATTCAGGATCATGACAGATTTAGTATCGCGGGTATGTGTCAAGTTAAAATCCCAAAATTTCTTCAATTTGAAGACTTACCAGTTGAAGTATTGAAAACAGGCCTAGGGCAACGTTTGGTTCTGCCAACAGTCCCTTTCTGTTCGAATTGATGACTGAATGTGACTCGGTCGAGAGGACCTTGGGAGAACTACGTACACTGAATACTACAGCCAGTGCATGAGAACACATCACATGCATGCACACAGATTTCAAATCCATGAACGGATAAGATGTTTGTGTGCGCATGCGCTGGCCGTAGTATTCAGTGTATGTAGCTCTCCCAAGGTCCTCTCGACCGAGTCACATTCAGTCATCAATTCGAACAGAAAGGGACTATTGGCAGAACCAAACGTTGTCCATAGCCTGTTTTCAATACTTCAACTTAGTTGGTAAGTCTTCAAATTGAAGAAATTTTTGGATTTTAAATTGACTGTTACCCGCGATACTAATTCTTTCATGATCCTGAATGCTACGGTGCGAAGCCCCATTACGCTATGCGTATGGGGCTGCTGGTCGCTGTTAGCTGTTAGCTATGTGTATGGGGCTGCACGGTGCTGGTCGCAGTCAGTGGTTTCGTACAATACACATACATTGTACTATAATTTTCGCCGCGGTACCACGACGGCTCTGGTACGAAACCATTATTGCATGATTACTAAGACATGAGAGCACTTTGGGGCGAGTAATTCTCACAGACAACGTACTTTAACCTGAAACACAAACCAAGGCAAGGAGATTCAGGGAAACTTTTGAGGTACCAAAACTTTTTATTATCTTTAACATATGAAAGAAGAATGAAATACATGTAAGGAGAGAAGACATTCCATGAGATACCACAGACAGAGATACTAACAGAGATATTAATTAATGCCAGAGAAAGAGACAACAACAAAATTAATATAGTGTGCTACACAGGTCTGACTACATCTTTCCATAATTTCTTTTGAGGGGACACAAAGGCATTTACATATTTCTAAGTAGTGTTTTATTTTTGTTGTCCAGCCCCCCTTCTCTAATGGGGGGGGGGGGGGGGGGGGGAACTGAAATGGCTACAACCATGCTGTTCTCATCCTCCTGTACGACAAGTTAATTGTTTCTCAGAGGCAACTTCTTGGTTTACTTCCCAACTTTATAATATTCTCATTTAAAAGCACATATCACAAGTTTTTTTTCAATGTGACTCACACTCTTCTATACCTTGACAGGGGCAGATCCAGGAATTCTGTACAAAAGGGGAGGCACCATTACAAAATTAAAGGGGTGCACATGCTCTCCCCGCCTTTTTAAAAAAAATCTCTTTTGTTTGAACAAAATAAAAAATGAAGAGGGGCTGCGGGCCCGTTGCCCCCCCCCCCCCCCCCCCACCCCCCCGCTTTGGCACAAGTCAAAAGAGACGTATTTCAAAAACACAGTAGTAAAAAAAAAAAATGTCCTGAAGTTGAAGTTTAAGTATACTCACCTGTGCTCTCTCATAGTCGTATCTATCAGGGTAGCTTGCTCTGAATTTCCTGAATGTGTCTCTTGTCTTTTTGTCAAGGGAACATCCATACGGTGGCTTCCCCTTCTTGTTTCTATTTAGAGATACCATACACAGGGAAAATAACAAACACCTGTTACAAGGGTGAAGATATTTCAAAACTTAACAAAACATTAAAGGTGATAGTCTTAACTATTTCTATTATTTCAATAAGATGATGGACAGGAGTTTGTTTGGCAGGTATTTTGTTAGATCAGAACTTGTGAAGTGAGCACCCCCAGTATAATGTAGCAGATTAAAACAAATGGATTCACCATGGCTTTATGGACCACACATTGTGATGGACAAGTGTTCACTTTTGATTCACATGAAGAATTATTTTTGATAAGGGGACTTCTACTTCAGATGTCAGCAGTGCCCAAACTGAAAAGGCTTTGATTACAGTGATTTTTTAAAACATACAGAAGAGGTGATGTAAAGCTATGATCCTTTCTGTGCCAGGAAATTTGGACAGTGTGGACAATGTCTGATTGGATTTTCTATGCCATGAGGCACTCAAAGCTCAGGGATGGTTAAAATAAGCTACTGGGCTGCCGAACTCTGTATATAAAAATATCATGAAAGGCTGAATCATAAGTTTGTAAATTTAACATATCAAGCATGCCATACAGTACATCAATTTTCAGAAAAAAAAAATATAAAAAATGTTGTAACCACATTTTATTAAGTTGGATGGATAGTGAGAAAGGTATGCATTTCTGATACAGGTCTTCATTTTTTTCCCTTTTTTTTTCTATGAAGTAGGTGTAATTACACAAAAATCAGGTATCTAAATGACAGACTCACTTGACACCAGGGTCAGCCCCAGCTTCCATGAGATGGTACATGACATCTGTCTGGCCATCCTCAGCAGCAACATGCAGGAAGGTGTAGCCAAGGTTGTCCAGCTGCTTGTTCAGGAACTTGTAGAACTTCTTGCCAGAGCGAAACGTATCATGTCCCTCGGTAGATTTTTGTGGCTCTTCTCCCTGACATTCCACCCCAAGGTCCAGGGCAGCCTCTCCTGGTTGGTACTGCTGGTCATATTTCCCTTTGCTATCTGCTAGTTTGTCTCTGCTGCCTTCTTCCGATTCACTGCATTGATGACTACCATCTCCTGTATCAGGTTCCTCCCTGAGTGGTGTATGACCTTCACTTGCTTTACTTGCTGATTCAGGTTCAGTGTTACACTGAGAGTTACACTGAGCACTGTTGGTACACAGACCACTGCTGTCACGCTCAGTGTTGGTGTTAAATTCTCCAGACGCCTCACCAGTCCTTGAGCACATTTCACTCTCGAGTGATTGCACATTGTCACTACATGAATCAGTTTCACCAATATCTAGTGACTCCTGTCCCTGCTCTGAAGGAGCTGGAAGACTAGAGCTTACACTATCATCTTTTGGTGTTGATGCATCAATTTCTCTGGATGTTGTCTGAGCTGAATCATCATTACTGCTATTTCCTTTGTCTTGGTTTGGGAGACCAGGACGAGAGAGATATTTCTCCCTGATTTTGTTTAGAACCTGATTGAGTTTGTCCATGTTGCCTGTCCGGCATATAGTGAATAGGTCACTTGTGAGAGAGGTTTCTTCCACATCTGTTGAAATGATAAGAAGATCAGATATACTATTACACAGACTGTTTAAATACCAATCTGACAGATGAGATTCATTTCAATATTCTCTTCATCCTTATAGAAAATTCGTGCTCAAACTATGCCTACTGTAATAATCAGGATGCAACAGGAGTAAAGTTTGAGGGCTGAACACTGTCTGCACTTGACGCACACATCTTTGCTAACTCTTGTTGGAGATTGGAGGGGTAAAACCATTTGCAGTAAAGAAAGAATGCAAACATGCAAATATGCTGTGAGTAGAATTTCAGCTATTATGATTGATCTGATATCACCATTTTACACAAAAATCAAGTGAACCTTCTATTTGACATGACTATTAATCACAAAGTCGTTTTGGGTAATAATTCATCAGTATTTAAGGACTGGGTAAATCTTGTTTACAGTCCTCTTCAACCATTTGCAGGGTTGAGTGGAGCAGCTGGTTTACTACTCACTTGAATCAATCTTCACTGATGAAAAACTGGTGACTAAATCATTCATCTCATTTTGTTTTGTTCTTTAACAAGTGCAAATCAAACGACTTGAACCCAAAACACAGGTATTATCACTAACCCGTTGAAGACTAGTCCCGAGTATACTCAGGCAGGACACTATGGAAAATATGCGTTATAGCAAATTCAGCCCATCCTTGATGGGTTAATCCATGACTAGATTTAGAGAAGATTTCATCTTTTCTAACCTTCATTGTGTTGTTTACTCTGCTGTTTCTTTTTCTTCTTTCTTCTCTGAGGCTTTGGTTGGGAGACCTCGTGACCTCTCAGATGATCGGTGGTAGATGTATTATCCTCCAAGATGAACTCCACATCTTTCTCCTCATCATTCTCCTCCTCTTCTTTGTCCAATTTTTCGCTGACTCCAAGGTTGTTTTGATCATGGTCATTTTTCTCAGCTGCATTCAAGAGACAAACAAAGACAATCTATTTTATGAACAACTGGGGTGATCTAAATTCAATCATTCCTCACTGTGAGACATCTTTGTACTCTTAGAAGTAATCCTACCAACAGTGAAAGCAGTTAAGGGCTAAAGTGTATCTGTGAAAAATTTATGTAATTTAACATGACTACAAGATTTGTGATTACAGAAATGTCAGTTGAGTAAGCCACACAGAAACCTTTGCAATGTCATATCATCATAAGGCACTTGATGACATTGGTATCACTTACAGAGGGCCCCTTGGACCTATCCATTTGGAACCATAAATATCCCTTCTGTCTTTTACTGTAGACAGGGACATTTCTTCATGGCTCAGCACAAGATACACCAAGGACACCATGGTCTAGTGGATGTGTAGTGTGCTTTCAACCAGAAGGTTTGGGGTTCAAGCACTGTCATGGCATTAACGTCCTTGGGCGAGACATTAGGGAGCTTTAGATTTTGACGCGCGGACGTTTGAGACGACGACTGCGCTGGACGTTCTCCTCTCCCCTGCGTCGTGCTGAAAAGTAGCTTCAGATTACGCTGGGACGCAACGTATAAAAAATAGAATCGCGCCCCCATATGATCGGTGCATGAAGTAGCTCTCTACGTCGCAAACTGTGCGGACGTGAAAATAGCCCAGTACGCATAGTAAACAACTCAGGCGACGCAAGCTAAAAATAGATCGACTTGACGCGCACTTCTGCGCACGCTCAGAACATGTTTTTTTCCTTTGAACGTCCGCGCGTCTAAAATCTAAAGCTCCCTATTTAAAACTTGATTATGCTCCTCTTTATTCACGCATTAAAAAGAATATAATCCTGTTTGGTGTCACATTGAGCTAATCTCTATGAAAAAACAAACAAACAATGCACAATAAAGATGGCATATCTCTGTTAACCCTATCTCTGCCAGGGAATTTAGACACAGTGTACAGCACTATGGAGTTTTCTGTGCCAACCGGCACTTAAAGCACGAAAAGGGTTTAGGTGAAAAACAAACAAACATGACAATGAGATGGATGTGTGTTATCGCATCTGATGCCATTGCTTACGTGATAATGAATTCTTCTCCAAGCTGACTAGAATGGTTTCCATGGTTTCTGCATCCTTTGCAGGATCTGCCTGCCCCTTGGGTGCCTTGCTCGCCTTCTTCCACTCCGCCTTCTTGTCAGGGCTGGAAAACTTCTTCTCCACATCAGCTTTGCTCCCTGAATGCAATCAAGTAGATGTGTTTATCAACTACATTTTTCATGGACGTGCTCACAGGCATGTAGATTCAGAAAAAGGAAATGTACGACAAACAATACACCAGGGCTTGTGGCCTGCGTTAAATACCCAATCAAATTGAGAATTAGTAAAACAAGACTGAAAATTTCAAAACTGATCACGGAAGACTATAGCTTGATTTGTAAGCCACTGCAGTACATCGTAATGCTTGCTATGGACAGTCACTGCCAAATGCAATACTTGTAGATCCTCATTCATGTTTTCAGATCAGGAAATAGGATACATTTCTTCTTTTTATTCAATGTAAAAATGTCTAATCTATAACAGAAGCATGAGAAAGCATGTTCAGGGGAACTCAAGAAGCACGTTGGCACAAATCCAGTCAGACTCAAAAAGGATTATGGGGTAAGGACTTTGAAAAAATGGAACACAGATGAAAGAACATACACACCATGGCATTTGATAGTCGCTAGCTGCTCCCAGACCCTCTGAAGTTCCTTGAACGTGGCCCGGCGGGTAGCGAAGGGAATGGTCACCACCCTCGGGTCCCTTTTGTCCAGGGCGGGGTTCTTGCCACCAAAGAACATGGCCTTGTTGTAGGTGGGCACTCTAAGGAAAACCCTGTGGCAGGCAACCAGGTGTGTCTTCCAGCTGGCCAGCAAGTCCTGGACCTCCTGGTTAAGAGCCGCCTCATTGTACCGACGGAGAGATGCACCTAATGACCTGTGGACATTACAGATGGGGTTAAAGGTCAGTGGCAGCCCACCCATCAATTTGCAATGCATTGTGGGAATTTATGACATAATTTGGCTACTTGCAGCTGAAAGGTATGATTCATGTGAAAATACATGGTGTAAATCTTTTTAGTTTTTTATTTTTTGTTAATATCTGGGAATGGAAATAAATATATGAGATAAAACATGAAAAAAAAAATCAAAGAGGAAAATACTTACTTGGGAGCATTGCCCTTTGAATCCCGCACTGACTGTACCGTCCCTCGCTTTGCGCGCACGGTGTAGCGATGAAATGTCTTGTGAACTACGACATCAGACCTGTAACAGAAAATTAAGAAGTAGGGATAAATGTATATTGTTCATGATGCACAAGCGGCATTCCTCATAAGCTCATGTACCATGCATGTTATTTGTGCATGACTGTTCGACTGATATTTCTTCTTTTTATTGCTTATCACTCTAATCACCTACATCATAAATGTTGTAGGTGCACTGCCTATGAATTAACGAAGCATTATTTAATCATATTTGAAAATTATTATGATTTCCACCTGAAACAATCGTGCAATTGACAAGGAGGTAAAAGCTTTAAAAGAGAACCAGTGACAAAAGTAGTTACACACACAGAAAAATACAACATACCGGGTCACAATAAGTTTCATGTGTTCATCAGGATGGACCAACTTGATACACATTTCACCAAGAAATGCCTCCCTTACCCATCATACACTGCGGCTGCAAAATGGCCACCCCCAGTCATCATTATGGCCCATTTCCTGCTGGAGAGGAGACCCAGTCCTCTGGAGATTAGCTCCGAGTGGCTCGATGGTGAATCCTGAAATGGGAACAAACTACAGTCATGAGGAGACATCGGTACACCCAATAAAATATTTGAATCTACTACACAAGTGAAACAACAGGAATCTTTTCGGAAGTTTTGGAGGAAGGATACGTAACATTTGTTTAAATATAAATCAATGAATATATGTAATTCAATAGCTTTCAGCAGCTTGCACAAAACCAAGTGAAATTTGAATCAAATTGTCATTCCACAGCGCTCAGCTTTACAGATTGTATTTGCCTGCGGAAACTTCATCTATGTGGCAACTCCAAGCCTATTCCTAACATACAACAAAAGACCCCCACTGATCAATGATAACGAATTACTTTTCACTTCTATCCAAGGTTCAGGCTCTACCTAGGCATACCAAGGCTGAGAAAATACTCTTTGTATGTATTTAGATACTGACACAACTCATGGAAGTAAAAAATATTATACATAATGCCCTAAGCATGTATGCTGAGACTGTGCACACATTGCTACTATAAAGAGGGGTGTATGCTTCTATACTACACTATTTCTATTGGATTTTGGACATTTGGGGGACTGTGAGATATAGAAGGTGACATCAACCATATTTTCAGCTATTTTCTTGTTGTTTTAGCATGACTCTTTGGACCGAAATGTGTGATGGGAAGAAAAGTATGAAGGATTCAATCAATATATCCATTTTTTAATGTATCATGAATATGAATACAATGGTATACATTTGATGCATTTTTACTTCTTATAATCTCCTCATGTATTATGCACACATGTCATGCAGTTCGATATCATTTGCATTGTGAATGCCAGTGGAGGGGGAATATCTGTATTTCAAAGACAAAACATGGAAAATATATTCTTGAATCTCTGCATAGCTGCTGGGTGAAACTTCTTTCTCTTAGACAGAGTGGTATCAAAACAAGAAAAATGAATAGTGGCCCCCTCTAAAACTGTACATGTAGCATGGACAATAAGCAAGTATGCAACAAAAATTTAGTTCCTGCTTTATGTCAAACTTCTGTTTGCTTGATAATGATATGACTGATGATCCCATTTTAGAGGTTCATATTCCCTAATAACAGCTTACCCTCTTGCCGTGCACTATACAGCGATATATCGACACAACTTGTCCATCCTCATTCTCAAAGTAAATCCTGGGATGCCTTCTCCCGTTTGCTGCAGATTTCTTCTCACTGTTGGCGTCATCGTCATCCTCATCGTCGTCACTGTCATTTCGGGGCAGGTGGTTGGATGCCATCATCAGAGGTGACGACGTGCCAAGGGCGTGGTTGCTATGGTGATGAGAAACGGGAGACATGTCCACGTCGTCTTCTGATGCGGAGTCCCCACTGCCTGATATACTTGATATATCGTCTAAAAAAAAAAAAAAAAAAAATTAAAAGACAATGCAAACACAGTCATAGTTGGTGTACAATATTCTGTATTCTTTGATTTACATACATTTATTGAAACATTATGATTATATCATAAGTATCTCAAGTTTGTTAGATTTTAATTTCTCAGATGTAATTACCTACAGATATGATGGTACTTCTTCCATCTTGGTAGCAAATGCTCTCAAGTACCAATGATGCCTATGGCACCTTTGGGGAACAGGTACGACCATAATGCCACTATCTACAGGAACTTTTCATTTGAATGCAGACTTCATTCTTTAGGTTCAGTTTTCTACCTTTTCCTACAGATTTAGCTATCAAGGCATTCTTGAATACATATCAGGGATGACATGACATCAATTTGAAATGAATCAAAAGCATACATTATCTTTTGATATTTTGTTCAATCAATACTAATGTGTCATTAAATAACTCTTAAGACATATGTCTGAAAAAAAAAAAACAATGTCATGTTCCATTGCATTCTTACCTCCCAATTGTGCAAAAGCATCTTCAGAAATAGTCTTCAATCCCATCATCCTCCGCTTCAGGTTGAAGCGATGCCAATCCAGTCGGTAGTGTTCTTTCTATGTGTACAAGACAGGAAAATCACCCTTAATAAACATGACATATTGGATGACCTCATCTTGCTTTTCATTAAAGGCTGCTTTCAAGCGCTCTAAAGCAAACCAAAGCGAACTGAACCAAAGCGTACCATACCGAACTGTGCCAGTTTTGGAGCGTTCGAGCGCTCTGTGGAGAAAGCGTACCTCACAAGTTATTTTTAGAAAAGGTCACGCTTGTTTGTAGCAAGAATGTCATTCACCTGGCGCTTGAACTACTTACAGCTGTTCTGAACAAAGAGAATGATGTCTTTCCATTGTGACGTATGCGCATGATACGCGCATGCTTTACAACAAACTTTTGGTACGCTTTGGTACACTTATGGAGCACAACGGGAAGTGGTCCACTTTTGGCTCGGTACAGTACGGTACTGCAAACTTTAGGAGCGTTCGAGCGCTCCTCTGGTGCGGGTATGGTACGGTACAGTTCGCTTTAGGAGAGCGCTCGAACGCACCCAAAGACTAGGTCTTCTTCATCAATTCTTTCTACTGCTATATTGACCCGCTTCAGTTTTAGAGCAAAGCAATCAAAATTTTCACAGAGAATACAGTGAAGTTTAAATCCAGTTTAAAGAGTACATGTATGCTGACTGGGCTTTTGAGACTTACTTACTTTTACCACTTAAAAAATTCATTGAAGCCCTATGACAAAACATTCATTGTTACAATTACCTACACTGTAGATAGAAAATATAACTCAGTACTAATATTTGTTCCATTAGTCTGACACACAATCTCTCGACCAATTTTTTTGCAACATAAAAATTTTATAACTTTGGGGCATATTTTCTGTGTGTCAAGAGCTGTTTCAGTGCTGAGGGCTGGCACTGCTGTTATCTCTTTGACTGTGTTAAAGGTAGGGAATCCCATTTGCATGCCTTAAGTGAAGAGTTGTATAAATACAGTGGTATGTTGAAGAGAGTATCATTTTAGAAACTCCCATAAAGTATTGAAAGTGGAAGGTAACATTTAGTACATTTTTTTATTGACCGTTAGATTTTGAATTGAATTTTTTTTTTCTGGGCTCACCGTAAATTCCAGTACATTACTAGGCTACCTTTGCAGACCCATGCACTGCATGTGTGTCCATCATGTATATTTTGTGAAGAAAGTTCATCAAAACTTACAAACATTTCTATATACATTCTTGCCACACACTCTATATGTTATTACATCAGCTCTTATACTTTTAGATTTGTGTTTATAGATAAAAGATACAGAAGACTGCAACAAAAAGGTTTAAGTGTGGCTGACACACAGAACTACTGAGTAGTTGAGTTTTGTGCATTATTCAAATTGTAGATAACTGTTGACTTCCAAATTTCTCAGCAGTGGCCTAAACAAGTCCCCTGAGGTTCATATTTAATGTTTTGCTGCATTTTGGGAGGTCTGTAAAAGGTATCCCCTACCTTTAAAGGGGCAGTCTTTTAACTTTATAATGCATGATCATATGAAAATACTGTGTCAATACTATTAGAAATCGCATATGCTTTTCTTCAACGAGATCTGTGAACTTCAAAAAACTCAGTTGAAATCGCCTAAATCGCTCATTTTTCGGGTAGTCGGGAACGCCCCCAGAAAAAGCAAGGACCGGTCACGTGCCTTGTCAGGTGACACTTTGACGTACGAGGGGGTATTCATAGTGCCGACTGTCTCGCCGTATACCGTACTTCACAGTGCAGTGAGTCTTGTGTATTTGTAGGAAAGTTAGAGAAAATATTTCAAGAAAATGCCGTGGAGGTGTGTCGTCACCGCAGCAAAGACACAAAAGATGGGTGTAAGTCTGCACAACTTCCCTAGGCTAAAGATGACGCCATTCGAAAGAATTGGGTTTTGAGACTCATTTCATTTGCTGAAGCGAGCCCAGCAGTGCAGTGCAGTGCAGTGCCAGTGGGATGCATGCGATGAATGGTTCTTCTATTCAACGTTATAGTCGTCAGGTTGTACAGCCTCGTATGCAGTGATCGCTTGGAGGAGTGGAGCCAAGTACATGTAAACTAGTAGAGGAGGGGCTGTATACTCGGCTAGGATTTGTGCCCAAAAAGAGGATCCTACAGCCCATAGCTATCCCTGTCATCAAGCTGGGAACTGGAAGCCAATCCCATCGTCAGAGAGCTGAAAAACAAAGCGGATCAGCAGTTCTGAAGCTGGAGAGAAAGCGGGTATGTTCTGTATTATATAGCGTCTAGACGACTCTATAGAGTCGAGATAGAAACACGAGACCAATGTATACAGAGACTCTAAATCTCTAGATCTATAGAGTCGGGTATGTTCTGTATAGACGACTCTCTCTAGCTATCATATGAGTTTCGTAACTAGATCTATACACAGCCCAGTTGCTGTATAAATCGGGATGGGGTTCGCACGGCGTCTGGTTATGGCCTCGGCCTATTGCTAATATTCTACTAGTATCATATTATTTACTAACAGTTTCACGGTTTAGACAGGTTGATAAGCTCTGTCTGGCGTTTCGAGTGGGACTGCCTTGCTTCCCCAATAAAGTTCTAAAGAGTTGTACGTAGTAACCGAATGGTTGGATGGTATGTTCCAAAACAAATTATTAGATTGAATTGATCTAGGACTGGGCATTATTGTTTGTCTTCACTTGCCCATTTGTCATTAGGCAAGTGAAATCTTCAATATCCTTTTTTTTTTCTTGCCCCAAAATGTTTCCCATAATATTATATTAGTTGGCTAATGTAATGTGATTTCATAGTTTACATGTAGAAAAAAAAAAGTCACTTTCCAATCAGACAAGGAACTTTCTGCAGTCGTTTATTTTCAGTTGTCGTCATTACAATTTCACTTGCCCTTGTTACAATGTTGAATGTGGGGAAGTACTAATGGCAGTTATTACTTGTGATTAACAGTATTTGTTTCTCCCAAGAGTTCCTACATGCATCTAGTTAACCATGTTCTTACAGGCCTACATAGACATTTTTTTTTATTCAATCCTCTCCATGCTATTACTAATTACAGGGTTCAGCTGGCAGCATTGCATTACAGTGTACAACACAAATCCAGACCGGAGGCAAGCTCGAGGTGCAACAGGTGATCTGCTCTACCAGATTGTGAAGCCAAAATACAAGGCTGGGTCTTCTAGTGTGAAGGTTCGTAAAGAATGGTGTAGATATTTTATGCAATATTGGAAGAAAATGAATTCACGTTACAAGACCAATTACAATGAAGAGAAAAATATTAGAATGGCACAATTTGTCAACTACACATTTTATTTATTTGTTTGTCTTTGTAGAAGCATGGCTTTCTTGACCACTGAGTACACATAAAATGCTCAATTTTTAAAAGGTCCCAAAATGTTTCCCATATTAGTCGACTAATGTAATGTGATTTCATAGTTTACATGTACAAAAAAAAAAGTCACTTTCCAATCAGACAAGGAACTTTCTGCAGTCGTTTATTTTCAGTTGTCGTCATTACAATTTCACTTGCCCTGGTTACAATGTTGAATGTGGGGAAGTACTAATGGCAGTTATTATTTGTGATTAACAGTACAGTCAAACCTGCCTTAGCGGCCACCTCTCTATAGCGGCCACTGAAAAATCCCCCCGAGAGAAAAGCAATGTTAAAGACCCTGTGTATAGCGGCCACCTGTCTAACGCGGCTAGCGGCCACAAATTTTGTTTCCCGTGGTAGATTTTAACCTGTCTATAGCGGCCATAAACCCGGTGGAGCCGTAGCCGAGCCGATAATTCAGCGTGTTTTTCTGCTTGTTAGCCGTGCCAGTCATTCCTGGGCAACGTTCAGTGATCGTCACCGTTGCATTCATCACTTATTCAGTCACAATGATGCACTAGTGTTAAGCTTTCTTCATGACTGTGCACATGCTACATGTACTGTGCAACAATTTCATGAACACCGGCATTGTTCTATGCATGATACACACATGTGCATACGTACACACATACATGTACATGTAAGTATATATAGATGTATACAACGACGATACATGTTACCTGCCTATAGCGGCCACCTGTCTATAACGGCCACTTTTCCTGTATCCCTTGGGTGGCCGCTATAGACAGGTTTGACTGTATTTGTTTCTCCCAAGAGTTCCTACATGCATCTAGTTAACCATGTTCTTACAGGCCTACATAGACTTTTTTTTTTAATTCAATCCTCTCTATGCTATTACTAATTACAGGGTGCAGCTGGCAGCATTGCATTACAGTGTGCAACACAAATCCAGACCGGAGGCAAGCTCGAGGTGCAACAGGTGATCTGCTCTACCAGATTGTGAAGCCGAAATACAAGGCTGGGTCTTCTAGTGTGAAGGTTCGTAAAGAATGGTGTAGATATTTTATGCAATATTGGAAGAAAATGAATTCACGTTACAAGACCAATTACAATGAAGAGAAAAATATTAGAATGGCACAATTTGTCAACTACACATTTTATTATTTGTTTGTCTTTGTAGAAGCATGGCTTTCTTGACCACTGAGTACACATAAAATGATCAATGGTCAAGATATACATTTTCTCTTTTTTTTTTTTAGGGGGGGGGGGGGGGTGGAGGGGCAGGTCTTATGCCTGTTCCACTAATCAGAAGTCATAGAAGGGAGGCAGTCAGTTTTCCATTCCCGAAGACCAACACTCCACATTCCATGACCAATGGCTACTTTGGCATTCTCAAATCAAGTCTTTGCATTGAGGACAAACCCCAATTTTGATATGAATTTGCAAAGATTTTTTTAATGTCATTATCAAAATGGTGGTTTCTGTTCATGACACCTCAAGGACTTTGTTGCTAATAACCAATGCAAACATCTTAATTCCATCTATTTTGTGTGTCCCTTTGTTTCTTTCTGTTGAATTTTCTACAGCACATGTTGATGATGTCCTTTCTGCTGTTGTGGAGTACGATGACAAAACTCCTGCATCCTGCCAGCCTTCAACGCCTCCCCTTGTGAGTGCCATCGTGTGTCATCCAAGGGAGGAAGTTATTGAATATCACAGGAGACAATTTGCACCTGACAAATGCAGAGACTCCAACCCCAAGCACCTTCTGATCTGGAGATTCTCCCGCCCGAAACCCCTAGCAAACGGGAGACTCCAAGTTTATGTGTGCGAAGCGCGAAGTTCCTAGGGTTATAGATGCTCTCTGGTGCTATCTAAGGCTTATTTTTGCAACATACGATAGCAATACGTAAGAAATCCTTTCCAACGGGAGACATTGAGCCAGGGCGGGAGAAATTAAATCTCAAACGGGAGAACGGGAGATTTTGCAAAAATGGGTTTTCGGCGGGAGATCTCCCGTCGAAAACGGGAGAGTTGGAGTCTCTGCAAATGATGTGATGGTTTCAGGAATCCTTGCAATTGAGATTGAAGTTCATATTATGTACAATATGATACAAATTTTTTGTGGAATGATTTTTTCATCTGTTCTTCTGTCAGATGTTGGATACAACACTCAAAATTTTGTTATGCATACCCAGCATTCTTATGTGCTCTATTCATGAGTGATCATCTAAAGACAAGATAAGATCACCTTGGTTACTGTTGTGTCCCGTCTGTATAACATGTATGTAGCATTTCATCACAAACAATATGATGCCAACTTGATATAGTGTTTCAAAGACCATTTCTTTGCCAATTGAATATTGTCCTTTTAATAGCAAAATCATAATTCATTTGCAATACAGGAGTCATGTGGATACAAAAGGAAAACTGTGTATTCTTTTGTTGGTGTTTAAAGCATAAATGACCATATTTATGGACAGATGAGCTTGCATTCTTAACACTATTCTGTAGAGATATTTAGTGTTGTATTAAAATGGTAAGTTTAGAAGATTTCTACATGAATGCTGTCCCTTACTATGGTTTTATCATAGCATGTTTGCTGTTATAGATTAGAGCTCATCACTCTTATGATCAAATATTGATATTTTTGACAAGATAATTTAGAATCAGATGTGCATGCATTATAGAACACAACACACTCAAAAGGGATTGAAAAAAAAATTGTATATACATGTAGTTTTGAGAAGAAATGCAATAATTTACTCTTGGTATATGATTCACAGATTTATGAAAAAGGAGAACAAGATGTGTTCTAAGCATTAACATTTTACATAATCTTCATCTGTGTTTAAGCAGACTTAGGCCCAGTTACTCAAGTTCCGAGACCTGGAATGCATCCACAGGGAGAATCCGCACTCATAATGCGATGCTTAAGTCTAGTTGGGGAATTATTCTGTTGATATCTATTATACATGTAGTTCTTTATACATAATCATTGAAGTCAAGCATTAAAAGTTAAGCATTGTTTTTTCTTATGAATATGGTGTCAGGGGTCTTATGAAAGAACAATTGCTAGGTCACTCAGACTCAGACATTCATAATTATTCATGCAGATAGGTACTTCTGAAAATGTGCACACAAGCAAACACCCACATGCACATATGCTCACATACATTCACACATTTGTACACATTTTTAAATGTGTGAAAGATTGAATAACATCACTCACCTGTATTGTTTTGTATATGTACACTTGCAATACATAATTATTTCTATCCTAAATTTGAGTTCTGTAGAGATTTCTGTATAGTGAAGAAGAAATCACAAAGCTTTTGATTCAATGTTAACATGAGAATGTCTCATAATATTGATATGAAATATACAGTATGTATGTGGAAAAGATAACTCTTCCGGACTGATTTGATGTCAAATGTGGATGTCACTCATGCGTGCTTGACTGACCAGCTGCCATTGATCCAGTGGAATAAATCCCATTTTGTTCCAACATTAGGATATGGAGATAACACACTGGTAGGGTTTTACAATCTCACTCCTGTAAGTACAATACCCCTCCCCTACTTTTCCTCACTCCCTTTTACTAATTTTCTTTGGTCTCCTATCTATACACACATCAACACACACACACACACACACACACACCCTTTGCCATACTACACACATACCCACAAACACCTTCAAACAGGCATCACTTGAACACTCCCACCAACATGCAAATCGCATACATATGTACAATGCCATACAAATCTTACCTGTACATATATCTATGAGGGGAATATTTCTATCCATTCCATGAGGGGGAACATCAGACAAACATAGGGCAAATATATCAATGATATATTCATCCTGTGTGTGTCTGATGTTGGTGTGTGTTTGTATCTGATATGCATGAGTGTACTGAGGGTGTGTGTATATGTGTATGTTTGTGCATTTTCATGTGTCTGTATGAAGCTAATCTTTTTTTGTTAATAAGGATGAATTTATACTGCATGTACTGTATTACTACAACCGCTCCAACTACATATAGAAAACACAACACACTTTTTTTTTTTCCATTTGCTTACAAAATATAATTGGTGTAATCAGCTGGAAGGAATGTTTGACAAATGAATACTGGTTCATAACAGAATACTACTATATGAGCCAGCTACATTCCAGTTCAATGAGTTCGTAACTAGACTTGGTCCTGTTCTCTAAATAGAGGCTGTGAAGCTATTGCCGAAAAGGCTACAGCATCTTAATTGTATTAGATCGTTATTTGTTTTTTGTGACCATGATTGACAACATAGCTGTTCAACATGTCAATTCTACACAATCAAAATTACCTTCAGTTGTATGGTTGTGAAAGTGTCATTTTCCAATTGCTAAAACATGCAGTAGATCTACATTACAAAAGAGAGAGGGGGAGCATAGTAAGAGTAAGAATTGAGACAAGAGTGCATTTGACATACAGTCGAATCTTGTATAATGAGGTACATTATGGGACCAGAGATATCACTCCTATATATCAAGATCTTGTTATAACTACAGTTTGTCATATCACTGCTTATAATATTGAGGTTCCACTGAACATGCATCAATAAATTACAATAAAATACAATGTACTGTAGATCATTTGTACAGAGAGGCTGAAGTCCAACAGCATGTTTCTCAGCTGTGTGCCTTGATGAGTTGGTGTTGGACGCTGCATATCATCAGTATACCCAACATACCGGTAATGGACAAGGTGTCTGACAAAGTATACATGTGACATTTCGCAATGTACAAACTTATCTGATGCATTTCTACACTGTGACCACATTCCCGTTAAGCAGATCGCAATGTGACAAGTTGTCACATTCTACACCCAATATCAGTGCTGCATATACAGTCTTATTACAACCTGTGCAAAATGAAAGCCTGTCACTATTTCTGATGGATGAGTTTATCAGATTTTTCTAACAGCAGAAGATGGCAGTAGGACTCTCACATTTTGGCCCAGAAATGTCCAGCATCATCTCACCAGTTACCGGTATGCAACATGTCTTGATCGCCTGATATTGAAACAAAAGTGAAACAAAATGGAATGCAAAAGGAGTAAAATTTGATAATCCTATTATATGACATCATGTGTTCATCTAGGAATTTATCTTGAGAATAGGATTTAAATTAGACAATGTAAATGGGACCCATGGGGTATGGTAGTCATTATTTTGGGGACGACTGTATAATGGCAGGATAAAATACATGTATAAAAACATGTATTGACTGCCTGAAATTGAAACAAAAATGAAATGAAATGGAATGCAATGGAATGCAAAGGGACTAAAATTTGATAATATATTACATAAGTGTTACTCTAGAAATCGTAAGAACAGGAATAAAATTACACAATGTGAATGGATCTTTCATATGTAGAATCATATAATGACACCATAAAATTCATTAGGAAATTATCAGGGATATGAAAAAAGCCTAATATTTATTGCAACATTTGGAAAATAAAATAGGGAATTAAATGTGCCTAACAAACTCACTTGTTATCTGCAGCATTTGTTCAAGCACCTTCTCCATAGGCCTACTGTTGGGTGTCCTGGTAGCTTCCAGTTTCTTTCACCCATTCATCGAGGCCCACAGTTGAGAAACCTGGATGTGCTATAATACAGCGCATTGGAGCATCGAAATGTCTTTCGTTGTACCGTAATTCTCAATCTTGTCCATTATGTGCTCTGTCTCTTTGTTAGCAAAACGGATTCCCTGGCAGTGGTCATGTGGGAACACAGCTGCGACAGAGGCACCTGAAAACAAAGAAAACATGAAAAAAAAAGAAGAAACATAACGAACAACACATTCCTATTTCCTTCTTTGTGTTTATTAGTTGGTGTTTTGAAGTATGTACTGCACTGTCACACAATGAGGTTTAGACTATAGGCCTATTAGTCATTAGTGAAATCATTGTTTGAGTTCTAGGCAAGTGTGAACAAAATATCGTTCATGACTAGGCCTGTAGGAACCCCTACTGCCAGAGAGGTTACCACTGATACCAGACTCTTCAAACCACTGCTTAGCCCAGCCACATACAGTAATTGAAATTGCAGTTATGGTATGGCCGGCAAACACTTGTACCTTATTGCAAACAGCAGTTTTTCACTTATCCTTTCATAACTTGTCTTGTGCTCGGCAATTTACATGTGAAACTGTAGTAGGAGGGCCTAGTGGAAACAAACTTGGTTGGAATTTACCAGTCGATTACCTCATGATAGGAAGGTCCTTGGGGCCAGAGAAATGACCTCCTTATATACCGGGTACATGCGTATACAGGTACAGTACTATGAATTACATCAAAGTTTATACCAGGACTCAAGTAAAATACTGTTAAATGCGGGGAAAAAAATCGGGATCTGAAAAATCAGTTTGTCCTTGTGACATTATGAATGAGATCGAGAGATATGAGAGCTCAAGTATGACATCTACCTCGCCAGCTCAGTGCATAGCCTTTCAATTCATACCGTCGTTTACCGATGTCCCTCTTCCACTCCAGTTTCACGTTCATGTTGTATTGTAAACAAAATTCTGTTTTGATTTTTCCGACCCCAATCGACCTGCATTCTGTAAAAATTAACGTTAGGCCTAACGTTAGAGTGAACTATCTAGACTCTCAGCGTACTTGATACTAATGATAGTTACCAATTATTATCTTCCAAGTCCCAACCTCGTCGCGGGCTCGTTGCCATCACCCTGTTCCTCGAGCAGCATCCTCACGGGCCACTGCCCCGGGGGCGGGAGGTGAAGAGTCGGGTTCATATACTCCAGAACGGTACGGCTACGGGCGGGATGAACTCAATACAGATTAGATTTAGGGTTGCGTGGGGCTGGAGCTGGAGCTGACGAGGGGCTGCTTTACCTTCGCCTTCATCATCTCGGTGGGGGTAGCAGCCAGAAAGGCGAATCCAGGTCTGAATCCATATTGAGAACACTGTCTTGTTGACCACGTACTGCTACCAGCTTGTTTACCGTGTATTATATAAAGCTAATGCAACGCGATCTCCGCGGAGCTAGAAGGTATGCTAGTACTGTTATCGTAAAAATTAGAGTGCCATCCAGTCTCCAGTTGAAATTTGTTGTTATCATCCATGCACACACACAGAGTCACAATGTACGGTCAGCAGTAAAGCGGCTGTCTGTACGTCTACTTGTCTTTTTCTCTCGCAGAAAATATCTAGTTTTTTCCAAACGTAAACCGGATCCAAAAAGGCAATTATCATGGGTAAAATGTTCAAAAAAAAGTCAGTGGCGTCACTGGGCCTCTACTAAAATGTCTAAACAACATATTCAAATCACTTTTGGGACGCAAAGATTGTCAGAACTGGTTAAATCTTGATTTAAAAATAGATAAAGTTTCACTCATTTTACATTGCCAACGCATTAGACGAACTCGGTGGCTTCGAGGGGTCTCCCCCCTCATACGTCAAATCGCATAAGCCAATCAGCTGCCAATTTTGGGGGGCGTTCCCAAATCAGTGAACATTTTGAGCGATTTCTTGTTACTGAGCAATTTTTGGTGGATAAAAACGCCAGAATCGTGTTAGTGAGCTCAAATACCTTCTATATAGCCCCAATGTCCGAGTTAAAAGACTCCCCCTTTAAACTGACGATTCCACTACTGATGGTCATAATAATGCATGCAATCCCTAACACCAGTACTATCTTCACACATCCACTAAGTCAGTGGGATTGTACTTGATTAGCACAATTAAAAAAGTGGGAGTGTTTAATGATTAATTATGAGAAGATCATACAGGCATGAATGCTTTAGGTATACATAGACATATCATGGGGAAAATGGATTAGAATGTTATCAATGGTCAATTCTCCCAAATGCAAAATCTCTATTTTACTCCCAGGCTCAGATTTATGTGGCCATGTCTAGAGTGTTTTTGTACATTCCATGGTAGACCATTACATCAGTATGGGCTTTGCACATACGTATGTATGTGGTACTTGATGTGAGTGGGGACATACATGTATCATAGGTATGGTAATTTTTTTATATTTTTTATTATTATTATTTTTTGGGGGTCAACCTGCTAACACTAACAGATTTCATGAATGTGAGTTTTTGTTGGCAGTACTTGCACTGAGATAACACTAAACACTTGTAATACACATCATTCAAATGTCACATTTATACTTGTGATTAGAATATCTTTACAGTACCTGTTGTTCTCTCGTTTCAAATTTGATGTCACATAGTGAACACAGCATGGCTGCTGATACAGTGTAGACTTCTGGTTCTACAGAAAAATGACACAGAGGAAATAGAATAAAACAGCTGCGTGTTGTGAGATGTATCCACGCACTAAATGGTAAACCAGTAATTTGCCCTAGAAACTCATTTTGTCTGCTTTGCATGAAACATAAAACTTGAATATCATACTGTTGAATATTGACTATTAACAAGTACTGGTTTGCTTGCAGAGCAGATATTCATAGCATAGTGATGGACACAGTAAAGTACAACTCTGGATGAGTGAAACTCTGAGTGGAATCTGACCACATACAGAGGAATGACTGCTGTAAAAAGTGGATATTTTTGCGTGAGTAATTTTTTGCACTCGGCCAGGTGAGATGAGTTTTGCATTTTTTTTTATTCTGCAGAGTCAAAACATTTACAACTGGAACGTATGACAAGCAAAAATATTTGCTTGCTTTTATTTTCACACTACTTTCTGGTTGTGCGAATTGGACAAAAATTTGAACACTGTGAAAGTTTCCACTTTTACAGCATTTTTAAGCTGAAGGGCAGTCCTCGCATGGTACTAAGCGGATAATTTCATCAGTCTGAGTCCACAGTTCTGTACGATGGGACCTTTCCAGTCAGATACTGTATAAGCTGTTATTTTTGCGAGGGTTTAATTTTTGTGAATTTCGCATATTGCGAATTTAACAACAAGCGAAAATATCTCCATGCGCTTTGTTAATAGAGCAATAATGTAAGCATCGGCGTCGATACGTGAAAACAACATCTCGCGAAAAATGTCTATGATCTCGTCATTCGTGAAACTATCTGTACGCGAATATAACAGCGTATACAGTATGTAGGCATCTAGCGATTTTCATCTAAGTGTTGGCAGGGCTGGTCTCTGTGGAAACTGCACATTGGGTTACGGTATCAATATTCAATACCTACATGTATACCTCACGGCAGACAGATGATAATATCTGGATGGGCCAACTCACCTTCCTTTACAGTGACATCAGGTTTTACAGGCTCATCAAAGAAATCTTCCGACACCACGTTGGGCTGGAGAGAAGACAACTTGATGCCTGCGAAGAACTTCCAGGCCTTCCCTTTGTCTGTTAGAAGGCAGCTGCTTTCATGCTTGTGTTTCTCCATGATATAATGTGTCAGAGCTTTCTGTTAGAACAAGCAATCTTTATAAGTCTCACAACAGTGCATACTCAACAGCACAGAAAAGAAGAAGAGGAAAAGAATCACAGCCCATCACATCATGGACATTGAAAATAATAGTATTAGGCCTGAACATTAAACAGACGACAATCAATTAATTTAAAAACAGACGACAATCAATGTGACATCAACATCAACCATCACAAAGCAATCACTTTTTTTTCCATGAGAATGCGTAATTTTAAAATTACTTTTTAAAGTATTTTACATAGAGCTAGTTCTACTTCTACACATAACACATAATACTAGAAACAGCAGTTTGAATAGTTTCTTTTCGTAAACAAGCACCAGACAGGGCCTACACAAAATCATATCTATAGTATGGTAGACTTAGTAGGTGCTATGTTTTACATTAAATCAACTTGAACTTTGGCACTTGTTTGATAAACTTGTGAGTGATGGAAAAAAAAAAACTCTAATCAGTTCAGAGGAGAGCAACAACGTTGGACCAAATATCTGAATTTAAATCATTGTCATATTCTTAGCAGCTCAAGCATTTTAGAATTCCATCCATATAGAGTGTCGACGTGAACATTCGGATATGTCATATATACCGGTATATGATTCAAGTGTTCATGATTTTGCATGTTCTGTTCTCTTTGTTCAATGACAACATTATTTGATCAAGTTACATGTGGTCATAAGTTTAAGTTGTATTAAGGAAACAAACTAGAAAGAGGTTAACTCTTTCAGCTAGAGTGCTTAGCATATTCTTGGAATAGCTAATGTGCAGAAGCTGTCTAGGCAACATCAGGTAAACACCTTCTCAAGTCACTGGAAGCAGAAACAAATTTAATCTAGATCATCCCGCAGATGGCATAAATTGACCACCCCTGGCCCTGGATCATATCATTTTACATGCGTATCAGGAATTCATTTTACATTTTACATACAATTCATTTTACATGCGTATCAGGAAACCATGGAATAGTTTACCTAGAAATTTAATAGATGCACCCAGTGTCTTCAATTATGAAATTGGTTTGGATAAATTTTGGGACAAAGAACCTATAAAATTTAAGTTTGACGCCATGCCACCTGGTCACGACCCAGCTCATCGTAAGGACTGAACCTGGATCTGAATACAGAGGCTCAGCCTGCGTTCAGAAGCTTTCATAGGTATCCATAGGTATATCATATGGAACTCCTCAGGCTCAGGATTGGATCCTTGTTGTCATGACCCTCTATAAGTCTTTAACTTACTCATAATACTGGGCGTCATTGTAGGAACCGGGTAATTCGGGTAAGGTGTAGGGGGAAAAAAATGATTTTGATGGCTTTGCCTTGCTGAGCTTGGCTTTGACCAACTGCGACCAGCAGCCCAAACGCATTACATAGTGTTACACTATGTAGAAGTCTAATGCGTTTGGGGCCGGGCTGCAGGTCGCAGTTTAATAGGCTTTAACCAACGAGCAACGTCAACTTGACCGACAAGTAAGCCTATGTCTAATTCCGCGAAAAACTTCTCATTTCTAGTAATGACATTTGCTGGGTCCATCAGTTTTTCCCAGCAAATGTCATTACTATAAATGAGAAATTTTTCGCGGAATTAGACATAGGCCTAGGCCTGCTTCTACTTGTCGGTCAAAACGTCAACGTGGTCAATAATCTGCTCACTCTGCAATGCTCTGTATGAAATGTTGACCATGATGTTGACATGAAATGATTGTGACTAATGTAGTAATGACTAAAATCTGGAGATTCCCTATTTCAAAGGGATTGCTCTTATAGCTCTGATGGGCCTGCCCTCTGATGAACAAAAACATTCAAATATTCTTAGAGTCTAGACCTAGAGGTCTAGTAATAAGACAACCCCAAATCACTGCCACAAGACAAGATTCTTCAGATGCACTTTCAACTTACATAAATATCAACACATGGGACTAATTGATACCAAGGACTACCACGGAATTACTTACCAATCTGTTTCCGAATGAATAAACCGTCAAGAGTACGATCCTAAAGACAAATGCTTCCAGTGTCGTCTTGCAATTATCGACAAGTTCTTCTTGAATTTCAACTACAAGTGTACTGTATCTAACTCGTTAGTCGCGAAGGGGGCAGTGATTGCTCGAACTTTGCCAGTCCGTCGACTCCCGAGCGCGAGCACTTCTCCTGGGATCGGTGCTCCGTGTGATCGGAGCATGCATGAGCCACCGTTGCACAAGAGTTCAATAACTCACCGGATCAAAAATAGCACATTTCGGCTACGACATTTCCATTTGTTGCGCAAGGGAGACTGTGTTTGTGTGGCCTGTGAGAGTGAGCCTGTGTTGGGGGATCAGGACAGAATAAGGAAAATACAGTTTAGTTTTGATAAGAAATTAAAGTGATTACAAATTTGATGACATTCAAAAAGTGCAAAGAACTCTTACAGAAAAAACAACAACAACTGGAGCAGAAGTTTCAAAGAATTTAGAAAGAGTTATAGGCCTAATATAGGCCTATTTACTTTTCTTTCTTCTCTTTTTTTTTTCTTCTTACAGTAATAATTATGATAATAATTCTATTTTGTGGGGCCTACTTCTCGTTGTTTTTCGTCTGCAGGTGAGTGGGTAACATCTCAGGGTATGATACGTCACCTCTGATTTGCATAAGAAAACTGTGAGAAATTATGTTTCTATTAATACAGGCCCATACGCACGTATAGGCCTACACATATCTGGATACATCTATAGGCCTAAAGTGTGAACACATGATTTTGTACACGAATGCCATGATTATTTCCTTTCGGCCTCTTACTGGTACTCACACCTCATAGAGAATTGCAATCAATGAAAGAATGAAAGCATGTTTCAAATAGTCCATTAGTTTAGTTTCGTGCATGTAATAGACAATGGTTTTCTCCCCCTTTTTCAATTCATTTTATACCTTCACATACATCTACCACAATATAGTCACCATTGGATTTCCGAAGATGCACTAGAATGGCTTTTAAGATTTTCACATAACAAATCACAGATTACACTGCGACGTGTCTTTTCTAGCATATACAGTCAAATTACATATTTTGGAGCATAGTTGATTTGCCTAGCTGCGTTCTTCCATACCAGTAGGCCTAGGGCCTATCTAAAAGGAAATATATGGGGATGGAGCGAATGCAGTAATATTAGTAGCACACATCAGTGAAACTTGAGAAAAATCGGACAATCCATTCAAACATTATAATTGGTGAAGTTTTAGTGCCACCATCGCTGATTTTGAAATGTCAAGCAGTACAACCCCCCCCCCAAAAAAAATAGAGAATTTAACCTATTTAAAATTTCTAGCAAAATGTATAGTTTTCATATG
The DNA here is from genome assembly GCA_033980235.1 of Diadema setosum. Classification (NCBI taxonomy): domain Eukaryota; kingdom Metazoa; phylum Echinodermata; class Echinoidea; order Diadematoida; family Diadematidae; genus Diadema; species Diadema setosum. Next base: position 6,232,120 of record CM067075.1, read on the forward strand.
ACATGAGTTGTGTTTTTTTTTTCTTAGATTTCTCTACACAGTCCCTTTATAATTCAAAACTTTTTCATGGATTGTCTGATTTTCTTCAAACTTCATTGAGTGTATAGGCCCTATTCTTAACTAATATTGTTGCATTAACTCAAACCACACGCATAGGCCTATCTGGATTTGATTCGCCTCTGAATGAAATACATTGTATTTAGAAATTCTGTAAAATAATAAGGGTATACACCTGGCTTATCCCAAAACAGTGATAAGTTGCCAGTTACTATAGTACTCTTTCCAAACACTTAACCTATTCGTGTCCAGTGTGCAAGCAAGGTCTTAATGAAAATAAACACAGCATTATAGCAGCTTCAACAGAATACATTTCATGATCAGAACAATTATGATTGATTAGACTTGGTTGTCCATTTCTGGTAGAAGCTGTTACTCTTTTATTCTTTGCAAAGGCACTGAGGTCAGCAATTTCTATTGCATAACATACATAATTATACACTGTATAGGAATGTGGTGAATTTTTGAAAATGTCTGAAAGATGTTCTTACATAATAACCGTGTCAGAAGAAAGAAACATGGGCTGCTAAAATAATAAAAACAGAAGTAATATTCAAAGTTATCAAAGCGGAAATAATAGCGAAGAGTTTGGCATGAAAGGTAAAATTAAATACACCCTAACACATTATACATATATAGAAAATGATGTTCTTTTTGAAATGATTCCCTCGTTTTCTATGCGTAAACTTTACCCTTGGAACACCTTCCCAGTGTGATTAATGAGCTGTTCGTCATAAGTACACAGAAATATGCGCATGTTTTAATGTAAGTGTAATGTTTCGATTGAAATACAGGGAAATTACGTTATAACGAGATTGTGGATACAACAAGAATCTGTTGAAATACGTGTACTATCGTAGGTAACATTATTATTTGCAAACTAGGGTACATATAGGAAATTGGGAAGTAGGAATATATTTGTTTATGTTTTTTTTGTTTGCTTGTGGTTGTTGTTGCTATTGGTTTTTTTTTTTTTTTTTTTTTACCCGAAAGAATGCCTTCGGTGTGATCGTAAGACAACTCGGGAGCAGAATATCCCATGTTTTCCCGACTGAGATTAAATAAAAGGGTTCAAAGTTCAAAGTTCAAAGTTTATTTCATTTTTCACAAAAACATATGTTTCACTTCATTTAGTAACAGAAAATAAGGTAAGTAGAACATAGTGTAATAAAAAGAGTATAACAATACTCGTCGGATAGCAAATAATTTAACATCGTGATCCACTGTGTTGGGTATTTTATTGCGGTCGTTTTCCCCGATACCCTTTCATACCGATACACTATAAGTGCGTGTGTGTAGTGTTAATATACAGCAGTTAATGTTCAACTGTATAGCATTTTCCGAACATGATACTTATTGTTATACATGATCAAATTGAATTAGGGATATTTGTTATTTCCTTTTTTTAAATGTCATTGACGAAATCGACGACTAAAATGCCCTGTCTTTTATTTAAAAAAAAAAGCGAGGTTAATTCTACCCGTAATGTGGCTTAGATGTACACTATATAGATGATTATGTAATATTGATTGAATATATTATGAGATTCTTAGTAAATTTTATAATTATAATTCCAAATGACTATTTTTAAAAGAAGAAGAAAAAATTATGCCATTCGTGCACTTGATCGTCTGACGCAAGTTTTCTTGATCTCTTTACCCATCACTCACTCATACACGTTCACACATGGCACACACACACACACACACACACACACACACGACTCCTATTCTTTTATAACATTACATTGCGTTTCATGATGGATATAGGAAATGATGTGTTTATCTATTATATGTATATACATATACATATAAACATATATAAATATATATACATAAACATATATATACATATACACACACAGATCAGGAGCAGACGTATACTCTTGTGTATATGATCTACTTCAGAAACGGATTTTAATCTAACATCACATCGCATCCTGGTCGATGATGAAGAATGCGATGACTAACCTGTTTGGTGTCTTGTTCTAAAACATGCGCTATCCTTGCCAGGATAAGGCGTTTTAATGCCATTTTAGGTTTTAATCTCAAATATATATACATAAATATACATATGTATAAATATATATACATAATGTATGTGTGTATGTGTATTTGGTTTTGTTCATTGTACTCACTTTAATCAGAGTGTTGCTCATGCATTATGATTCTATAAAGAAGGAAACATTTTGAGATATAAACGCTTAGTTTGTACCATGTACACACACACGTCCCAACAGAGTACAAAATATTGCGTCACCCCTCAAAAAATGATTTACACTTGTGTGATAATAAGTGTATCTTTGATTGTGTTGATCGTTGGGAAGAAGAAATATTGAGTGATAGTGTCACTAGGAGGTGAAAGAAAGTCGTGATTGGCAGAAGTGATGGAAATGGAGTGGGTGAGAGAAGAATTAATACTTTTGTCTGAGTCATAGAGAAAATATAGGGAGAGAAGTACTGTACTTCGTAATGCAAGAGAGAGAATAGGAATTAAAGTGTGTGTGTGTGTGTGTGTGTGTTTATGTGCTTGCGTGTGTAATGGTAAAGAGGGACTTAGGAGATAAGGAATAACAAATGGGAAAATAATGTGAATAGTATTCATATAGGATTTTTATCATTATTTTTGTAATACAGCAGTATAGTCAGTGATAATCATAAGTACTATGTATCTTTGCTTCACCAGCATCTCGTGAACTACGAGCAGATCAGCGATAGACAGAAACCAGACTCTAGGATGGCTAATCAGACACACACACACACACATACACACACACACACACACATTATCATATGATATGCTTGTAATATCATCTAACCTTTAGTTACTATTTTTCCCACTTTACCTCAACCAATGTCCCACTTCTCCCAGGGGCTTGCCAAATTCGCCCCGTTCAGAATCTGTTTTAAAATCAATAATAACTCAAATATTAGACTTGTATAGGGATATGAATTAACAATCGATCATGTGGCCTAGCACCAGTAGTCCTATGATTGGGGCCCCATTTAAGTTAAACAAGAAAAAATATGATTGTCCCACTTTACCCGACTCTCAAAGCTAGATTCTCCTTTCTAAAAGGCAACACAAAATTAATTTCAGTCTTCTTAATGAAGTGATGGTGAATGGTGTTATCATCCCGAGTAATCATGTCACTATTCTTGAGCAAGAAAACACATTGAACATGGCCGACGCCACGTTTTAAAAAGTGAGGGGCACTTCATAACACTCTATTTTTTCGGTGCTTCTTTCGGGGTGGAAAAAAGGTGGGGGTCCAAAGTGGTTACACCCTATTTATTCTTGTATTACTATGTATTGTGGAAAAAAAAAGATGAGGAGCCCGAGCCCGAGCCCTCCCCCCTCCCCCCCCCCCCCCCCCCACCCCCGGTTCCCCGCCCTGTTGAATAAGACAAGAGATCGGGGTTGTAGCGCTTGCTCGGGTATCGTAAGTTCACCTGTCAAACATTCTTGCAGACTATTACCCAATGAAATCTGTCATCATAATAAATGCATGTGGATTGAGTGAATGCAGCAAATTTAGTAGAACACATCAGCGAAAGTTTCGGGGAAATTGGACAATCCGTTCAAAAGTTATGAATTTTTGAAGTTTCTGCGCGGTCACTGCTGGATGAGAAGACTATCAGTGTATGATGTCAAATGCGTAGAATGATAATAGGGAAAAAAAAGAGAATATCAAAAATTTATTTTTTTTGAAAAAAAAATCAATTTCCTTGACTTGCCACTGACGTATATTAAGGGTAATATTATTCCACATGCCTCCTGAAAGAGGCAAGTCAAGTGTTCTTTTACATGCGAGAAAAGTGAAAATATGTTCCATTTTTTATTATTTTCTTTATATCGTTCTACATGTGACATCACAAGCTGTTAGTCTTCTCATCCTGCAGTGACTGAGTAAAAGCTTAAAAAATTCTTAACTTTTGAACGGATTGTCGGATTTTCATCAAACTCTCACTGTATTTCTGCATTCACTCAATCCACATGCATATGACGGTGGACCTGCCCTTTCAGTTACTGAGTAATTTAGTTAACACTAACTTGGTAATAATTTCAACAAAGAGCTATAGACTTCGAGGACAGAAGGGAGGGATTCAAGTAAGCAAAAGAAAGCACCTCATGCGGATGTGCGTTCTTCTGGTTCTAAACAGAATGCAATCTCGACTCCTTCATCTTGTTCATGAGCTCTCGTTGTGTTGGAGCAGCAACAATAGTTACGTTCAGACGGCAGGCCCTAACCTCGAGGTTAGGAAACCTCGAGGTTTAGCTCTTGCCCCCTAACTACGACGTGTGTCCACACGACGAATCTTAACCTCGAGGTTACGAAACCTCGAGGTAAAGCTTCTGCCCCCCGTAACTACGAGTGGGTCCCACTCGATGTTAAAACCACAAAACCGGAAGTTTCAGCCCATGCACTGCTAACAAGACGTCTATTTATTCTTTAGTCCAACCCTGTCGGACTCGCTTACAGGTACTCTTGTTCTCTGTCATGGTATGCAGAGATAGCACTGCACTGATGACTTTATGCCTTTATGCCTTTATGAAGATATTCGTCGAAAACATTTTTTTTAGCGTCGGAGAAGAATATAGAATACAGTAGCGAGTTCGACGTGTTCAGTTTCAGAGAGCAAGCGCATGGGAAGAAAAGATGATGATGTTGTTGTGTCGTGCGTCTTAGGTTTTTCACGTGTAGTGTATTTGTGGTGTACGTTTGGGAGGTTGACCCGGAAGCAGAGGGAAATTGTGGGGGCTGGAGTTTACGGCGAGGTCACTCTTAACTTCGAGTTCGTTGTTTTTGTGTCCACACGGTGCTTAACTACGAGTGGGGACCCCCCGCGGCTCGTGGTTAGAGCGCTAACCATAAGATTTCTCGTGGCTCGAAACATCGAGCAAACCTCGAGGTTTGCTAACTACGAGTGCGTCTTCACGGTCCCTAACTACAAGCTCTAACCTCGAAGTTTCCTAACTTCGAGGTTAAGGGCTCCCGTCTGAACGTAACTAATATGGCTAATGCAAAGTATTTCTGGGAATTTGATTAACTTTGCAATATCAAGCTGTAGCAAATACTGTTACTCATGCGGAACAATTCCTGGTGAGTCGTGTAGATTGATATAACTTCCCAAAAAATGGTCTTACTATTAACGGCAATTACATTCCACTCGCCGTCTCATCATAATTATTATAGCATTAGAATTTGCGATTGGAGAAAATTATAGACGCAACGAAAACCTTTTTATTTTAAATCTCGGAATCGATTTTGAACACCCGTGTCGTGCCCTTGGCTTGATAATTAATTGAACCAGTAACTATATGATTATTATAGCATTTTTGGATGCTATAACCAACAAAATATTTCGAATGAATCGATCGATGGTTAATGATTCCACCGTACTCAATTACGTCTCTTTCATCTTTCATCTCTTTCTATTATCCCTCTTATACACGATCATCATGTTGGACCCCCTTCTCTTATTGCAATACCGTATTGTATCATCGGTTGCCAAAGGGGGAAGCTTATAGCTTATTATTGGCGACCGTTCTGTATGGTATAATAATTATTCATAACAAGTGTATACTGTAATTATGTCACAGATCGTGTGTATAATCAAAATTGTTGAAATTTTAGAAACTGCATGTATAATAGCTTTGATGAGTATTCATGTTTGATTATATTGATTTAAAAAAAAAAGAATTGTAAATGATGCCATACGGAGAATAAATCAAATCAAATCAAATCAAATCAAATCAAATCAAATCAAAGTATTGACTACAGAAAGAGACAACAATTGTGTAAAATTATATCTGGATGATATTTAAATGTCGCCAAACAATCACGTCGGAATTTATAAAAAGTGAACATTACTATATAAAATGTACTTGAGAATAATAATCGTCATCAGAGTAGGTACACTTGGCGGCGAAGCATATAAATGTCGTATCTTCGAATAAAATGTCGGCGGAGCAATATGTCGGAGGAGCAATACATTGTCGGCGGTGCAAATGTCGTATCTTCGGGGCAAATAATGTCGGCGGAGCAAATTGTCTGCGGAGCAAATAATGTCGGAGGAGCTATTGTCGGCGGAGCAAATGTCGACGAAGCAAACGTCGGCGGAGCAAATGTCGACGGAGCAAACGTCGGCGGAGCAAATGTCGACGGAGCAAAAGTCGGACGAGAAAATGTCGGCGGAGCAATTGACGGTGGAGCATCTATGTCGACGGAGCATTATGTCGTGTCACCCTCATGTATATATAATATTATGTAATTAAACAAAAAAGGGGGATTTTGGAGTTCACTAATAGAAGGTGTTTGTCTTAGATTGGAAGGTTGTTCCAAACTGTTGGGCACATGCAGGGCCTACCGTCGCGTTTCAGATGACTGAACAAAGATTTGAGGAGTTCCATGCTGTCACGGACGATCAAGTTCTCAGGGTACTGTCTGCTTCAAAGTCAACAACCTGCGGGCTCGATCCTATTCCAAGTGATCTTCTGAAAAAGTGCTCCATGGAACTGATTCCATTTTTCACCAAGATTGTCAACATATCCCTGACTAATGGCTATTTTCCGGACACGTTAAAGTTTGCTCACGTCACTCCTCTGTTGAAATCAGACAAGCTTGATCCAGAAGTCCTGAAAAGTTACCGTCCCATTGCTCACTTGAAGTTCCTTGGGAAGCTGCTTGAACGGTTAATGGTCTCCCAAATGCAGAATTATTTGATGAATAACAATTTGTTTGCTAGTGCTCAATCTGCATACAGACCTTACCATAGCTGTGAAACTGCTATTGTTAGAGTTGTAAATGATATTTTGTTGGCTCTTGATAGGGGACAAGAGGCAATCTTACTCCTTCTTGACTACACAGGTGCATTTGATACCATTAGCCAACAAATGTTAGTATCGCGCCTAGAAGAAAGATATGGATTTACTGGAAATGCACTGAAGCTAATCACATCTTACCTTGAAGGCAGAAGTCATTGTGTAGTTATTGGGGACTCAAAATCCCAGGTTTATTCATCTACCCATGGTGTCCCACAAGGGTCGGTAATTGGCCCTTTAGCATTTACATTGTACTCTGCTCCATTACAGGACATCATTTCACATCACAATTTGAACTGTATGATGTATGCTGACGATAGTTTATGTATTTATTGAAGGTGGTAGGCAAAATGATGCCATTCAGAAGCTACAGGCTTGCATTTCAGATATCAGGCATTGGTCTATTCACAATTGTCTCAAACTTAATGCAGATAAAACTGAGGTTCTTCATTTTACCAGTAGATTTAGACAACGTAATCAACTTGAATCTGTTACACTGGATGAAGGAGTTGTTAATACAATTACCGACTCTGCTAGAAATCTAGGTGTCAGACTCGACAAACATCTTACGCTGAATTCTTACATAAATGATACTTGTAAAGCTGCATCCTTCGCACTCCATAAAATTGGGACAATACGACAGTACTTAAACCGGAAATCAGTAGAGAGACTTGTTCACGCTCATGTGATGTCACGTATTGATTTTTGTAATAGTATTCTGTATGGTCTTCCTGACATGCAAATAAACAAGCTTCAGAGGATACAAAACTCTGCTGCGAGATTGGTGACACAATGCTCAAAAGCATGACCACATCACTCCTATTTTACATGAATTGCACTGGCTACCAATAAAGGTCCGTGTGCAATACAAAATACTGTCGCTGACTTTCCTATGCTTACAGGGTCTGGGTCCCACATATCTCCAAGACCTCATCCAAAGGTATCATCCGACTAGAAATCTTCGCTCAAAATCCAAGTCTCTTTTAGTTTGTCCCCAGACTGTCACCAAATTTTATGGAGCACGAACATTTGCTGTGGCGTCAGCAGAATTATGGAATAGTCTACCTGATAAAATCAAAGATGCTGAAACAATTGATTCATTTAGAAGAATGTTGAAAACATATTTATTTCTGCAATGATAAGGCTCATGGCCATCAGTGTTTCTCAGTGTCAGCTTAATCTTAATTTTCTATTGTTTACTTACCTGTCCCATTTTCACCTTACTTCCTTTACTTGTATTGTTTCATTCTTAAAGTGCATAGAGACTGCTCCCTGAATGTGATATGCGCTATACAAGCACAGTTTATTATTATTATTATTATTACCGTCGCCCCGACTATGCCTGATTCGAGGTACCTGTCATTTTTTTTTTTTTTAGATTAGATTATCGGATATTTCGTGGTGGTTGGTGCAGATGAAGTGTGCTTTGTACATAATTATGTGCAGTGTACCTCGCTTGGATGAGAGCTGTGACTAAACTTGTCTGAAGTTACCTTCCCTTATAACTATCAACTTGAGTTGAGTTAGGTTTGAGATATTTATTTAACAACCGTAAAAAGCTTACTATCAGAAGCTGTTTCTCAATAAGGCCGTGAAATGATATCAAAATATAACATAGAAATCATACAATGAAGAGAAATCAATGCAACTATAATACATGAATTATAATCATAAACGAACGCAAATAAAATAGCATACAATGTGTAAATACAGGTAAAAGAATAACATAATCAAACATAATATGACAAGTTAGTGGGAGACGATAATAACATAGGCATTATTGATACAATAACTGATACTAATTATGTAATCATCAGTGACGATGTGTGTGAGAGTTTACGTCACAATTTGTCCTTTCATTGTCAATGATTGTCTATTTCCTTCAAGGAAATCACGCCTAACATCCTATTTTCATGATTTTCCTCATGCAGTACGATGCGCGAAATACATGCCTATAACCCGGATGGCTTTTACTGCCAGAGTGCCATAATGTGCTTCCAGCTTGTTGCGATGCATCATGTTGCGCATGTTTTGCATAGATTAAAGGGATTGTACAGTTATGGTTGAGACCTAATTTCAGGTTTCTAACATTTTTTGGTGAGATAATGAGAAACCTCATATAAAATGTGGAGGAGCATGTAATTCTATGAGGAATTCAACGTTTATTTGATGAAAATTGGTTTTGAAATGGCTGAGATATCAAAAAAGAGCGATTCTAATAAAGTGTGGGACCCACACTTTATTACGATCGCTTTGTTTTACTTTGTTTTTTGATGTTTCAGTCATTCCAAACCCGATCTTCGTCAAATAAACTTTGAATTCCTCTTAAAATGGTATGTTCTGTACTATATCATAAGTGTTTTCTTGGTATCTCGCAAAAAGTTAAAAACCCAATTCTCATTTCCACCAAAACTGTACTATCCCTTTAATGTTTACCTGACAATGAGATTGACGGTACAGTTTACGAAAACAGAAAGTATTAACTGTTCATTGGAAAATCGGCTGAGATTGTATTTAGATTATAGATACATTTGAGTTGATTCAAATTTTAGTTAAGACCTTGTATTTCAATTTTGACATAATTCAATTTCTCTCATAATCAAGAGATATATATAAAGGGGTATCTAATCCATGTGATGTGCTGCTAAATGTTCGTGAACATAGTGGATTGTAGCAAATTTTAGGTTTCCTTATGCAGGGTTAGGCAAAAGTTTTCATTATTGCAAACTTAATTTCTTACTGCAAAGAAATTTTGAACATCTTCAGAATCTCTGACGAAACCTGCAATTCGTTATGTTCGCCAATATTCGCTGTTTAAGCAGATACCCCCATTATGTATCTAGATTTATATGAAAGGTTAACTTCACATACTATTTTTAGATACATTAATACATCATTTCCAACTTAGTAAGCAAAAAAAAAAAAAAGAATACTAATTCAAACAGTAGCGTTTGTGATATCATGTAGGCCTATTCTTTAGTGAAAGCTAAAGCTGTTAGATATTCCGATGTTGTTCCATCGCAACCCTAGGAAAGAGACTTTATGAACTTGTGTCGCTTCTTGACTGTTTTCAGTTTGGCACTGGCAGTATATTGACGATAATTCAGACAATAACAGTTTACTTGGAGAATGGACCTTGTATAAACATGTCTGTTTTGAAACAGCGTGGGATTTTTCCCGCCGTTTAGTTCAGGTGAGAAAAATGTCGTTATTATAAGCATAAAGTTGTTTTTGTTTTTCTTTGCTTTTTAGGCAAAAAAAAAAAGAAAGAAAGAAGGAGAATTATCTCGCAATAAAAGGAACTTCAATTCCCATATTACGTTAACACACAAAGTTAGTTGGGACCAGATGATTACATATCTCGCTGTATGTTGCGTTTGTCAGACACAAATGTAATGCTCGCTATTTTGAATTCATATAGCTGCGAAGACAAACATCACAACTGACATTCACGGGCATGCCAAAAAGTGCAGCAAAATGAAGCATACTGCACCTGTTCGATTTGACAGAAGAAGATTAAAGAAAATCCAGAGTTTAGGGACGCTGAGGCGTCACCCCCCCCCCCCCCCCCCGCCTTCCTTCAGCTGTGGTTGGGGCTCATTTTAACAAATCAAAATCATATTACCATAAACATGCTATCTGCCAAGTTTGGTGAAAATCCGTCATAGATTTTTCAAGAAGATGCTGAAAATGTGGAAAATCTCCCTCCTCCCCCCCCCCCAAATCTGGGCACCCCTGGATCCCCCATAGTCAAACATGAAATTTAAGTCATTAATGTCTTCATAGCACTAACTTAGGTCTATCTTTTTCGGTTCGACAGAAGAAGAAAAAAAATCCAGAGTTTAAGGACTTTAAGGCTTCAACTCCCCCCCCCCCCCCCCCCGCTTCGGCGGTGGGGGGGGGGGGGTGGGCTCATCTTAACAAATTACGATCATATCACCATTAAGATGGTATCTGCCAAATCTGGTAAAAATCCGTTGTGGAATTTACAAGAAAATACTGAATATGTTAAAAAAAAAGAGGTGTTCGCTTAAGTGGTAGCTAAGACAGGTGGTACAGATGGTAATAGTTCATGCAGAGCTTTGATTGGGAGTTTCTCTTCCATCTATACATGATATTTAAGTGAAAGGAAAGGTTTGCACATTTCCCGGCGGCTTTTGCACATTTCCCGTTGATGAAATTTAGAGAGGTTTCGCGGCAAAACGTTTGCACATTTCCCGACGTTTGCACATTTCCCGGCGAGACGTTTGCACATTTCTCGGCTCCACAGTCCTTAGCAATCGTGAATCTCTCGCCAGTCGCACCTTTTACACAAATTTTGCCGTCTTGCGTCCAGATTTTGTACAATTTGTTCCTATTTCGTTTCCTTGCCTTCCAGAACATAGTTTATTTTGACTACGGGATTTCGTGAGGTTTTCGTTGATGTAGACAATTATGTGCATCTTCTGGGTCTTTCATCGGGGTCTTTCTTTCGAAGGTCGAACCAGGCACCGTAGATTTGCTCTTTCGTGCGGTAGCTCGCGAACTTTACGATGATGTTTCGGTGATGTCTTTAATCAGGGAGGTGGGATTCCAACCTCCCTGCTTTAATCGCTTGTTGTCAGGGGCAACCCTGGACTTCATTTTCCCATTGTTTCGCGTTGGGCCAAACCTGTGACTGAGGTCGATGTCGCACTTCTGCACCGGTATTCCAAGGTCGTCACGACACACTTTCATGATGATATCGTCTGTGCCTTCTCGTTTTCTGGGATGCCAGAGAAATTTAGATTTATTCCTTCTGGAGTATTGCTCAGCTTCTTCCATTTCAGCTTCGATGTCGTCTAGCTTTTTCTCCAGAGCAGCAATCTTTCCGTTGACATGGTCGTCGATGTCAAATAATTGAACGGACTTTCGTATAATACCTCTTCGCAGAGCGTCTCGTGAGCATCATTCATCAGCGTCGATTTGATAGACGTGACGAGCTTTGAGATGAAGGTCGAGTCAGTCAGAAGCTTTTTGATAACCACTTGAATGGCATGACAGAGGTCAGTGTCAAGATCACCCGCACTTTGTTGAGCCGCTGGCTTTTATAGCAACTCTTCAGCTTTCGTCTTCGGGGCATTATCGAGCTTCAAGCTCACAGTGGCTCGCTTAGGTTTATCAAATGCCGGCTTGGTGATTGAATTCAGTGAAGTGTATTATAAACTATAGGCTGGTGGAGCATAATTATGCTCACACAGTCCGTTCATGGGGGATCCTTGCTTCCAAAATTTGAAAGGTGAACTTGCGATAGTCCCGTTCAAGCGCGAGAACCCGGTCTCATGTTTCATTCTAATAATTATGTTTTCAAGCTAAAGAATAATGACGTGATAACCCGGATGATAACACCGAATAAGACTTTACCCACACTTTATTCAGAAGACTGAAATTCATTTTGTTTTACCTTTAGAAAGGAGAGTTTATCTTTTTATGTTAATACGAGTTATAATTTGCCGGGATTTTTGAAGTTCATGATTACGGTAAGATATGGTGCCCCAGAATAACGGAATTGCTACGCCACTGCACTCGCAACTTTTCGTTGTTGGCTTCCGATGAGGTGTTCTTCTTGAATAGCTCGAGTGCGGAAAAGTTTTTATTTCACCCCCTCTACGACCAACTGTAAGAACATGCATTTACAAAACCCGCCAAGTCCCAATCAGGCATCACGTCGTCGTACATGAGTGACAGAAGACAGAGGGAAAAAAATGTATATAAAGGCATAACGAGTGTTAGTTGAATAAGAACTAGTTCGCTGTAGTTGAAAATACATTCAGAAAATACATTCAGGAAAATACCTTTAGAAAATACCTTTAGAAATAACCTTTAGAAAATACCTTTAGAAATTACCTTTAGAAAATATATTTAGAAAATACCTCACAAATTGATGTTTGGATGCGTGCCCCCCCCCCCTTTTTTTAGACGAACTACAGTAACGGATCAAAGTTGAGTTGATGTGTGCAGCAGACTTCGATATCCCTTTCATACATTTTATCCGATCAATAGATGGTAAAGATCGGTCATAGTTTACGTAAAGTGGTGAAGGCATCTATCGACGCGTAATTTATGTTTAGAGGAAGATAGATGCGATGTTTCAAGCTTGAGTTGCTGGCCAAGGGTTGCTGGTGATAAGTAAGCCAGAAATTGATCTTGCAAAGTCAATACATTCTACTCACAACGCCTTTATAGAAGCAATAATGATATCAATAGCAGTGCAGCAGAAGTGAATATCCACCATATTAGTATAAAACAGCACATATTGATGTTACCATGTGCTATAATAACTCAAAATGACTATCATGACAGAAAAAATAGGCCCATGGTATCAATGTTCTATAAACATAATAATTTCATTCAATTTTATCAATTTGAACGTTTATTCAGTCATTGTCTATATTATTTTGATTCTATCTACGATGAATCGCAAGGGGCATGTAAGAGGGATGGAGGAAAATAAGGTGATATCAATCCCTTTTGCATAATTATATAGTCTAGCGATATCGATATTAGGATTTGCACAAAAACTGTCAAAATGTACCACTGAGATACAATGAATAGATGGTGATGTATTAGTGATCATCAAGTGAATCTCCTTTGAGCTTTGGATATTATAATCATTGTGTGCAATGTGTGCTGTATACATTGTCCTAGCTTTATCACAATTGCAGTAAAGTACGTGAAATATATGGTCCAAAGGTATCTGTTTCACTTTGGAGGGAGAAATAATAAAAACAAATCGAAAATGCAACAAAATATTGGTCGCAAATTAGGCTATTCACCTCAGTTGAAGACAGTGACACTTTGCTTTCCATCCCACGGTTGCATTATAGTGCGCCGAAGTAACAGCAGCGGTCGGTCCCACCAGTCCCAATTAAACATCGTTTTGCGACGGCCATCCACCTGTCGCGAGAAAAGCAAGGACCCGCGGCCCGACAGTTCTCCCGTGACTCCTAATCAGCGGGATCTGCCATGATTTTCCTTGATGGCAGTAATTTTAGCCCTCATGCTGGTCCTTCAATCAGATTTGTTTGATACGCGACGATCATGCTAAGTCGCTTGTATCCAACCAGAGTAACTCGCAAACAGATGTATGTGTTCTGAGACCCGACGCTGCCAAGTTTATTCGTCTTTGTCGTGTTCTATTATCTTAAAGAAAATTACACTGCTATTCCTGAGACATGTATGTGTTTTTCTCTTCCTTTTGTGATAAACATTAGTATATAGATTTAACAAAACGTTAAAACAAGACCCAGTCTACTTCAGCAAGGAACGAAGAACAACTGATTCGATACTGCCGATAGAAACATTGAAAACACTTTCGTATAATTTCAAAATACCGTAAAGCATGCCATTGTAGTAGTCGTTTCCTATATTTAACTAACTTTAAACAAAAAGAAGCAACAACATGGATAGTCGTAGCTGATTTGTCGTTACAGTGGATAGAGATAATTGTTACTGTTGCTCGGGTATTTTATACAGTGTTTCAGACGGATTCGTTGTAAGAGCTATAATTATAATTAACCGTCGGGGACACTTGTAAAGTCTAATGTATGTGCAAACAATTGCCCCATATAGTGAGTTGATTTTGGAACAATAATTCCCAGATGGAAATTATAATTACCGCCTACAATGCAGCTCATCGTCACCAAGACATTTATAAGAGGGGTGGTGCGCAGACACATAATAACTTCGTGCCTGCAAGCGTCCAAATCCTGTATGCGTCAGAATCAAAACTGCAATTTATTGCGCATTGTAATTCACCGCAGTAAACACGCTTTACTCGTGCTAGTTTCCATGAACAATTACAATCTACTTTTATTTGCTCTTTTCCATGCAAAAATAACAATCTATTTTTGCTTCCAGTTTGCTCAATCACTGGTTATGACTTCGTGTGCCAACCGTTCTATCGCGATCATGTAAGGACAACATCAGTCTTATTCACAAGATCGCGTATTACCAGTTTGTGAACTGTGCATTCAGGTGAAGGCTGAGCTTGCAGGCGCCAAACAAATTGCCGAAGTTGTAGTTTGCTCCATCGTTAGGACCAATTTCCTGTCAATAACCGCTTACTTTACTAGTCCGCTAACAATGTCCAATTAATATACAAAAGGACTGGACAAACTAATGAACACATTCTCCACAGACTGAAGGATAACTGAATTACGAAAAATATGATGTTGTAGTATTTAAACCCGACACTCTGAAAGTAAGGTCAGATAAATCTTGTAGCGAGTAGCGGGTGCATGCGAAATTGTTGACACTTTGGCAGTCTTTCGACTGAAAATGTAACCAAGCTCTCAATCATTCCAATCGTGAAAGTGGCTTTAATGAATAATGAACTAACCGCTCATCATCATCATAATCATCATCAAAACAACAACAACAACAACAACAACAACAACATAAAATGTGATGGTTTGGCAGATCACGGATGTCCTGAAAATTTGCGGAGAATTAAAAAAAAAAGTCTTGTCTTCTGTCATCAGCTTCTTCAGAAAAGATTACAACATATTCAACAGTTGGAGTGCAATTAATGGTAAAGCAAGTAACAAGTTTCCACTCGTTGAATCACTTTTGAGCACACATCATATTTCAATGCAGAAAAATTTGTGTTCCTTATAATAATATTCTTTCTTCCTTTGAGAAAAAAGGAATGTAGTTTTGAATGTATCAATGCAAGAAATTCAAACTTTTAGATGGAGTTTCAGTCCAAAATGCATAGATTTGTTACTGTAAAAAACGCAGATATATGGACAAGCTGAGGGTATTTGACTGAGACGAGAACAAAATTTGACAAGTTGAGAAAAAAATACAGCCGAACTGCGTACTGATTGGAAAATGAGAAAGCAATTAACCCTCGCTATACGGCGCTGCTGTCAAGGTCTCGATTGCGTTTCGTTTCCTTCGTTGTCCCCGCAAATTGCCGCATGCCGCTGCAGCTAGACATCTCGCTGCTTGATTTCCGCGAAAGTTCATAGTCGGGCGTATCAATTGTGTTTTGAAAAAAAAAACAAAAACAAACTTCGCCAACAGACATAACATAAATTATACATGTATTCAAGGATAAACACTAAAGCGTTTCTTACGTCACCATCAACGATGTTCAACTGTGGTAAATGAGTCTAAATTGTCCTATAACTATAAGGGCCAGAAAGCGACTTGTTCAAAGCTCGTACAGGTGCCCTCAAGCGCCTTGTTTAGAACATGACTGTGTGAGGCCCCCTCCCTATAAACGTCCCTAAACGAGTACAAGGAGGCGAGTTAAGGAAAGTAGTCTTCTCGCCTCACGCTCTTGTACTAACTGTACTAACGCGACACACTAAATCCAGAGGAGCTCATCTTAGTCTAGCAGCCAGAAAGGGTCCCCGTGCACCCCCCCCCCCCCTAAAACAAAATTCTACGATATGTTCGAAGATCGTCAGAACCTGTATGATCCGAATCCGGTTGTCGCCAGTGGAAAAAAAGGTTGCGCGCGCGTCTTATTTGCATATTTCTAAGATGGGCGCCGCCCGTTGCTAGGAGACGGATTATTTTTGAATAACTTTAGTTAGGAATAACAAATTACCATAAAAATGGTATCATTTTGAAGAGAATTAAATTTCCTACAAGCTGATACCCCATTTGATGGGATAAATAGATGATGTCATGAAATATTAAGGAAGGAATTATGTTTTTTAGCATTTTTCTAAAAAGATCCGGAATTTGGTTATAGTGTTCTTTTCCATACATTTAATATGCATTTACAAACAACATTTGAATTTTCCTATAATTATCCCCCAAACATAGCTATTATCATGTGAAAACGGCTTTCCAATACATCGATTCCTTTAAATGTTACACGACATTAAAGGGGATATGGTTCAATAGGTTTTACAGCAATATCTAAGGGTTATAATGTCTCCGCGCGCAATTGCGTAGGTTCTGTATGTGGGGTTTGTTGTAGATCACTGCTATCTATTGATCAAATCTCATCGAAATCGGCGAAGAAAGAAAGAAAAATTACACTTTCTATTCCTTATATGAAATAAAAATGGTTTTTTTTTTCTATTCTGTGTTACCAAACTCAATCCATTAAGCTTCCCATATGAACAGTTTCTTGTCTTTTTGGATTCCCTCCAAGAACGTGAAATTAATCACAACTTATCTGATATTAAAAAGTTAAAGAAAAACATTTACGTGACAGTTTCCTCTTATTGGAAGATTAAAGTGAAAAAAAAAGAAGAATCTTATGCTAAAAGCCCTAAGAAATAAAGAACTTGTTAAATGGCCTTTCAGAGTTTAAAATGAAACATGGCTATCTTATTTTTTCATAACAAAATGAAGGGAAGTATCTGTGTAGTTCATGTCGGCCCATACTGGGTTTAGTTACATCATAAATTCTTCAGAAATGGTCCCCGTGCACCCCCCCCCCCAAAAAAAAAAAAAAATCTACGATAGGTCAAAGGTCAAAGATCAAGTGAAATACATGCTCTCCTATTCATCCAATTAAACCTAGGTCAAGGAAGGTGACCATTCAACACATTTGTGACAAACATGCCATTACAATATTTTGCCAGTTTTGTGAAAATGTAATCACACATTGTCCACATGTACTATAGACCTATTAGGAGAATCATGCATTATGGCGGAGGCATACCAGTCGTCATAGCGACATTTCTAGTTTAATATTACAACGAAGATTACGACTATTATTAGCAGTTGGTAATTAAGAAGTGTACGAAGACTAACTCAAACAATACATCATTATATGAGTGGCTATAATGTACAATTGATAAAAACCCAATAAATCTGTTTTTTTTTTCAGGTTATACAGTGCGTATCAAAAAAAAGGTAATCCAACTTTGGCGGGCTACTACTTTACAATTGTCAGCTATGGAGAGCTCAATGTTTTAATTCCAATGATATCACAAACCATCGAAAGCTATGCTGCCGGCTGAAAGCAATAACAAATTTACTTCTTGTATATTATAGAAAGAATGGCCACGCGAAAGTAACAAGATTAATGCTCTGATACTGGGAATTTGAAAACAATAATGACATTGTTTCCATTCCTGTTGTGTCGTTTGTTGTTGGCGTGTTTCCTTTCAAAGAGTGAAAGTAGTAGTAGGTTAATAGATGTCGGCGTTAAAGCTTGTACAATATAACAATATTGGTCACAGTTTATTATTCCGAAGGTTCATTTTTTTCCCCCAAAGGTTCTTTATTCCGGAGGTTCGTCATGATATAGATAAACGGGCCCAAATTAGTTATTGCTGAAAGCAATAACAAATTTACTTCTTGTATATTATAGAAAGAAAGGCCACGCGAAAGTAACAAGATTAAATGCCCTGTTACTGGGAATTTGAAAACGATAATGACATTGTTTCCATTCCTGTTGTGTCGTTGGTTTTTTCCTTTCAAAGAGTGAAAGTAGTAATATAGTAGGTTAATAGATGTCGGCGTTAAAGCTTGTACAATATAATAATATTGGTCACAGTTTATTATTCCGAAGGTTCATTTTTTCCCCCAAAGGTCCGTTATTCCGGAGGTTCGTCATGATATAGATAAACGGGCCCAAATTTGTTATTGCTGAAAGCAATAACAAATTTACTTCTTGTATATTATAGAAAGAAAGGCCACGCGAAAGCAACAAGATTAAATGCCCTGTTACTGGGAATTTGAAAACGATAATGACATTGTTTCCATTCAAAATTCAAAATGGTCACCTTCCTTGACCTAGGTCTCATTGGATGAATAAGAGAGCATGTATTTGGGGATTTTAGGACTTAAACTTGACTTTGGCCCTTTCATAAGTTTATGCATTAAGTAATTTTCAAGGTATGGAGAAAAAGTGCAATATTTGTATTGAGTAATAAATTGTTACCATTTTCATCTGGCCTTTGACCCTAAAATTCATAAGAGAATCACTGTCAGGCAGAACATGCATAAATATGTACTAAGTTTCAAGATGCCATGAGCCACTTCCGAGACATGGAGGAAGAAGCAAGTTCAGCACTTTCTCTTGATCTTTGATCTTTGACCTTTTTGGCAAAAAAAAAAAAAGAAAGAAATTGCCAGAGAATCTCTATTTTGGGTTATACATGCATACACCAAGTTTTAAAAAAAAAGTCCTGCTGGCATTGCATAAATATGAGGGAAATAGTAAAATTTTGAAGTGTTGCCCTTGACCTTTGACCCCATGAACCCCAAATTCCCTAGATAATCACTTCCAGTCAGTACATGCATAATATATACTATGTTCCATGAAGATACCTTGAACAATATCCAAGATACAGAGAAAAAAAGTAAAATTTTAACATTTTCACTTGACCTTTTCACATTTGACCTTACCCTTATCACCCCAAACTTTTACCAGTGAATTTTAACTGGGTAATACCTGTATACACTAAGTTTCAAGAAAATATCTTTAGGCATTGCAGAGATATGAGGGAAATAGTGAAATTTTAAGCATTTGACCTCGACCTTTTGACTTTTGACCTTGAGCATGTGCACCCAAAAGTTGATAGGCAGAATTTCACCCCCAATACACATACATGCCAAATTTCAGGTTTTTTTTGTTTTGTTTTGTTTTTTGTTACGCTGTCCGCAAAATTCATTACGGACGGAGAGAAGGACGGACGGAAGGACGGACAACCCGAAAACATAATGCCTCCGGCACCACTTCTTGGCGGAGGCATACAAAAGAATCTAGATTACATAGGTGAAGTAATCTTTGAAGATATGTAAATATTGATATGTACGGTATTGAAACTGTCGTGTTGATTATCCTTATGGTACGTTACCACTCTCGTGGAATTCACTAAGCTGGGTCCACTTTCTCGATTCGCCCGAAATCGTGGTCTTACTCGGGGACTAATCGTGCTGATCATCAGATAATCAAATCTTGATGTCAGTCAAAGACATTGTGTTGATCGTAGTAATTTTTCGAACAGTCCAATAATTCTTCTACGATCAACACGATTACCACCATAGACCTCAAGATGTGATAAGCCATGATAAGATCACCACGGTCACTCGTAGACTAAGAATCGATTTGTGGTAGATAGTATACATGTATTAGCATATCGAGACTCGCGACAATGGCAACCTAGTGAAAGTGTTTTACGTGCAATGTCAATAATCTTTTGGGTATCGATAATGCACATTTATAGTTACTCTATCTAAAAAGGACCGGCGGACGAGTAGGGCATGGATATCTGAAAACATTGGATGGTGCATTTAATTCATGCATGAGTTAAAATGTTATTCCAGCGGAACTTACATGCGCTCTAAAAGTGGATTGCACGTCAGATGCGCCTATAGCAGATATACACTTCAAATCATTTTAGCAACTTATTTCTGTGGAAAACATGAAAATATTGTATTCGTTGTGGTTAAACATTTACACTCTGAATATGTCTAATGTTTAACACATTAGTCATACACATACATCCTTGAACACAAACACACACAACACAAAAGCATACAAACCTGCATAAATATAAACGTGATATATATATATATATATATTTATATATAGATATAGATATATTATATATACATAGTTATAGTATATACATGCACACATACATACATACACGCATGCATAGTTAATGTTCCCTCAGACATTTCCCTCATGTTTTATAGATCCATGCATTAAGGTCTACTTAACCATAACATTTTTTTTTTCTCTCTCTCTCTCTCTCTCTCTCATTTTTGTATAATATTGATTATTAGTCACTCCTAACGGATTTAACAACCAAGTTTACGTTGTATTGCATTTAAATCAACCCATGTAATAATGTTAAGTGCATGAAATCATTTTCTATAAAAAAAAACCCACAGAATTTGAAAGCGACTGGATTTGACTTGCAACTATTCGTTTTTATCAATGCCATTCCTTGGTATTTGTAATCTATCTATTAGTTTCTTGGCAATAATAAACGTATGAGCAATATGTTTAAAAACCATCAGGCGAACCACCAAAGAATGAGAACACGTATGTGCGATCTTATCTTAAAAAAAAAATAAATTGATTTCATGCTAGAGCATGGTGAGAAATATTTCGCTTGTGCGGTATACATGTAACTCTTATTTCGACATCTAAATAAAGCATTCGAGTTTGATGTTCCATGAATGCATTAATAGCGTATTGAATAAATTCACGAAATTCATGACTGAGCTCATTTCCCCTGCATGAATGCCTGTGTGCGATACTGGAGGTGTGAGTATGTGTGTGAAGATGATCAGAAGAATGAGAGTTGATGAAGAGAAGTTTGATTAATATCGATATGTTGGAAACCCGTATCCAGGTAAGCCCGTTTCGGCCGTCATGAAATTACACCTCTCGTAAGGCCTTCATTCTATTTGATGAAAAAAAGACGTAAACTAAAAGTGAAGCTGAGTAGATCAAAGGTGATAGCGAATAAAAAATTTAATTTGTTTTCATATTCCACAAGATTTAATGATATTTAATCAATAATTTGGATGTAAGAAGTGATAGGGTCTCATACTTGCAATGATTATTACAGTACTACACGCGTTACGCAAGTGCGGCCGTCGACATTACCCTTAAATTTCTGTATAACCGTATTGAACCTTTTCCCTTTAATGTCGTGTAACTTTAAAAGAAATTGGTGTATTGAATAGCCGCTTTCACAGAATAATACTTATTTATGGAGTTTAACTTAAGGAAAATTCCGATGTTATTTGTAAACAGAAATTAAATGTATGGAAAAAACATTACTGAAATCTGTATTTCTTGGGAAAAATGTAAAAAAAAAAAATCCTTCCTTCCTTAGTATTTCATAACAACAACTGTTTATTACATAAAACGGGGTATTAACTTGTAGGAAATCTAATTCTCTTTAATATGATACCATTTTTATGGTAATTTGATATTCTTAACTAAAGTTATTCAAAAATAATCCGTATCCTAGCAACGGGCGGCGGCCATCTTTGAAGTATGCAAATTAGACGCACGCGCAACCCTTTTTTCCGCTGGCGACAAGCAGATTCGCAAAATACAGGTTCTGACGATCTTCGAACACATCGTAGATTTTTTTTTTTGGGGGGGGGGGGGTGCACGGGGACCATTTCTGAAGAATAGTAACCCAGTATGGGCCGACATGAACTACACAGATACTTCCCTTCATTTTGTTATGAAAAAATAAGATAGCCATGTTTCATTTTAAACTCTGAAAGGCCATTTAACAAGTTCTTTATTTCTTAGGGCTTTTAGCATAAGATTCTTCTTTTTTTTTCACTTTAATCTTCCAATAAGAGGAAACTGTCACGTCAAATTTTTTTCTTTAACTTTTTAATATCAGATAAGTTGTGATTTTGGAGGGAATCCAAAAAGACAAGAAACTGTTCATTTATGGGAAGCTGAATGGATTGAGTTTGGTAACACAGAATAGAAAAAAAAAACATTTTTATTTCATATAAGGAATAGAAAGTGTAATTTTTCTTTCTTTCTTCGCCGATTTCGATGAGATTTGATCAATAGATAGCAGTGATCTACAACAAACCCTACATACAGAACCTACGCAATTGCGCGCGGAGACATTATAACCCTTAAATATTGCTGTAAAACCTATTGAACCATGTCCCCTTTAATGTCGTGTAACTTTTAAAGGAATTGGTGTATTGGAAAGCCGTTTTCACATGATAATAGCTATGTTTGGGGGATAATTTTAGGAAATTTCAAATGTTATTTGTAAATGCATATTAGATGTATGGAAAAGAACACTATAACCAAATTCCGTATCTTTTTAGAAAAATGCTAAAAAACATAATTCCTTCCTTAATATTTCATGACAACAACTATTTATCCCATCAAATGGGGTATCAGCTTGTAGGAAATTTAATTCTCTTCAAAATGATACCATTTTTATGGTAATTTGTTATTCCTAACTAAAATTATTCAAAGATAATCCGTCTCCTAGCAACGGGCGGCGGCCATCTTAGAAATATGCAAATAAGACGCGCGCGCAACCTTTTTTTCCGCTGGCGACAACCGGATTCGGAAAATACAGGTTCTGACGATCTTCGAACATATCGTAGAATTTTGTTTTAGGGGGGGTGTACGGGGACCCTTTCTGGCTGCTAGACTATCTCTACCCCTTTTGCACACACAAAGACAAACACGCGCGCGCACACACACACACACACACACACAAGCTCATATTGATCCCTCGGATCATTTTGTGCTCCTTGCATAGATGCTTACACATACTACAGTACATTGAAATTCTGATAGAGGCTAATCGATGCGATACTTTATGAAAACTCATCATTATTGTCCTTTAAAGGATTTTTGAGTTTGGCAAATCGAATTGCCATATTTGCCGTGACATCTGCGTTCATTTCTGCGAGTTTGATAATAATGAAAATAACAAAAATACTACTACTACTCGATACGACGACGACGACGACTACTACTACTACTACTACTACTACTACTACTACTACTACTACTATACTACTACTACTACTACTACTACTACTACTACTACTACTACTACTACTAATGATAATAATAATCATCATCATCATCATCATCATCATCATCATAGGTATTCTCATCCGGGACCCCGTTTCATAAAACTTGTTATCAGTGACAACTGCAGCATTTCTATGAAAAATTTGCTCTCAGCCAATCAGATGTAAGGATTTCAGTAGCTTGTCACAACTTTAACAACTTGTCACTGGTAACAAGTTTTATGAAACGGGGCCCTGGTCATTCACATTGGATGCCCTATTTGGAGTGGGGAGGGGGCGACTTTCGCGGGTAGTGAAAGGCGATAATCAGCACAATGAACTGCACTGAAAATCAACAGGAATGGTTATAGATCTGGAGGATGATGTTTGTTACTCCGAAGGTTCATTAATTCGAAAATGATAGAGGTTCGTTATTCCCAAACATGTAAATTTCTTAAACCTATCGGAGGTTCGTTAATCCGAAAGTGAAAAAAAAAAGTTTCGTTAATTCAAACATTATTCATTGTTATTAGTGGTCTCAGGGTTCGTTATTCCGAAGGTTCGTTAATCCGAAAATAAAGGTTTGTTATTCCGAAGGTTCGTTAATCCGAAAATGTAAAGGTGGTGCGTCTAAACGAACCTTATTTCTTTGGATTAACGAACCTTCGGAATAACTGACCCTTTCTTCTCCTTTTTTTTTCCATTTTCGGATTTACGAACCTTTGGAATAACGAACCAGATTTCATATTTGTATCAACAATCCTTTGTAATAACGGTCCTTCGGAAACACGAATCTTATCTCACTTTGGGAATAACGAACTGTAACCATTTCTGGACACACACATCCGTCGCCATCTGTTAATCATCGGGTACATTTTACAGTTACTGCATGCAGACACTGGTACAGATTGCCTTTGGTACAGTACAGTACACTCCTGTTCACGGTTATAACAAAATCCCGGTTACAACGAAGTGAAAATTCAGGTCACAACATTATCCGCTTTGTTTCTTTTTCATTGATTATTTTGTTCGGTTATAACGAATTTTCGATATATATAATGGAAGAAAAATGCTATTCCCGAGGATTTCGTTAAAACGGGAGTCCACTGTACTTTCTCATGCACACTAATCATGCATCAGCACATTTTACCACATCACGAGGCAATACACATTCTTCGTCAACAGCCCGTCAGGTTCGTGGAACCAGGCAGGATGCATGTATTGCAACTGATTGACAATTAAATTGCCCTACATCGACGTAAAGAATGATGAATGTAGGGGAAAAATCGTAAACGCAAACAGAAAAAATTCTTTACTAGAGTGCAAGGTATAATGCGATATGATCATAAATCGTAATCATTTTTATCATTTATCACCTGGAGATAACGTCTGTAATTGATGTAATGGATAACAACGACATGACATGAACTAAAATGCCTTTTCTTTTTTTGGAGGGTATATGACTATATTGCATTATCAGTCAAGGTAGCCAACCATTATTATTGGAACTATACGGAGAGCAAGTGGCCGTCATCAGCATAATAATGATTATTATGGATAGCGTTTCTATGTTCCGCATGCAAGCTTATCATGTTGATTTATAGTCCTATCCTGAAATTCTTTTTTTTTTATGGCGAGTTTGATAGTACACAACAATTCATTCTAGAATGAGATGGCAATGATTCAAATCGAAAATAGGCATTGACGTCGCATTACCACATTGCACTGGTAACTATCATGAAATTAAAAGTGCACAAGTGCGTCTTTTGCACTGTGGAATTTTATTGTAATAATATCGTTGATTCAGATTTTTATACATTTTCCATGTTTAAATGATAACAATGATCTTCAACGTTTCAACAATAATGATAATGATAATGATAATAGTGGCCTCTTATAAATCGCTGAAAACCATAAATGATTCTCATGGCGCTGTTACATAACCAGCATGAACAGTACATGATACAACCATATTATAATGATTAAGTATCTATGACAGGCTATATCATTGATGTTTGTTAATGAATGGACATGATCTGTTGAAAATAATGGGAAAGGTAATGATGATGAGTCTTTCCACTTGCCTCCAAAACAATTTTGTTTTCAGATGACCAGCAGGAGGCGCAAGCGTGTTATTAAATTCGATTCGAACTCACGAACTTTTTTATTTATTTTTATTCACTTGTTCAGTCTTACTTCAGCAGGGTATAATAGCCTCATCAGTAGGCAGGTGCTGTTCTTACTTGGGGCTCTGCACATATACAATCATCATAACATATAACAAAACAATGACATTTACACAAAGTACAACATACGTGGACAGGTACAGTTCTTCCACTGATCCTGAATATACAATCACAAAGTAACTATACAATGACATTTATAAACATACTAATCAAACAAACGATAATACCATGGTGGGCCTATGTATCTTTAAAAAAAAAGACATAAAAAAAACTTTTGAAAATTTGGGGAACATATTGGGCAGAGATAAGAGGAAGATGTGATGGGCTCACCAACAGACCGAGGGAGTCATAATCGTTGTTGTTGGTTTTTTTTTGTCTTTATACATTCCACCTTGTGTTGTCCCTTTTGGTCAAATGACATTTAAAATACTTTAAAGATTTATATTATTTGTTCTACGTGTGTGTGTTCCGTTCCTTCAGTTAAAAAAAAATGTTACAAGGCATATGTTCAGAGGCCGTTGTCCAAGTCAAGCGATTTACTGATATTGATAACGGTCTCTCCCACCTGTACATGAAATTCATGTATCATTTCACATGATTATAAACTTGTAATGTGAAAACTTGTTTGTATCTTCATGACTTGTGAATAATATGTTTGATATTGTTATACCTATTTTCTGTTATGTACAAGTGGAGAAATAAAGCTTACTGAAACTGAAACTGAAATACTGAGGAGGTAGACTTAAGTTGACACCTGCTGAGAGGAAGGGGTGCGTTCATTTCTCCAGACTGCCAGAAGGGTGAAATTTTGTCAGATGCGTGTATGGCATTAGGTACATGTAGAAGTAGAGGAGTGTACTAGTAATGCCCTGGATAACCTCATCCCCTACTATGCCTCGAACCATGCACCTAAGATCAAACACAGACAAGACCCAGCTGTGTGCTCTCCATGTAAGGGACATACAAGCAGGCCATGAGTTTCATGTCAGCTGGTATCGGAAGCATCCCCCATGCACCTCAATATCCATCTATATTAGGTGTCACCCCAGAGATAGGTCCCTCATTTTAGTACAAGGACCATATCATGATCAACACCAAGGCGAAGGTGGTATCTAGATACAGCATCTTCCGGAAGCTAGTAAACACCGAGTGTGGATCAGAGATGCCAAAACTATCCGTTCTGCGGCTCTCGTCTTGTGCTTCTTAGCTTCTAAGTATTATGCTTCTCCTGGTTGGCGTAGATCAGCCCATGCCGCCAAAATCTACCCAGCTTTAAATGACGTCTGTCGAACCATTAATGGGTGGCTGAAACCCACCGGTGCAGAAGAAGGTGACATCCTAATGAGAGAAACTAAAGCAGGAAACCGACCTTTGACACCCCTGTTTGATCATACTCCAACAAGAACAAAGTTGAAGCTACTCCAGACACAAACTTCATCCATTCAGAGAGTTCCATTCGTAATAAGCCTGATATCCAGCACCTGGCCCTGTGGAAAGACCATCTCGCCGAAACCTCGCACAAGGTGCTCAAGGGATTCATGACCACTCTGGTCCTACCCGAATGGAAAACTCTAGTCGGCCGCTGCAAAACCCAACCTTGTTTACAAGGTGGGGCTACAAAGGTGACGGGAATCATAGTTGCCATGGTGGTGAGGAACATGCGATGGAACATCTCGTAGCCTGCCCTCGCCTACCAACCCCTTTTAGGCATACCAGTGAAGGCCTAGATGCCTTGTCCCCCTGAGCAAGAACGTGTGTGTGGAACATTGGTCAGGACGGATGTAGTGACTCGAGAAGACGACGACGACGACGAAGAAGAAGAAGAAGAAGAAGAAGAAGAAGAAGAAGAAGAAGAAGAAAAAGAAAAAGAAGAAGAAGAGGTTTAGTAGAATCCTCCTTGTGTTCTTCCTTGTCTTTAATTGTGATTGCATTAAATGTGCATCGTTTTTTCCGCCATTAAGCATCCTTATTTGGTTTGTAATAATGCTGTGTTTTTCACGCTCAGCAAGGCGAAACGGCGGCAAATTCCAATGTGACTATGACTGCCACTTATCCTACGCATTAATGCGTCACATGCATTAGGGCTGTACCAATCATTGTCACTCACAGCTCGCGTTGGTGTACTTCACTCCCTTTCCAATAACGTATCTCCTTTGACTAGAGCGGAGAACGTCTTGACAATGATGGAATTTTCAGACAATTTTATGCGATGCCATTTTATACGTGTGTAAACAATGTAGGCCCCTACTGGTGAGATTATGAGACGGGTTTCAAAACCTATTATACATCCAAGAATTTCTGGAAAAAAAATACGCGAAAATTTCGATTTATTTTCCAGTCTTATTTCTCATATCCTTCTGGTGCAACGTTGTGGCTGGATGATGTCATTTCTTGACCGGGAATTAATAGTCACCAGGTTTGAAATGGACGCTCTGTACGTGATGTCGGTCGTGTTATATTTCTTTCGCTGCGCATGCTCGATTCCTCGTATTAGGCGTCTATAATAATAATAATAATAATAATAATAATAATAATAATAATGATAATAATGATAATGGCAACTTGTAAAACGCACTTTTATGTATCCACACACAATTTTCAACGTTAACTGTAACTATAATGCAAAGTTTTTTTTTTTCATTTAAAGCATTCATACCCCACCCTCGAACCACCTCCCAGCAACAGCAAAACAAACAACCTCCAACGAACCCCATAATATCTCACAGCAACTGATTGTGTTTAACATGATTAAGACAGGAAAAACAATCCAGTCTATCAAAGGCAGCAGAATAGCGTATCACTTGCTATCAGAAGTTACGAGATAAAAATTTAGTGTTTGGACGCTCAAAGTTGTGCCCTTTGAGGTACACTGACATCAAATTCCGGTCCTGTGTCCGTGATAACTTCCTGTGATATTCATCGCACTTCGCATCACAAATTTACTGTTGAGGACTTCACAAAAAGGTAATAAGTTGCTCTAAAGGGGCCGCTTTTAGAAGGTGTAGAAGGAAATGCGAGATAAATGACTGAATAATATCTTCGAAACTTATATTGATCGCACAATGCCATAATTTGTAACTTACTACACCTCTATACTTCAGCAGATGTGAACATATGGGTGTCGGGGAACCCTACGCCTACCATCGTTGACCATGCATCGGATATGACTAAACCTCTGATTTCCTCAATGAATGACTACGCGATAACCAACAATTGTTTAGATCTTAACAAACTTCCAAAGTCAATTTGCTAACCACAAACAATGTCGAATTTCACTGATGTTGAGTCCCGGATCGTACGTCGAATGTGAAAAAAGCGACACAATACGTCATGAACCTGTTAGACGAACCATGATCAACACCGAAGCTTCCAGGCAAGCGGGTATTCAGAAGCCAATACAGCTGAACCTATATGCATATTGTGTCAGAGCCGACACGGATACCAATTTTCATTAACGTTGACGAGCAAATCACGTGATGAGCAGCCACTTTTGTATCTCGTATAAGAAGCTGTGACATCCACTGCACACGCCATTCAGAAACATTATGAATAAACAGACTGGAGTTTTAATAATTGGATCTACCTCATCTCAATAACCAGATGCAGACCCAAAGAAGGGTGAGTTTGTTTATGTCTATGTTTTGTGCACAAAGGATATATAAATCGTCCAATCTCTATACTTCTAGTAAGACTCTGGCGAAATGCTCCAATTGTTAATCTGCACATGCAAGGTTAACAAACCCGTGCAAAGGAACTCTGAGATATCTCGAAATAAACGTAACTTCAGCACAATAAGGAATGGATGTCACAGTATTAAAGTCGACGGGGATGTCAACCTCCAGTCCCATTCATCTGTCTACTTTTTGGACACCTGTCATGCATGGCTCAAATTCTACAAGCAACTGGGATATATCGACGTCAATCGCATTATCAACTTCTCTGGCTTTTATCATGCTCGTCAGCTTCATCGGAAATTCCCTCATCATCTTGACAATGGTGATATTCAAAAAAATGCGGACGAAAACAAATATTTTCATTGCAAACCTAGCGGTGGCGGACCTAGGCGTGACTCTGCTGTGTATGCCGTTTTCACTTACAACAATTATCCACGGCAGGTGGATGTTTCGACAGTCGATATGCGACATGAACGCGTTCTTCGACGCACTCTGTCTCGTTGGTTCGATCCACAGCCTCATGCACATCGGTATCCACAAGTTTTGCTCCCTGGTGAAGCCGTTGTCGAGGATCATCACGCACCGACGGATGTGGCTGATGATTGCCTTCGCCTGGCTCTGTGCATTTTCCTGTGCCATCGGACCCATGATCAACTGGACAGAGAACGAATTTAAGCCTGGCACCACACAGTGTGGCCCAAAGTACCCTAATCAAACAAAGGAGTACGCTCATGCTTACTTTAATATCACAGTCGGTTACTTCATCCCAATTCTGGTCATCATTGTCCTGTATTCATGCATCTTTAGAACAGTGAGACAATACAATAATCGTCTGAGGCAACATTCTTCCATGGATATTCAGCAGATATTTAGGCAGCAGACACGCACAATAGGAACACTTTTCGGGCTGGTCCTGGCCTTCGTGCTGCTATGGACACCCTACTTCACCTACGTTTGCCTCGGTGTGTTTCGGGGCTTTGAGACCCTGCCAAACTGGCTAAATCTTGTCGGCTATTGGTGTGGCTATGCAAACTCGGCCCTGAATCCCATTATCTACGCGTGGAGAGCAAGATCATTCAGAAATGCTATCAAGGAAATATGTTGCTGCTTGTGTTTGAAGAGGAGGAGACCTATCCAGAAGAAGGGTGAGAACTATTCTTTTATATATCTCAAGTCTCATCTGTTTGCACGAATTGCCATTTCTTTTTCTTTTTTTTTTCAAATGACAATGCATGTCAATTCACCAATCATGCCAATAGGTATCCCCGTTTTGCAAAGATCATATCATATCAAATGTATTTCCTTCTTATAATGCATCAATTGATTTTTTATATTCTAGCCACCCGTCTCAGTTTGTTTTAAATTTTTCATGTGTAAGTGGTCAATTAAAGCATATATAGAAGGGAGGGAGTTGCAGCAGGAGTAAAACCTTTTTTTTTGTTTTTTTTTACTGCAACTAGATTCTTTACACGATTTAAAAGTCAGTACTTTCAGTAGGTGCTTATACTGCTCAGTTATTTTCAATTTTTCCAATTGATGTGCACTATTTATGTGCAAAAAATAGATATAAACTGGCTGCACTTCCTGTCAATGAGCTCTAGACAGCTGCTAAAGCTGAACACTATTGGTATGCTTATTGAGTATCAACACTTTACTTTCATTTTGACATCGTGTAGGCCTATGTTGCTGCCTCGACTGCAACAGCAACACTAAAGGGGAAATCCAATCAAAATATAAGTTAGTCTGATAGCAGATAAAAGAAAAGGAGTAAAATTTTACGAGTACAACGATAAAAATTTGACTGAAATCGGATGAAAAATAAGGAAGTTATCAAATTTTGAAGTTTTGACTTTTTCTCCAAAACAGTTCTTGTACAGCGGGTATGAATATGCAAATGAGTGAGCTAACCATGTCGTACCTTCACAATTTTTCATTGATCGTGTACAAAAAAAAAGAAAGAAAGAAAGAAAAGAAAGAGAATTCAATGTTTCTGTCATTGAAGTCTGAAACATGATGTTATTCCTGTAGAAGAGTGATCAGTTGGATGTATGAGGATTTGAGCCTCGGGTATAATTGCGCTTGAATGAAAAAACTGGAAATTTCAAAATTTTACGCACAAACTATATGGTAAGTTGTGAGGGAATGACATGCTCACTTTGCCATTTGCGTATTCATATTGACTATTCAAGAACTGTTTCCCCAAATTAGCGAGACTTCAAAATTTCATGACTTCATTATTTTTCATCCGATTTCGATTAAATTCATAATTAGGGCATTAACATTCCTCTTAAAAATAGAAAGGAATCTACCCGTAGAAGTCCACCGTCACACTTACCCTAAGACTAGTCGCCGACCAACAGGAACATGAAATAAAACTAACAACAACAGAAAAAAAAAACAATGGAAAAAGACACAACCACCACCGACAAGAACAGCAGCAACAACAAAAAGCAACCATTGACATTAAAATCGGCGACTAATACCCAAATTTGAATTGGATGCAGGCCACTTACCGACCGGTTGCCTTCTGTGTAGCATCATCTTGCTAGCATCATCCGAATATTTTGATAACAACAACAACAACAAAAGCGAACATCATAAATAGGTGACAGCTTGCAGAAAGGTTGGCAAATGGTAGACAACTGGTCGGCAACTGGTTGTCGACCATTAAAAATTGGTCGCCTATTAGTTGCTGATGTTCCATTTAGCGACAATTTGAAGACTGCTCTCTCTCTTTCCCTCAGTTTCAAAAGCACAGTTTTGTCATGTGAATAAAGCTGATGTCACTAGTCATACGACACTGATCTTCCCCACCCCTTGCCCTTGCCCTTACACTTCTCTCACACTCCTTTAGGCATGTCTTTAGTATTGTAGGGATCTTTTATGTGGTCAGGAAATGGTGCATGAATGAATGTGGATTGCATAAACATTTTAAGTACTTGGCACGTGGACGCGGCACGCGGACGCAGACACTCTAGTTGTTATAAACTGGTTGGCGACCACTTGGCAAATGGTCTGAAATCAGTCTTTAATTGGTCGGCAATATCAATATTGGTCGACAACTGATTTCCGAACAAA
Source organism: Diadema setosum (assembly GCA_033980235.1). NCBI lineage: Eukaryota > Metazoa > Echinodermata > Echinoidea > Diadematoida > Diadematidae > Diadema > Diadema setosum. The sequence continues at coordinate 6,264,416 of CM067075.1, forward strand.
AATCTTCACGATAAGGCCAGAAATCACTTAAGACCAGTCCTAACGAGGTTGACGACGAGTCGGCGACCGGTTGCCCAACTTTTCACGACAAATTAAACACCAGGGGAAAAAAAAAAAGGTTTTCAGACCAGTTTAGTCGATTCAGCATCAAAAACTTCTAGCCGACCCAAACCGGTCTCCGATAGGTCGCTGACCACTGACAACCATTTGTGCAAAACGAAAACAAAAAGAAAGCCTTTTCACTACCTGTGACAACCAACTGCTGACCAGCGATTTCAGAGGTCATAGAATGGTCTTTTTACTTGCTCGCACCAGGCTATAGCGTGTATGATATTTGATAATTGCTGAAACGGAAGTGCTTAGTCTATGCTTTATGCGTAGGAGCAAATGACCGAATTTGTATTTCATCGTTGTCGGTAACTGAAATTATGTCACAAATTGTCATTATTGTGATGATGTCATAAAACGCCCATGAATTTTTCATTCTTCACTTTGATCGATCTGCTTCTTTCCTCCTAATCAGATGCCTGGGCCGCTCGGCAGTACCAACAATCGCCAAAGAAGTCCAGCAAGACACCTCATTTTGGTGGCACCAATCTCTCCAAAAAGAAGAGCATCAGTCTTCAGAGTCTCAGTAACGTCAACAACCTAATTTTCCCGTTTGTTCTCCGCAAAACTTCGAAGCCCATCAACAGTAGCCAAAGTAGCCTCTGCATGATGACCGACCACCACCACTTCGTCGATACACATGGAAGCGTGTGGTCTATCAACGCGGCAACATGCCATGATGAGGACGGTAATGGCAACAACACAGCGACAGACAACAACCCATCGGCTTTCGAGCGCGGGCTGAGCCTGTTTGACCAGGCGGTATGGGCTACAGAAGAGCAACGTATGGTGAGCTCGCAGACATCACTGAATAGTCAGAATGCGCGCGTCGAGCGCACTAGGAGTGACGGCGCCAAACACAAACTCGAAATGGATTATTACGAGATGGAACCTAGACCCACGCAAGCCATGTCTTTCCGTTCACACCAGGGCACACTCGCCAGAACTTGTCCCAGTACGAACACTGAGAACCCACCTAATGACAACAAACCTGCTTTGCAGATCTACGGAACATTTGGAATTGATATATGACGAGAGTCTCATTGCCGTTTGGGACACCCTCCTAAGTAAAATAACATCTAGTACGTATAGGAAGCATATAGACAACGTTCTCCTAATATCTTATACCTATGATGTTATTGACCCAATGCCTTATTTATTACTACCTAAAGTGCAATTGTGAAATTTTAGCATGAAGGAAATCGTCTCTTCTTGAAAGTGAAGAATAAATAACACTGGAGAAAAGCGTCTTGTGCAAACTCGTTGGAAACTTTGAAGCAATGACTTCAAAAGTTCGTCTACATGTCATTTTGGCAAACTAAAGCATGAAAAATCGCCGACTTTTCAACAACTATGTATGCGAAAGCCATTAAGATGTTGAAGGTGGAGCACATTCACCCCATAATCAATAAAAATGGTATGGCTGTACAAACTGCAGAGGTATTATATACAGAGAATTTCACAATCTTATATATTATACACGAAAGCATTTGTGTATCGTTTCCAACATCGTTTAAGATGCAAGAGAATATTAAGTAGAGGAGTGAAGGTTGAGGCTTGAATTTTCTTCAGTTTTTCTCAGAAGAAAATGAAAACCTCATTGTTTGAGATGTTTCATCTTTTTAGAGCGGGGATAAATGACTGGAATGTCATAATGCTGAAGCTGCAAAATTGCATTGTTACCTAAAGCTGTGTGATTGATATATATATGGGATACTTTGCTATCATGTTTCTATAATACACTCGCACAATGTTCATTTCTGTTGAAAAAAAAAACCTGGGTAAGAACGGTCATCGGACTATAGTAGTACGTGTTTTGGCCCTTGTGGCACAGGCCTACAAGATACATTTACACAATCTCTATTTGTATTCTCACCAGCCGTTCAAGCGAATGCTACATTGTAATAACGAATGCCCAAAATAATATTCTTAATCCGCTAGAAATATTACAAAATCATGTTTTATGCTAAATTGATTATCATTGTGTCAGTTTCCATTCATATACCACTCATTCAATCTATGTATTTATTAACATATTTGCTATTCTCTGTGGCCTATTTCACTAAATGATTCGCATTGTGCAGAGATGCAATAAATTAATATTTATGTAATAAATTATTGATACTTGAATGAATTCGTATTTCGTGTTGGATCATTGTGTACCGCTCATACGTATAAGAGAAACAAAATGTACCTTTACCAGTCATGCTAGTTTCACATTCTACGTCACCAGTCAGCACTCACAAACACCGAACGTATTGCTTCACATAAGTTGACATGATTTTGTTATGATTTATGCTATTCACGTGGCCTATTTCGATCTATATTATGTCTTTTATGATTTATTCAATCATTATTGTTCTTCCTTTTCTCTTTGACATCATGGTACGCTAAAGAATCCAGACAATAAGGGTTAATGGTAATCCGAGAATAGCAAGCGGGGTATATCTTCATCAAAGGATATTATTTTTCTTGTTTTGAAATTATATCTATTCTAAAAATGCTTGATTACAGGGGACCTTCTAATGGCCACAGGGGCAGTGATAGACGGATATGAAATGATTTATTTTATGCATCTCGTATAGGTCCTACCTTGATAAGAGCGCCATATCCACACCAAAGTATGGTTCATGATTGTTATGGGCACTAGTAATGGGTGATGTCCGTTAGTCCTGAAGTTCGGTCATTCAAACGTGAAAATATAAGTTTAATCGCCATTCCGAAGGTTCGTTATTGCAAAACACACATTAAATCAATATCCTATATACATGTGCCTATATGATATTGATTTAATGAGAGAATCATATATGGTTTGTTAATCTTAACATTTGTGGTGCTGTTTTGAAGGTTCGTTATTTCGAGGGTTCCTTAGTCAGAATGTGACGTAATGTTCCTTATTCCGAAGTTTTATTAATCCAAAAATGAAGTGAGGTTAACTATTCACAAGAACCATTAATTCAAATTATCCTTTTCGGACCAACAAATCTTCGTAATAAACGACGCATATTTCTTTTTCGAATTAACGAACCTTCGTAAAAACGAACCATTTTTTCATTATCAGATCAACGAATCTTCGAAATAACGAACCGTATTTCATCCTCGAAATAACGAGCATTGGGAAAAATGAACTGTAACCGATGTAATCATGGTTGTTCCTCAAAATACTGAACTATCTGTCTTTATTTGCATCTACGAGGGCAATTTGTCAATCAGTTGCAATTTCTGGTTTTATAGGAGATCTTACTTTTGATCCCTCTGGGGTCCCTGTGCAGGGATTGTACATGGTGCTCAAACACATCTCCTACACCGCAGCAATGCTTTAAAGTCTGGTGAAGATCTGATCGTGCGTTTTCAAGAAGGAGACTTTGGGGGCATTGGGGGCATTTAAAAACATATAGCGCATTGAGTAAATTTAGATTCAATCACCACTGGGGGGGGGGGGGGGAGCTACCTGCCAAGTTTGGTGAAGATCCGTCAAAGGGTTTCAAGAAATAGACGACCGGACGATGAACGATTGTGATAGCTCATTGAGGTTTTGCCTCAAGTATAAAAGCGAAGTGCTCAATATTCTATTTTTTAATACAGAGCAAGAGCGACTGCTAGATAGACTGCTTGGAAGTGCAACTGATGCAAAGGTTCTGCTTACCGATTGAAAAGTGCATCATAGTTTATGTGACTGATGGAAATTAAGATCAGCGTTCCCCGAAGTTTGAGAACAGAAATATGCATCGCTTACTAACATTTTGACATTTCACAAGAGTCAGTTGTTGTTCCGAAACACCAAGAATGATCGCAAAAGATTAGGCGAAAAGTGCAATGTACTTTTTAGTAAAATGAGTAAGGTCCTGAAAGCACAGTATCCTTAACAACAAGTCCGGTATTGGCGGGATGCATAGCCTTATTTATGCAATTTACAAACATAGTTGTACACTGGTGGTGTAAATGGTGTCATTAAGTCGAATGATCTCATAATGACAGCACGGAATTCTGCGGAATTGAGTTCACTGACACAATTCAAACATTAACTTATCACATTTGTGACACATTTTGATAAGCTCAAGGTTATACTAGTGATGAGTACGAGAGATAAGATTAAACAGATCATGGACACGATGGGGCTAAGAGAGTCTCCCGTAGACCAATGAATGGACTGACACAGTAACATGATATGGTTTAAGTACCGAATGAGTGTAGAGAAAAAAAAAAAAACTATGAAAATCTGGTTGCACTTTGATATTCCGAAGGTCAGTTTTTCCAAAGGCTCGTAATTCCGAAAATGAAATAAAATTGGTTAAACAATTTCGGAATATAATATCGAACCTCATTTCATATTCAGATGAACTGTTAAACCTTATTTCACTTTCGGATTAACGAACTTTCGGACTAAGGCCACGAAATAATGTTCGGATTCATGAACCCTTTTTCATTTTCCGATTTTTTTTTTTTTTTTTAGCGAACACCCAGGTTTAGCGAATACGTGTGTTTTGCTCTCTATAAGGAACCTTTTTGAAACAACTGCCTTCGGCATAACAAACATCACCCAAAAACTGAGTTTCAAGAAGAACATACAAAAGGGAAAACTGGCTCCCAATATGGTCCGAGGCCCAAAAGAGGACACCCCTTGACCTGCCATAGACAAGGATAAACAAACTTGAAATTACAGTACTGTATTGTATTGAGCATTTCTGGTTTTATGGAAGGCGATTCTGCTAGGATTGTCTAATCTTCGGGCTCAATTGAGCTGAAAATTCATTCGATTTTTCTGTGTAAACAAACAAACAAAGAGTGTCCAGCTGGCGACTACCGGTACTAAGCAGACTTCTTGAGAGTGATTTAAAATGCCAAGATTCTGCTTACCGATTTAAAACCTAAAGAGAGATGGCTATAAATCTGCGCAAATGCTCTATCCGCGTTTCTATAGGTCAAAAGTAGGTACGTTTGTGATTAAGAGATAGACATCGCTTATCGTTTTGACAAGAGAGAGGCAAGATAGTCTGCTTTATCAGAAGGGTCAGTCTGCTATCCGAATGACCAAGAATGACCATAAAAGATAAAGAGAAAAGCACCATGTACTTTTTAGTACTATGAGTAAGGTCCTGAAACCCCAACATCCTTAGCAACAAGTACACGTGGGATTACATCGTTGGGTTCATTGACACAATTCCCACATTAACTTATCACATTCGTGACACGTTTTGATAAGCTTGAGATTATACCAACGATAAATACTGCTAGTATAGGCCAAGTTATGTAGTCATACGTATTATAGACACGTTAGATGGAATTAAATGGACCATGAAAAGTTAAGTGCCGATATAGACCTTCACAACAAATAACATAAAAAGCTATGAAGGAACATAATACTAGACTTTCAAGATGTTATTACCGTCACAATTTCATGATTATTTTTAATCATTATTTTATTGTTTGTTTGTTTGTGTGTGTGTTTTTTTTTTTTCAATTTCTATCTATCAAGATGGCTGGATGGCACATATTCAGCTGAAGTAACTGGCCTGCCATCGGGTCCCCAGTTGGATGTGAGGTGGGACCACTTCACTGGGTTATGCACCATACTCTTTACGATAAATGAATGAAACGGGATCTTCAATTACGTGTTTGAGTTGTGACTCTCTCACTTTATGTCTTATTCGAAGGACATAGTGTTTTGCCGCTTATTGGAGGGGACGGTATGATTACACACGACATTGCTCAATTAGACTCTGGAATCGAACCCGGGTCTTTCGAATCTGCAGGCAGACGCGCTACCGACTGAGCAAAATTTCCCAAATTGTTACATTCTTTTACTTTTTATGAACTTCTCATTCAAATTGACAACATAACCCGCAAATGTCCCAGCTGTCCACATGCTAGAGTCCGATGACCAGACTATTTTAGGGTATGATCGGAGGAAAACCGAAAGAACGAAAGCAATCGCATATGCGTGTTTTGTTGTTGACCTCCACACAGTATATTCACATTTTTTTTCCTTCACAATGAATCTTCTGCATGTTATATTGGTTGTGTTGCAATGACCTAGCAAAAGACAGATTTCATCTCTTCTTTATTTATCTATGTAATAAATTGTTCATTATTTGTTTGTTTGTTTGTTTGTTTTTAGGAGGGCAAATGTGTTATAAGAGCGTAATTATATTTGCTAAACGCTTGATTTCTATCATGATTTGTGCGCAAGGCAATTGGGTAAAGATGTGATGGTAGTTGATCATCACGATCGGCTAAGTTGTAATCGGCAGTTGTGATGGTTCGTGATATTAGTGAGTCATGATGTGAGTGAGTCACGTTTTGATCCAAGCCAATTAATCACTAGTCATGCTATAAAGTCTTGTGTAGCTTTCTTTCTTTGACTTAGAAGTCGAAAATTCGTTTTCTATGTATTTTTCATAATGAGCTTATTTTATTTTTATTTGAGTTTATTTTATTTCGACACGGTCATTCACTTCAGCCAAAGGCTGTTCTTCATTGAGTATATGAAGTGGTAGAAACAAATCAAAGTAATATAACACAATACATTATACTTAGTATGTAACATAAGAAAAAAGAAACAAACACAATAATCGTACACTGTTAAACCAACGCCATATTTATTAGAAATTAACAGACTATAATACAAATTACGATACAAATTATCAAACATATAATTTATATCATAATCATTAATATGAAACTATCAGCTCATACCAATGAGCTTCAATTTTTCCATTCTTTACATACCGAGCTATATCGCGATGGTATGATAAATGCAGTACATCTACCAGTAACAGCTGTGAGAGTTACACAACTCTGATAATTTCTATGTTTGAAAAGGTCCTTGTCATTATTGGATACGTAAAAAAAAAGAAGCGAGAGATGATAAAGTGTTGGAGTGACCGGTTGTTGAGGGTTGACCCGGATATCTTATCAAAGAGGAATAACTTCCTCTCTATCTAGTAACCGGTGACCACTGCGATATAACGAACAACCAACCTTCATATAACTATAGAAGACATTGTACTTTCGCGGTTGAGACGTGGTTGTGTTAAAGGGAACCATTCCCTTCCTACAATCGTGAACAATACTTGGATGCAATTTCCAACCAACGTATAATGCAATACAAATCAAGATCATTTGTTCAAAGCTATATACACTAAAATCATCATCATATAACCTCAATGCTGTGTTAAGAAAGGGCATATAACACATAACTTGTCTTTCTGGTTAGTGCCGTACTAAGAGAAACGAATATTATATATATATATATATATATATATATATATATATATATATACTTGTTTTTCTTAAGAGTATTTTCTTCTTTTGGCAAATGTATAGATAGGCCTACTGTATATATATATATATATATATATATATATATATATGTACATATCATATGTATATATAAAAATATATATACTAGAACATATAGCTAATCACAACGCAAAATATCACTAGGTATGACTTGAGTCGTAAAAATGACACAATTCAATTGTGGTGACTAGATTATACACTCCTGCTACCTTTCATGATAATATTATACTCTATTCCGCTAGTGCTGTGGGGTATAGAATGCCACAGGAGAATAAAAAATAAACAACAGAAAAAATTCTTCCCACAGAAAGTGTTCATGTGTATAATGTGTGTGTGTGTGTGTGTGTGTGTGTGTGTGTGTGTGTGTATGTGTATGCGCGTGTCTGTGAAAAATCCTTCACGCCACTTTAGCAGTTTAATTGTCTCCTCCCAAGCATGTGTGCTCATGAAGTTATAGGCCAAAAGGTATACCTGAAAAAAAAAAAGAGGGGTGGGGTTATTCCTTCTGTCATCAACATTCCGTCATCATCGAGAACGATGGAGATGCGAGTAATCCAGGCGGGCCCGTTGGTGGCGTCTGCGATGAACACAGAATCCTGCTAGCTTCATCTCTAGGCTTTATGGAATTATACTTTTCCCATCACAGTGTATAGACCTTGGCCATGCTTTCTCCAGAGATTCGCAAAATGATGTAGTATGTCAGCGTTTAACCCTTTATCTGCCATTAGTCTAGCAGCCAGAAAGGGTCCCCGTACACCCCCCCCCCCCCCTAAAACAAAATTCTACGATATGTTCGAAGATCGTCAGAACCTGTATTTTCCGAATCCGGTTGTCGCCAGCGGAAAAAAAGGTTGCGCGCGCGTCTTATTTGCATATTTCTAAGATGGCCGCCGCCCGTTGCTAGGAGACGGATTATCTTTGAATAATTTTAGTTAGGAATAACAAATTACCATAAAAATGGTATCATTTTGAAGAGAATTAAATTTCCTACAAGCTGATACCCCATTTGATGGGATAAATAGTTGTTGTCATGAAATATTAAGGAAGGAATTATGTTTTTTAGCATTTTTCTAAAAAGATACGGAATTTGGTTATAATGTTCTTTTCCATACATCTAATATGCATTTACAAATAACATTTGAAATTTCCTAAAATTATCCCCCAAACATAGCTATTATCATGTGAAAACGGCTTTCCAATACACCAATTCCTTTAAAAGTTACACGACATTAAAGGGGATATGGTTCAATAGGTTTTACAGCAATATTTAAGGGTTATAATGTCTCCGCGCGCAATTGCGTAGGTTCTGTATGTGGGGTTTGTTGTAGATCACTGCTATCTATTGATCAAATCTCATCGAAATCGGCGAAGTAAGAAAGAAAAATTACACTTCTATTCCTTATATGAAATAAAAATGTTTTTTTTTTTCTATTCTGTGTTACCAAACTCAATCCATTCAGCTTCCCATAAATGAACAGTTTCTTGTCTTTTTGGATTCCCTCCAAAATCACAACTTATCTGATATTAAAAAGTTAAAGAAAAAAATTTGACGTGACAGTTTCCTCTTATTGGAAGATTAAAGTGAAAAAAAAAGAAGAATCTTATGCTAAAAGCCCTAAGAAATAAAGAACTTGTTAAATGGCCTTTCAGAGTTTAAAATGAAACATGGCTATCTTATTTTTTCATAACAAAATGAAGGGAAGTATCTGTGTAGTTCATGTCGGCCCATACTGGGTTACTATTCTTCAGAAATGGTCCCCGTGCACCCCCCCCCCCCCCAAAAAAAAAAATCTACGATGTGTTCGAAGATCGTCAGAACCTGTATTTTGCGAATCTGCTTGTCGCCAGCGGAAAAAAGGGTTGCGCGTGCGTCTAATTTGCATACTTCAAAGATGGCCGCCGCCCGTTGCTAGGATACGGATTATTTTTGAATAACTTTAGTTAAGAATATCAAATTATCATAAAAATGGTATCATATTAAAGAGAATTAGATTTCCTACAAGTTAATACCCCGTTTTATGTAATAAATAGTTGTTGTTATGAAATACTAAGGAAGGAAGGATTTTTTTTTTTACATTTTTCCCAAGAAATACAGATTTCATTAATGTTTTTTCCATACATTTAATTTCTGTTTACAAATAACATCGGAATTTTCCTTAAGTTAAACCCCATAAATAAGTATTATTCTGTGAAAGCGGCTATTCAATACACCAATTTCTTTTAAAGTTACACGACATTAAAGGGAAAAGGTTCAATACGGTTATGCAGAAATTTAAGGGTAATGTCGACGGCCGCACTTGCGTAACGCGTGTAGTACTGTAATAATCATTGCAAGTATGAGACCCTATCACTTCTTACATCCAAATTATTGATTAAATATCATTAAATCTTGTGGAATATGAAAACAAAATAAATTTTTTATTCGCTATCACCTTTGATCTACTCAGCTTCACTTTTAGTTTACGTCTTTTTTTCATCAAATAGAATGAAGGCCTTACGAGAGGTGTAATTTCATGACGGCCGAAACGGGCTTACCTGGATACGGGTTTCCAACATATCGATATTAATCAAACTTCTCTTCATCAACTCTCATTCTTCTGATCATCTTCACACACATACTCACACCTCCAGTATCGCACACAGGCATTCATGCAGGGGAAATGAGCTCAGTCATGAATTTCGTGAATTTATTCAATACGCTATTAATGCATTCATGGAACATCAAACTCGAATGCTTTATTTAGATGTCGAAATAAGAGTTACATGTATACCGCACAAGCGAAATATTTCTCACCATGCTCTAGCATGAAATCAATTTATTTTTTTTAAGATAAGATCGCACATACGTGTTCTCATTCTTTGGTGGTTCGCCTGATGGTTTTTAAACGTATTGCTCATACGTTTATTATTGCCAAGAAACTAATAAATAGATTACAAATACCAAGGAATGGCATTGATAAAAACGAATAGTTGCAAGTCAAATCCAGTCGCTTTCAAATTCTGTGGTTTTTTTTTTATAGAAAATGATTTCATGCACTTAACATTATTACATGGGTTGATTTAAATGCAATACAACGTAAACTTGGTTGTTAAATCCGTTAGGAGTGACTAATAATAAATATTATACAAAAATGAGAGAGAGAGAGAGAGAGAGAGAAAAAAAAAATGTTATGGTTAAGTAGACCTTAATGCGTGGATCTATAAAACATGAGGGAAATGTCTGAGGGAATATTAACTATGCATGCGTGTATGTATGTATGTGTGCATGTATATACTATAACTATGTATATATAATATATCTATATCTATATATAAATATAGATATAGATATATATATATATATATATATATATCACGTTTATATTTATGCAGGTTTGTATGCTTTTGTGTTGTGTGTGTTTGTGTTCAAGGATGTATGTGTATGACTAATGTGTTAAACATTAGACATATTCAGAGTGTCAATGTTTAACCACAACGAATACAATATTTTCATGTTTTCCACAGAAATAAGTTGCTAAAATGATTTGAAGTGTATCTGCTATAGGCGCATCTGACGTGCAATCCACTTTTAGAGCGCATGTAAGTTCCGCTGGAATAACATTTTAACTCATGCATGAATTAAATACACCATCCAATGTTTTCAGATATCCATGCCCTACTCGTCCGCCGGTCCTTTTTAGATAGAGTAACTATAAATGTGCATTATCGATACCCAAAAGATTATTGACATTGCACGTTAAACACTTTCACTAGGTTGCCATTGTCGCGAGTCTCGATATGCTAATACATGTATACTATCTACCACAAATCGATTCTTAGTCTACGAGTGACCGTGGTGATCTTATCATGGCTTATCACATCTTGAGGTCTATGGTGGTAATCGTGTTGATCGTAGAAGAATTATTGGACTGTTCGAAAAATTACTACGATCAACACAATGTCTTTGACTGACATCAAGATTTGATTATCTGATGATCAGCACGATTAGTCCCCGAGTAAGACCACGATTTCGGGCGAATCGAGAAAGTGGACCCAGCTTAGTGAATTCCACGAGAGTGGTAACGTACCATAAGGATAATCAACACGACAGTTTCAATACCGTACATATCAATATTTACATATCTTCAAAGATTACTTCACCTATGTAATCTAGATTCTTTTGTATGCCTCCGCCAAGAAGTGGTGCCGGAGGCATTATGTTTTCGGGTTGTCCGTCCTTCCGTCCGTAATGAATTTTGCGGACAGCGTAACAAAAAACAAAACAAACAAAAAAAAAACCCTGAAATTTGGCATGTATGTGTATTGGGGGTGAAATTCTGCCTATCAACTTTTGGGTGCACATGCTCAAGGTCAAAAGTCAAAAGGTCGAGGTCAAATGCTTAAAATTTCACTATTTCCCTCATATCTCTGCAATGCCTAAAGATATTTTCTTGAAACTTAGTGTATACAGGTATTACCCAGTTAAAATTCACTGGTAAAAGTTTGGGGTGATAAGGGTAAGGTCAAATATGAAAAGGTCAAGTGAAAATGTTAAAATTTTACTTTTTTTCTCTGTATCTTGGATATTGTTCAAGGTATCTTCATGGAACATAGTATATATTATGCATGTACTGACTGGAAGTGATTATCTAGGGAATTTGGGGTTCATGGGGTCAAAGGTCAAGGGCAACACTTCTATTTCCCTCATATTTATGCAATGCCAGCAGGACTTTTTTTTTTTAACTTGGTGTATGCATGTATAACCCAAAATAGAGATTCTCTGGCAATTTCTTTCTTTTTTTTGGCCAAAAAGGTCAAAGATCAAAGATCAAGAGAAAGTGCTGAACTTGCTTCTTCCTCCATGTCTCGGAAGTGGCTCATGGCATCTTGAAACTTAGTACATATTTATGCATGTTCTGCCTGACAGTGATTCTCTTATGAATTTTAGGGTCAAAGGCCAGATGAAAATGGTAACAATTTATTACTCAATACAAAAATTGCACTTTTTCTCCATACCTTGAAAATTACTTAATGCATAAACTTATGAAAGGGCCAAAGTCAAGTTTAAGTCCTAAAATCCCCAAATACATGCTCTCTTATTCATCCAATGAGACCTAGGTCAAGGAAGGTGACCATTTTGAATTTTGAATGGAAACAATGTCATTATCGTTTTCAAATTCCCAGTAACAGGGCACTTAATCTTGTTGCTTTCGCGTGGCCTTTCTTTCTATAATATACAAGAAGTAAATTTGTTATTGCTTTCAGCAATAACAAATTTGGGCCCGTTTATTTATATCATGACGAACCTCCGGAATAACGGACCTTTGGGGAAAAAAATGAACCTTCGGAATAGTAAACTGTGACCAATATTATTATATTGTACAAGCTTTAACGCCGACATCTATTAACCTACTATATTACTACTTTCACTCTTTGAAAGGAAAAAACCAACGACACAACAGGAATGGAAACAATGTCATTATCGTTTTCAAATTCCCAGTAACAGGGCATTTAATCTTGTTACTTTCGCGTGGCCTTTCTTTCTATAATATACAAGAAGTAAATTTGTTATTGCTTTCAGCAATAACTAATTTGGGCCCGTTTATCTATATCATGACGAACCTCCGGAATAAAGAACCTTTGGGGGAAAAAAATGAACCTTCGGAATAATAAACTGTGACCAATATTGTTATATTGTACAAGCTTTAACGCCGACATCTATTAACCTACTACTACTTTCACTCTTTGACAATACACCGTTTGAAAGGAAACACGCCAACAACAAACGACACAACAGGAATGGAAACAATGTCATTATTGTTTTCAAATTCCCAGTATCAGAGCATTAATCTTGTTACTTTCGCGTGGCCATTCTTTCTATAATATACAAGAAGTAAATTTGTTATTGCTTTCAGCCGGCAGCATACATTGTAGCTTTCGATGGTTTGTGATATCATTGGAATTAAAACATTGAGCTCTCCATAGCTGACAATTGTAAAGTAGTAGCCCGCCAAAGTTGGATTACCTTTTTTTTGATACGCACTGTATAACCTGAAAAAAAAAAACAGATTTATTGGGTTTTTATCAATTGTACATTATAGCCACTCATATAATGATGTATTGTTTGAGTTAGTCTTCGTACACTACTTAATTACCAACTGCTAATAATAGTCGTAATCTTCGTTGTAATATTAAACTAGAAATGTCGCTATGACGACTGGTATGCCTCCGCCATAATGCATGATTCTCCTAATAGGTCTATAGTACATGTGGACAATGTGTGATTACATTTTCACAAAACTGGCAAAATATTGTAATGGCATGTTTGTCACAAATGTGTTGAATGGTCACCTTCCTTGACCTAGGTTTAATTGGATGAATAGGAGAGCATGTATTTCACTTGATCTTTGACCTTTGACCTATCGTAGATTTTTTTTTTTGGGGGGGGGGGGGTGCACGGGGACCATTTCTGAAGAATTTATGATGTAACTAAACCCAGTATGGGCCGACATGAACTACACAGATACTTCCCTTCATTTTGTTATGAAAAAATAAGATAGCCATGTTTCATTTTAAACTCTGAAAGGCCATTTAACAAGTTCTTTATTTCTTAGGGCTTTTAGCATAAGATTCTTCTTTTTTTTCACTTTAATCTTCCAATAAGAGGAAACTGTCACGTAAATGTTTTTCTTTAACTTTTTAATATCAGATAAGTTGTGATTAATTTCACGTTCTTGGAGGGAATCCAAAAAGACAAGAAACTGTTCATATGGGAAGCTTAATGGATTGAGTTTGGTAACACAGAATAGAAAAAAAAAAACATTTTTATTTCATATAAGGAATAGAAAGTGTAATTTTTCTTTCTTTCTTCGCCGATTTCGATGAGATTTGATCAATAGATAGCAGTGATCTACAACAAACCCCACACACAGAACCTACGCAATTGCGCGCGGAGACATTATAACCCTTAGATATTGCTGTAAAACCTATTGAACCATATCCCCTTTAATGTCGTGTAACTTTTAAAGGAATTGATGTATTGGAAAGCCGTTTTCACATGATAATAGCTATGTTTGGGGGATAATTATAGGAAAATTCAAATGTTGTTTGTAAATGCATATTAAATGTATGGAAAAGAACACTATAACCAAATTCCGGATCTTTTTAGAAAAATGCTAAAAAACATAATTCCTTCCTTAATATTTCATGACATCATCTATTTATCACATCAAATGGGGTATCAGCTTGTAGGAAATTTAATTCTCTTCAAAATGATACCATTTTTATGGTAATTTGTTATTCCTAACTAAAGTTATTCAAAAATAATCCGTCTCCTAGCAACGGGCGGCGCCCATCTTAGAAATATGCAAATTAGACGCGCGCGCAACCTTTTTTTCCACTGGCGACAACCGGATTCGGATCATACAGGTTCTGACGATCTTCGAACATATCGTAGAATTTTGTTTTAGGGGGGGTGCACGGGGACCCTTTCTGGCTGCTAGACTACATGGACTGTGGGCAATTTGTACAACGCTATGGGGTTTTCTGTTCCAATTAGTACTCAAAGCACACAGAATATAGAATTTATGCAAAGCCAATTAGTATCAACAATTAATTTTGTTAATGTTTTGTGCAGGAGTTGGGGTTTCTCCTTCTCTACGTGTCCTGCTTTTGAATTCGTCTATGTTGGTACATGGGAATTTTCAGTTCCGCTTGTGTCGACAGACAATACAACAATGGAGTGGCTTCATTTATCTGATTAACTTTTTTCCATAATAACCATCATTAGACATAAGCCAGATTACAGTGGCGGATTCAGAGGGGGCGCACCGCGTGCGCGCCCCCTCTTTATTCGTTGTTAAAACAAAAGAAATAAAAAGGAAAAAAATAGATAAAACCCGGAAGTAGCACCAGAAATATTGTTTGTCCCCCCCCCCCCTCCTGTACGGAATTCCTGGATCCGCCCCTGAGATTATAAGTTTTGATTTTTAGTTGATGCGAAAACAATGTAAGACAAGCGGAAGGGCTGATACATAAGCAAGGCTTAATGTGCTGGTAGCCTTTTGGGCAACTATAGATGAATAGGGCATGAGGGTAAGATGCGTGACTGTAGAGGAGGAAGGCGAAAGGAGAGGAAAAACATTTAAAAGGATGACTAAAGATATATACAATATAAAATGAGATATATGCAGAATAGTTCTTTTCTAGTATTCTAGTTAGGATGTTTATTGTTCCATTTGAGACAGATTTCATGAATCATTTGTGAGATTATGTTACAGTGATGGCAAGGATTTGGATGATGTGGGCTCAGGTTCTTCCGCATTAAATGGGAAACACGACACCGCCTGCAATCACACTTAGAAAATCCCAGACACATTGCGTGTTCGTGGATGTAGATCGAGACGTGAATGTCAGACAAGCTGACCTCGGCTTTGGCGGGAAATTAGATGCACGAAGCATATTACAGCGCTCTCGGCAGGACACGTTATTACGACGATATGATGAAGCACGTGGCCACCTTTTTTTTTTCTAGACATTTGCTCGATCTCTCGACATTCGCAACGCCTCTTCATTAGTTAGTCATCTGAACAACATGTTTTGCTGTCACCTTTAGTTTTCGTTAATATAAATGTTTCTTTCTTTTTTTCTCCACATTTTCCTTGGCATGATTTGGGAAAACGTGCAAAACAACAGAATGCAAGAATAATTTTAGGCACGTTACAAATCACAATAGGTAATCATGTCATAAACAAAGGCTGTTATTATCAGAGTTTTTCAAATATTGCACTGATTCATCGTACCGAATGTGAATTGTACACGTTCTCATTTCAAATTACTAAAGACATCCCACGAGCTGACATGTGAACATCATTTGAAGACGTGATACCCCTAGTAAAATCGAATTGAGCAAAACTTGGTTTGTCCTCAGAATAATTGTTTCATCGTTCGTGACGCACGTTCACAAGGGATGCCGACCCTTAGACTATACTAGACTCTGTCTCTCCATACACACGAGCCACTTAAATTCACTTTGAAGAATGACCGCCACAAGGAATGCAAATGCTCGTTGTCATCGATTTTTAATTTTCAGTTTAATGACACGAAGCTGTCTAATAATACCGGTGTCCTCTGTTTAGGCCGAAAGCCCTTTGCGTTAAAGGGAAACAACGCCGAAGTATATTAATGTGTATTGAGTGAAAACAACAATATTAGAAAAACTCATCAGTGAAAGTTCGGAGAAAATATGACAATCAGTTCAAAAGTTATAACTTTTTACAGTTTCGGTGCCGTCACCGCTGGATATGGAGACTACTACGCTTCGTGACGTCATTGTGGACAACAATATTTGAATCGATTGTTCGATTTTCCTCAAACATTTACTTATGTGTTCTAGTAATATTGATGCTTTCACTCAATCCACATTTATATTTTGAGCTCTGGTTTCCTTTAAGTTTTACTCCACTCTCTTCAGTAGTTTGCTCAGGTCTCTTTTATCATGTTTATAGGAATCCTTGAAGTGGAATTTACCTACACGACGTTACTAAACGAATTACGCTCTGTATTATGTATGATTTCAGTCAAAGTATCTATTCTTATTACCCCCTTTTGTTAACATGTAGAGAAATAATCTTCAGCTGTTGAAGATGTGTGGAACTTAATGCATGCTGTTCTGTACTGGACTGCATTGTGGACTTTACAGGTGTCTTCGTATAGGCGGGGGCGAAGGAACAACCCAACTCTCCCATTTCCACTAGTGCAACTTTAAATTCCATATCGACTTTCACTTCCCTCCTCCACTATCCTCTTTCTAGGGTCCTCTTTCGCAAAACAACAATCCTTTCAAGGACTGCATATACCCATGGTGTTACCGCAAACCTCTCTTCCTTATAACCCAGCTCAGTTTCCCTAGACATTTATAACGTCTCATTTCAAATTCATAATAATAATACTGAGAAAAAAAAAAAACATGTTCGTCAGAGCTCGTCTGAGGTTTTCTCAATATCCCTTCCCAGAATAGACGACAGGTAATAAAGTTTTCATCAAGAAAGAAATGGAGGTATAAAGAGCCCGCTGGACAAGGCTTGTTTTCCCGCCTGATTATGACAGCTGCAAAAACTGCAGCGCATCCCAACATCTAGGTCAAGTACGTACGTTATCATATCACACACAGTGCGATGGACTGATACTGTTGCAGAGATACTCTCCCTTCTTTACGACTCAGACTAAATAATCATACGGCGAGAATGGTGAAAATGATATCAAAATTTACCTAGAAAACTTCATTTATAAATTCAAATGTGAAATAAGGAAAAAATAGATTTCATCGTCGACGAAATATCAATCATCCCAGAGTTGCTCAGTCATTAACGTCGTCTATTATAGCTAAGATGCACGAAAACAGGAAAAGCCTTTGGCTATCTCATTTATCATATCAAGAGTACTGTCTGTGTTTTTGCATTTTAAAGGCATTTGGTGCAGCTCATTAAAACATTAAGAATAATCATTTAAAAAATCGCTTTGTAGCTCTTAGGGCGGACATACGTGAATGCATACTTTACTGCTTCATAATAGGCTCCGGTGGCTTCGTGAAAACTTCCCGCTTTCGCTTGATAAAACTCGCAGCCTACACAATGAGTGAAATCACCCCCTGGTGTATATTATAACATGTCATAAACCAATGCTCAAACTGACTGCAGTGAAGGAAGAAAAACCAAACAAATGGATCATTAAAACCTGAATTAAAGAAAAAGTTAGGGAATCATAATTATGGTTTTTTAGATGTTTTCACACAAAAAATGCTTGTATCTGGGCCGGCGCAAACGGGGGTGGGGTCAAAAGAGACAGCCAAAAGTGTGGAGAATTTTTTTATAGCTTTTTTTTTCTTTCGGCCGATTTTGGGAGGTAAGTGGCAGCAAAAACAATTAAGACCTTTTTTTTTGTGCTTGTCAACCGATTTTGGTACACAAGTGGCAGCAAAATGTCCCCCCCCCCCCCGCCATTGTCGGTCCCCTCATTTTGAAAAACGTAGTGCAGCCCCTGATTGTTCATCATGTTATTTTAGTCACAGTATGCAAGTTAGATTTGGTGATGTTTTCATGGTCTCATCAATCTTTAATGCGCACAATATTTTTCTCTTAGTTTGACTTGTGCATGGACATGGATTTATTTGGGGGGGGGGAGTGAGTACAGTCTGTTATGTGTGAGACTGATGGGCTGCAGATGCTGAAAGGAACGAATTCATTATATTCTTTTCTGTACAAACAAATGGGAAAGTGGTCAGCCGATAACATCATTACCCATTCTCACTTGTATAATATTGATCGCGAAGGGTGTCACTGCGCTGAGAAAACATGAATGAAAATTTGACACAACTTTCCTGTTTTCTGTTTGAATCTTTCACTGTTTGTTCAACTGATTCAATCTGTATTTGTGTGAGTCAACTTCAATATAATTCGATTTCACATAAACCACGGTCAGGCCAGCTTAAAGGTCTCCTGTATTCAATATCCTTGTTGACTATACTGCCGATGAGAACGCTCTAAACATGACTTCTCTGCCATTCATGATGTCATCTATTAGTAACTCAGCTGAATTAAGCATCAAATGACAAACCACCAAACCATGCAATGACCAATGCACAAACTCACAACAGCAAGACAGAGCTCAAGGCATAACAGCTCAGAAACTGTCAATGATTATAATCATCACTGTTATGTGAAAAGAAAATGTTGAAGGGTCGAGTTAGAGCAAGAAAGGTTAGAATCGTTTTGTGTATATGAAACGTGCCTTACTCTTGTAAGCTACACCTGGTAAAGGAAAGGTGCATACTATTTAGTGTTGCTATGATTATTTCAGCTGACTTTACTCTAGCTGATGACATCACGAAAAGTAAGAAGGATTTTTCTTTGTTTTATGATGGGTGGGACTTAGTGAATTTAGACATAAAGGTAAAGATAAGCGATTACTGATGCTTGATAACACACACACACACACACACACACACACACACACACATATACATGTATATATATATTTTTTTTTTTTTCGAACGACTTACTGAAGTTGTGATGAAAGGGTCTAATGGCTGGTCTAGAGCAATTACCCCCTTGGGCAATTTAACCCAGCCCCTTCCCATGACCCTATAGTAACGCTAATCCTAATCCTTAAACTAATCCCTGCCCTAACAAAAACTAATCTAACTCTGAAAATCCTAATCTAACTCTAAGTCAAATCTTTACTCTAACCTCATCACTAACCAGTATTTAACCGGGGGTAACTGCCCTGATACGCGACCGACGTCAGCTGAAGTCATCGTGGATAGGGACTTCCCCGAACCGTGAACTGGACGTCACAGGACCATTGATCGATGAGGGCGTCCTGTCAGCGAGATCGAAAGGCTCCAACATACTTTTACAGACCCGTATAAGCTTTGGGTGGTGGTGGTGGTGGTGGTGGTGGTGGTGGTGGTGTGTGTGTGTGTGTGTGTGCGTGTGTATGTGTGTGTGTGTTTGTGTTTGTGTGTGTATGTGTGTGTGTGTGTGTGTGTGTGTGTGTGTGTGTGTGTGTGTGTGTGAGTGTGTGTGCGTGTGTGTGTGTGTGTGTTTATTAATGTTTACTTCAGCCATAACTTGAGGGCTTCAGTATGCCTAACAATCATGACAATAGTTAATTTATGCACGGACATATGACACACAACTTATTGCACAACCAATTCAATCATCTTTTTTTTTTGAAGCCTCCCCCCCCCCCCCCCAAGGTCGACATAAGTTACAGTGTTTAGAATAATATGAAAGAGTAACGGCTGGCAAACAATGGCAGCCAGTTTATACACATAAAGATGATCACGAAAATATTACGGCAAAATAGCGAAAATAAGGAGCAAATAAAAAAACAAAAACAGCATCAGCAAAGTAATGATATTAGAATAAATACGGGGTAGCGGTATATAGCGGGCAAGCATACGCAGAGGAATATGATTACAGATGAAGACAATAACGTAGTGGTATTTCAACTGATACAAAAACAATTCATAATGAAAATGAAAAGTAAGGACTCATAACAACTCAAAGTCTGTCATCTTTGTTAAGAACAACATCAGACTATTCTGTCTCATCGCTTCATTTTGAAATGAAAATATTATCATCTTGATTATGAAGCGCAATGCAGCCAAATATGTCAGTGCACGCGTGCCCGTATGAATGGCGTGACAAAACAGGATATTTTGTTGATTTTTTAGTATGTATTTTGGTATTGGGGAGGAAAAAGAATAGTGAAAAGGGAGATTTCTAGAGAAAGGGAGGGAGAGAGAAAAATCTTCGCGAAGGAAAATCATCAACATGAAGGCCAACGACTACGCAGTAGCTGCTTTAATAATGTATTTTGTGTGGCAAGAGCGGTAATTGATTACGTGCGACGTGTCATGATAGAAATGTCTCCCGCGCTGAATGCCTGCTCTAATTGACAACCACTGACTGCAATAACATCGCACGAACGCGATGTACGACAAACATGTTGTGTTGAGGGCATTTCCACGTTCGTCCACATGTACATCCGGCGAACGAGAACGTTGTGTGAATTAATCACTTTCTTTAGAATTCGTGGATATCACGAAGAGTCATAGCTTGAGCCCCAATTAGATGAAAGCGTTTCTATGGCAACCAGATTACAAACTTTCTATGATGCCAGTGTTGACTCATGATATGATTCCTTGTAATAGAACTGGTTATCCTAATGATCTTCTGCCATTTTATTTTAAGAAGCAGAAGTCATCACCAAGTCAGAGGGTGTGGTAAATCAAGATCTGAGAAAATGTTACCATACTGCCAACAGAGAAAGATATGAGGAAGTACATGTACATGTGTTGCGTATACTTCCTCATTATTTTCGTTCAATTCAATAGTTTATTTATTTCCATCATCAAAAAGAAAAGAAAAGAAAAAGTTTACATAATCCAAAGTGATACAATTTTTTTCATTTCTCTTACACTCGTCTGATAAAGGATTTTATTGAAAAAAAATACAATATAAAGAATATACACGAATGATGTAAAAAAGAAACAATGCACTTTGCCATGGCAACAAAAATAGTAAATAATCACAATGATGGAAAACAGTGTTCCACTAAAAAGCCAAGCTTGTAAGACGTGGAACACTGGAACAAAACAACGACAGCATCAATTTGTTATACCAATAAAACATATTCATTATAAATTCTTCTATATACTATTGTACATTTTACTCATTGATATATGATGCTGATACTATGAACAATACTTTTATACTAGGATTTTAGAATGCAAACGTATAAACTATGTAACATATCACATTTTTTTTCGTTATGGGCTTAGGTGATTGTATGTGTGTGTGTGTGCTTTATTAAATGTCCATGCAAACTTGGCCGAAAGATCGATGCTCGGATAGCACGAAAACACTGCTATATGAGATATATATATATATATATATATATATATATATATATATATATATATATATATATATATATGCATACATACATACATATATGATATAATACAATATAGTACCAGACGTATAAAAATTACCAAAAAAAAAAAATCACTCATTTTAAGACACGCGCACAGCACACACATAGACACACACATGCACAACAAAATACACGCGGTATCATGCATACATGCCAACGTATCTATTCTGTAGGTATACTCAGAGAGGGAGAGGGAGAGAGAGAGATGTATTACTAAAGTCGATCTATCTATACTACTGACTGTTGACACTCCCCCCCCCAAAAAAAAAAACAACAACAACAACAACAACAAAACACCAAAACAAAACAAAACAAAACAAAACAAAATAAAACAAAACAAAACAAAACAAAACAAAACAAAAACAAAACAAAAGACAAAAAACCAAGAAAACAAACAACACAACCGTACTCACACAAGACACATTTGCCATATCCATCGTATTGTTATAGTCGGATACGAAAAATTGTTGGCAGGTTGACAAGCTCTTCCTCAATTAGATCGGACCTTTGTGTTTCCACAGTCAATGTCAGAACCTACAGGATAATGATTGTCTGTATGTAACAAACATGCTCGTCTAGCTTCGAGACACTAAGTTTTCAATCACAGTAGAAAACATTTTAAACTGCAAAAATTTCCAAATAGTAATACAAAATTCCAGCACTTTAGAAAAAAATAAGGGCTATGATATATTGGTGCATTCTGATAACATGGGGGAGGGGGAATGAACTAAAGCTATATGCCAGTTTTCAGATCAGATTCTTTTATTCATAGCCAAAGGTACTCATATTTGTGTGTCTCAAGCCTTATGCACTGATCAATGTCATAATTATGGCACCCCATGAAGATTACTTGTCGTCAATATGCTAAGCCTCTCCAGCGAGCGAATGCAAACGGTACTAGTAAACATAAAAAAAGAATTCACACAACATGAGAAAGAGGTTAAAGGGGATGGCTAGTAACTGATCAGTGGGAATCAGTGGGGATGCTGGAGGATGATTGTTTCAATCCTTGTGGGATTCATTTAAGAGTACATTATATATCTATTCTTGTGTGAAAATTATTTGCTTCAGAATGGTCTCATATTCAAGTAATGTGCAGTGTAATGTGTCCAGGTAAGCGTCCCTGGTCAGTGACGGGGCATTAATCTGCACATAACTTGAATATGAGACCGTTCTGAAGCAAATAATTTTCACACAACAGTAGACATATAATGTACTCTTAAATGAATCCCACAAGGATTGGAACAATCATCCCTCAGCATTCCCACTGATTCCCACTGATCGGTTACTAGCCATCCCCTTTAAAGTTGGCGGTTTGCTATAAGCAAAGTTCCTTTCACCAAAACTGAGTAGCTCAAATGACTTCAGTCCACCAAGACTTTCCATCCATCGGCTGAATGGAGGCACATAAAGCATTGCCAAGGGAATGAAAACTGACTAAAAAAGAATATATCATACCAGGTAGGCCTACAGTTATTGGTTATCGCCGTCAACGCAAAAACGCGTCAAAGTGCATTAAACTCTCACCTCAAGAGCGATAGTTAAACTTTGATGGCGCTTTTCACCCTTGATGCTGCAGCGCTGCTTTTTTTTTTTTTTTCCCATCCTTTCTTTTTCTCGCCAAAATATTCTTCGGAAGATGTTAATTGGCAGGAGAAGAGTTGTGTCAGATTTAATTTTAGTGACATGAATGGGGCAAGGAGTGTGAAACGATACAGTGTAACACACCTGCAGTACTACTGCAGAAAATATATTTACCGTGTTGATCTTTATTTGTATAAGCAGAATCTCATCTACGTGTATATCACGTGTGGTTAATATTGTGACCATAAGATATGTATTTGAAATGTCTTTTTTTTTTCAGGGGGCCAATCAAATTTTAAGATTTATCCTGATAATTTGCAAATCAGTGTGCTTTCTTTCTTTCAAGATTTGTTTCTCCGCGTAGCGAAATATTCAGAAAAATTATAAATTCTAAAGAGCACCTTAAGCCAGTCTGACGTCCTTCCGCCGTGTATAGTACGCTGACATTTTCATTTTGATCGTATATTGAAGCTATAGACATTCAAGTTCAGTAAGAGGACCCATCGGTGAAGGAACGGCGTAAGAGCCGCCAATGGCTTATATCACTCTGAATATAACGTCTGGCCAATAACACAATCACCAGCAAATTCCTCTTCATGTGTCGTTGATGAAACGATATTGGCCTGCGAGTTTAATGAAAGGGCGCGATATATCGGAACGCGTTTCGACTTTAACACATGAAGAGCCAGTCAGCCAGTGCTATTAGATTTGGGTATGTGATGAAACTTTTGTGGGAACTTTTCCAAATATTTGTCACATTCTATTGCATTTAAGGTTTGTTGAACATTGGAGCGTGCTCCCCGTGACATTTCACTCTGAAATAACAACAGGCGAAAATAGAAACAGCGAACTACAGGGGATGTTTGAGCAAATGCGCACAATATAACCAAGAAAGTTATGACGGTTAAGCTGTAATTCATCTACACTGTTTGCTTATTGGAATCTCAAAGCGAAGAACCTTCAATTTCACATCAGAGCAAGCTTGCAAACGTAAAAAAAAGTATCCCCCTTACTTCACTCAAAGTGCTATAATATCATATGACTACAGCGAAATGTGAGATGTTCGGTGGTTGTCATGTTCAGTGTCTCCTCATACCATACTTCTCAGGCATCTAAAGGAAAAAATGTCAAATCGAAGAATATTCGTGTATACCATCAACACTTTAAGTTTGCACACTTTATACACTCTTTGAGATTTAGACAATCACTTAATCACTAGAAAATCCTACGAAATGTCAAAAATGAATCATTCCAATTAGAGTACCATGTCAGCGTGAGTCATCTTTGGAAAAAAAAAGTCTATTATACGCTTTCATCATTTTCAAGAAAAAGAAGGAGAAGAGTAAGAAGGAGAAGTAGACGTGAATTTAGCCTTAACTTATGCAGATCTGGATAGATTACAGGAAGGTTAGGCATACTGCTATTACATGATGAGATTGTAAGGTTTTGTGAGATTCATGAGAAAGGTCACTAACTGTAAGCGAAGAATTCGCTTTGAATGTGTCATTACAGGGGAAGGGGGGGGGGGGGTTGGAAGGTAGGGTAGGGTAGGGTAGGGGGAGTGGGAGTGGATGGGGGAGGAGAGGGCGTAGATCAGAGAGGTATAATTCGGTGCTCTTTGTAAGTCAATGCTCATTAATTTAAACAATAGAGGCGTCTCATAAGTATATAGAGTATACACTATTCTCTGTCAAAATGTCAGTGGATTATTCAAGAAAACAAACACAAATCTTTATGCTAGCATCCGATTTCAAGTATTTGTTTAAACAAGAAGTTGTTCATGTGTGATTTAGTGCAACATCTGACTCAATCACATAATCTTATTAATCACTCTTTTCCAATAGTTCCGTATATTCATTGTGCATCTCGTTAAAATATATATGGTGATGTATGTGAAATCTTAATTATCATAGTCCAATGACACGCAATCTTCCGCCCGGTCGGTTTTCTTCACGGTAGATTCAATTTTTCAGATGACGAAGTTCGTTGATTGCCAGTCCATTCTACCATCAACCACCATGCCTTGTATTCTGCTCCATATCAACGTGATAGAGTCAAAACATGACTCTGGTTCTGCGACTGCAATTATGACAGGAAAAAAAAAATCAAAATAATGACAGAGTAATGCATAATGGGCAACAATAACGTGTATGTGACTTCATTACTATTCTGAAATTTTACTTGCATTTGTTTTAATATACAAATTTCACACCAAATTTCACTGACCCCCTTAAACAAAGTCGTCAAGATAAACGTATATGTATAGCACTATTTCTCTTGTGAATCTCCTTTGATTTGGCAAAATTTATTGGAAACTCTGACATTTTGAGCGGTAAAACAAGGTAAGATAGAAATGACAGTGTTCACCGCGATGCTGAACTATCGTGACACAGATCAGCCCCGCGTATCGTGCTAGGTTTGTGGGCTACTGCAGGCGCTGAGCTGCGATCTTTACAAACCCAATCTCAGAGAGGAGCAAACTTAATTTGAACTCTTCGATTTCAGGCACCGGGTATCAAAGACGGCACCATCGACCCGGGCGTGGGATGATTCATAATATAACGCAGTCTGGGAACCTCTGCGAGCAGAAGTCAGTACGTCTTGACTACTGGAATATAAGGAGAATGCTGCATAAAATGAGATAAATCAATAGATGGATAGATAGATAGATGGATAGATAGATAGATAGATAGATAGATAGATAGATAGATAGATAGATAGATAGATAAATAGATGAATAGATAGATACATGGATAGATAGATAAATAGATAAATAGATAGATGGATAGATGGATAGATAGATAGATGGATAGATGGATAGATGGATAGATGGATAAATAGATAGATGAATAGATCGATACATGGATATATATAGATAAATAGATAGATGGATAGATGGATAGATGGATAGATAGATAGATGGATAGATGGATAGATGGATAGATAGATAGATAGATGGATAGATGGATAGATAAATAGATAGATGAATAGATAGATACATGGATAGATAGATAAATAGATAGATGGATAGATGGATAGATAGATAGATGAATAGATGGATAGATAGATAGATGGATAGATAGATAGATGGATAGATAGATAGATAGATGGATAGATGGATAGATAAATAGATAGATGAATAGATAGATACATGGATAGATAGATAAATAGATAGATGGATAGATGGATAGATAGATAGATGGATAGATGGATAGATTGATAGATAGATAGATGGATAGATAAATAGATAGATGAATAGATAGATACATGGATAGATAGATAAATAGATAGATGGATAGATGGATAAATAGATAGATGAATAGATCGATACATGGATAGATAGATAAATAGATAGATGGATAGATGGATAGATGGATAGATAGATAGATGGATAGATGGATAGATGGATAGATGGATAGATAGATAGATAGATGGATAGATGGATAGATAAATAGATAGATGAATAGATAGATACATGGATAGATAAATAGATGGATAGATGGATAAATAAATAGATGAATAGATAGATACATGGATAGATAGGTAGATGGATAGATAGATAAATAAATAGATGGATAGATGGATAAATATATGAGAGGAGAGAGACAGACAGACAAACTGTGATGGGAGGAAGAGAGCGTGGTAGACATGGTAGATGATTATCAAGCCATATGTACTAATGTAGTTTAATCTGTGATAAACGCATTAGAAGATTTAGAAGTGTCCTCGCTTCTTTTTATTATCCCTCAGGTTTGATGATAAATGAATATTTCGTTTTACTCTGACAACATAAATATAGCATGTATGATCTACCACCTTTTGCCGCTATTCGAAATCATTGCAATAAGGATTTTCTCTGAAATGACGATGGCGATAATGGAGCACGCTGAAGTAGCTCATCAAACCAAACGGCGTCTGATGCGGGACTCTGATAGTAATGAAAATCAGAATTGTAACACGCAGGCTTCATCATCGTGATCTAAATGATAATCAACTTACGTCGGTTCTTAAACTTCATTAAACAAAAAATGCATGTTTATACTCGTATTCAATGAAACTTACCCAAAACACAGTAATTCCCTCTAAATTGTATAGAAGGAAAGCATTCCCAAACTTTACATTGATTTTTTAGATTCTGGTGTTTTGATTTTTTCATTTTTTTTTTTCACACGGCTTTTTGTTGTACGCACAGTCCTTTGTAATTACAGATTTGATGTCATTCGCGCTGTCATCATCTCAACCATAAACATCATCGTTACCCTCATGACCCTCCACCATCAACATCTTTCTCCTTTAAGACAGATACTGTACATAAGATACTGCTGAAAAGCGATCAAGTATACTATATGGTATGTGGATTGTGCAGAGTACAGTAACACTTGTTCTGTATTGTGACGTAGACGCACTTGTCTGCTCCTCTTTTGTATTGTGACGTGTTGGGTCAAAAAAAGAAAGAAAGAAGAAGATAAACTTGCAGAAAAAAAAAGAAATCAGTGAAGTCATAACCAGCAAGGTGACAAGATCACAGTATCTTGCATGGACAATCTTGTATCTGGATTCGGAGTTGATTCGTATACCATCGAACGACCGTACATCCATCCGTCCATCAATGAGCTGCTTTAAAAGTAGGTCCTATGATGATACGTGTGATGAAACCTCCTCATCGATATCTTTCTAGTACCCCGGTCCTATCTGCGATGGCTCACTTGAGGCGAACCTGTGCCTGTCCGTCCTTCTGACTGTTTGGCGATGTCTGGCATCACTTTACTAGTCAGACATATCCACTTTCCAAGGCGGATTAACCTTGACATCTAAACCTCCTCTTCAGACCTCGACCATAAGCCTCAGCAGGTCTTCCAGTGATGGCATCAGACAACGTCGGAGGGGAGAAAAAAAAAACCTCCTAGGCCTCTTCAGCTGATACTAATTTCCGTCAGCAATCAATGATGGCAGGTCGGAGTGTGCGTCGCTGTGTGCGTGTGTCTCAATCGGAGGCCGAAGAAGCCTGTGAAGTACGCGTTATGAATGACAATGTCATTTTATTCAGGGCTAATGAATATAGGTGGCCATGATCAGTCCCTGATAGGGGCTGGGAGCTTTTTCTGTTTCGTTTTGTGTGACTGTTATTGTTACCGCGAATTAATGGCTACATATTACTTCACCTCCTTGTAAACTCATAATCAAAGTTAAGCCCCACTTGACAAGAATCATCCCTATTATAGCCGAACAGGTTATTAATATTAACTTGGTCCAACATGAACTAACAACTGCGGAAAAATACTGGAAAGAGCTGAATGTTTTCAATATTCTTTTGCAGAATTACGTGTTTTCTGTTCATTGTCGAGAGTAGGCAAGTTAATCTCCCCCCCCCCCCTACTACTACTACTACTACTGGGGGGGGGGGGGGGATACTGTCAATATGTTGGTTGTTTTTTCTTCTTTTCGTAGTTCGATATCCAATATTGATTGAGTCAAGGTTGTGGGGTATATACAGTACGTAGTTTCTAAGGTGCGGGTGAAGATTAAAACCTCTTGAACGATGGGTTAAAAAGTGGGGTTAATGGAGGAGGTAAGTTCTGGCACTACTGAAGTATTGAATATTCATTCGTTGCACTCTCCCAGGACTATCGCTCTATCCTCCCGGAAAGTTTGTGGCCAACTTTCTGCGGAAGTGTCCCATCTCATCCCCAGATGAGGGAGATATTATAATGATATGATGATAATATGGTTAGCCAATGCAGCGATAAACACTGCAAAATTCATTTCATATAGCGCTATGTGAAATATGTGATACAGAAGTTACATAACTTGACCACGAATACCTAGCTACGAATAGATCTAAATCAACAAGGACAACTGATCGGCAGTTTCTTGTAATGAGTATGATAATTACTTGTACAATGATAATCCCTTCATGGCCATCTTAGCAATATCAGCAACGCTAAGGGAAGAGTTGTTTTTTTTATTTATTTTTTAGTAAATTAAATAGAATACTGACAGTATAGGAGTTCAAGCAGCCTAGTATCACTTCCATCACTCCCAGTATAATTTTCATCACTATTGATATTGATACTATTTCATGGTGGAGTTCAATCTAATAGACTTTTTATTCGCACCAGCGGGGCATATTCGTGGGTAATCGACTTAAAAGCGAGAGTTGAGTATAATTAAGTTTTTTTTTAACATACACTTCATTTGATGAATAATTCGAGTAGGGTTCTCTACATTTCAGAATACATGGAAAATATGAAAAGTTGATATATATCCGTGCTAGTAAAATGGCAATTGTCGTGACATTTCAATTGATTGATGAAGATGTTTACAGTCAGCAGCGTCTGTGCGCCTTTAACACTAAGCCCTCTCTCGGCGCTCCATTTCGTAGTCCGAGAAAAGAATGGTATCCATTTCCACAACTTGTCTTTCGCCAGCAGATTACATGGACAGCGTCCATTACGCTAATACTGTGTCGAATCGGCCCGGAGAGACAGAGGGAAATAGACGTATAATAAGGGTGAAAACAGAAAAGAAGGGGGAAAGAGCATTCTGCATGAGAACCCAAGGAGTGTTTTGTCTACAAGGATTTGGCAATCATTGTACGTCGAACCCATTTTATTTCTCAGTAAAACCATGCAGCAAGAGCGAAAATTTTAAGAGGAAAAAGGTCGAGAAATACCGGAGAGAAAAGGGAGAAAACAATCAGAGCGGGGATGGGGATAGGTATAATGATAAACCGAGCGGCTGGGAAATAAAATGAATAGATGAAAATATGCATGGGGAAAACGCACACACATACACGACACATATTTACCCAAATACGATTTATATCATTATCATTTACAAACTGATTAGTATTTCATATTATATTATATGATGTAAATCATATCATATTATAATGAATCATATCGCATCACATCACATCACATCACATCACATCACATCACATCACATCACATCACATCACATCACATCATATCATATCATATCATATCATATCATATCATATCATATCATACCATACCATAATTGGATCAAGAATCCCCCAAGACCTAGGTAATCATATGTCAATCGTAAGATAATCAAAAGAATGTACTCATTCAAAGGACGGAGACATTCCATTTTATGATTCTTTCCACAAATTGGAGCTGAAATAAAAACAGAAAATACGCGTTTTCCACAGAATGCACACCCATGAATATGCAAATGCATATGCCTTTATATCCCTTACCTATCCTCCGCTTCCTTTATAACGTATATTATATACACCAAGTTCCTTTGCCTCTTCGAGTACGTGAGCGATGGCAAAAGCGCCCGCATTAGGTCGAGCAGTGGAGCGTCAAGGGCATGGGGACTGCACTTGACTTGTGATGAGTGAACTGCTCCGCGGCGCACGGAGCACGGCACGAATGATTGCTGGGTAAAACGAACATTTCACTTTCCCCGCGAAATCCATAAGATGGTATCGTCTGCTTGCTGTCGATGTGATCACCGTCTATAAATTCCAACGCGCATACAGGGGCTCTTCCTGGTCGCTTCGCGGTTGGTGGCAAATTTGCTAGAGGTCGTATCTTCGCATCGTCTGCTCGGAGTGGGTGAGTGGCATGGTCAGGAGGGACCTGCAAGTACGGAAAGTGTTCAACTTTCGGAATCCTAAGACATATTGGCAGACACCGCATCAACTTGCATAGGGTTCATGAGGAACACGGCTCACCAACGATCGGCCGAGATAGAATCTTGTTGGAATACAGTGTGACACCTGGACATTTTTGCCGGAGCACTCTTCTATCCGTTGGATTTATTTTTATTGCAAGCGGTAAAATCAATATCGCAATTTCTTTAAAATTTGGTTACTTTCTCCGGACCGGTCACGGAGGGACTTTGGGCTTGGACGTATCATCTCATATAGTGAAGGTTAGTGGTTAATTAATGTACTTTAAAAAAAGATATATCTCACACATGGTGAACACGTATCTGCTCAAGAGGCAAAGTATTGCAGCAAGTAATTCACGGACCCTGACACAGCTTGACGACAACATTATGCCCCCTCGCTATAGGCATATATATATATATATATATATATATATATATATATATATATATACATATATATATATATGTATATATATATATATATATATATATATGTATATATATATATATATATATATATATATATATATATATATATTATAACCAAAGATAAGAAATATATGGGTCTTGTATGCCGTAAGAGTTCTGCAGTAGGTAACTTTCGTCCTCTAGCTGCATATCATATTTTACTACGACGAGCAAATCAACGATTGTCAGCCACCTAACCAAGTCAGTCAACAATGGCTATTTTAGCTAGCCGCATGGTACCTAAATAGACAAGGCCGTACTCAGGAAATATCAGGGAAGGGGGGGGGGGGGAGAGAGTGGGCAAATACACTTTCCTTTCGTATTCCTTGAATATGAAATATTCTATACTATGTTCATATTAACCTTATTGGATGTTCATCCTTATGCAAACTTCCATTCAGCATCGCTATCTCTCTCTTTCTTTTCTCTCTCCTCGTCAGTACCAGCCAACAAACCCTTGCCAAATTTTACAAGAAGTTTTATAAAATGTAAATCACGTTCCCACTATTACAAACGGAGTTGCCAAGTGTTGTCTCAAATTATTCTTTGCTATCGCGACCAGAGAAAACAAACTAAAACCTGTCCACAACAGATTTGTGTTTTTCATTTTTTTTTAATTCTTTTCAATAGGGTGCCTGTGTAGGACGCTTACCACTCTAGCCGAAATAGCCTCTTTTAACTTTTGCGTTCAACAAGCCTAATATGAAACTCATGACAACAATGATGTTCGGGCCGGTATAAGTAAATGAAAGTTAATCAGATTTGAAATTTTAAGGTCTTACATGTTTTACCAAAATAATAAAGTTTTTACCCTAAACACACATGGAAATAAGATTGGTTGATAACGTCACCGATAATTAAGGCTCGCAGTGCACTGACATACAATAAACTCTCAGCTTTTAACGAAATCAAGAAACAAAAATACGTATTTTCTATCGAGCTACTGCTGGGGTCTACGTAGGCCGTACTCGTCGTTAATTATACAATGATGGCTAATAATTCTTCAGGTATATACTTTAAACCTATACCATATTTACCATTCTCTTTCTTTAACCTTGTTAAAGTCATTGAAATCATCTCGAATACGTAGCTGAATTTCACTTTGAAAGGAAAAATTATATTTATCATTTAAGGCACAGTTGAAATGATTTCTCGGAAATGCATCTATAGATCAATGATATTTGACAGACATCACTTCTTAACTTCATTATATTTGTAACTGAAAAAGAGCATTATTTCATTTACGGCGATGTTATCTTTTTTTACTTTCTTTCCTTTCGCTGTATAAGATAATTCAACACATTTCTTTTTTTAATGAACGCCTTGTATTCTTCAAAGCCAATCTAGCATTACATTAGGATGCAAGAGTTGTGTAATTGTGTAATTGCCGAGGAAATTGAAACTTCGTCGCCATTATTTCGTACTTCAAGTTCATACTCTCAGACTTGCACAAATTAAAATAGCGGCCGATATCTGCAAGAATATTCGTCATGATCAGGATTGAAGGAGGCAAATCACATCCTGAAGTAAAAGGAGCAGCAAGAGAGAGAAGAGGAATAAAATATATGAGATATTTTGATGTGACTCCAGATTCCGTTGTAGGTTTTGTAAATCAATCGATATCTAATAAATGTAAAGACGATTATATTGTCTACTTTATTATGTCAAATATTGTCAAAGTGAATACTTTACAATATACCGTTGAAAAAAAAACCCACAACCAACAACCCTAGTAGATCCACATTATATCATCACATGCGTAGGCCTACTTCTCTCTTTAAAGATACTCGAGACTATTATACTATACCTTGTAGCATTCAGGAAGTCTCAACAGCAGTCTCCCAAACGCCATACCAGACAACCCAAGTCAACAAATTGAAAGAGGAATTTCAATTTGAAAAGGAATGTCGTGCAAATCGATAATATTTTCATAACTACAGAATACAACATCTCAGTTTTCACTTGGTCTCTGCCACGTACCAAGTCACGTATGTTGAACCCCACCCCCACCCCCTTATAGGTAATGGTGAAAGCAAACGGTGAATGGTGAAAGCAAAGTATATACTGTTTATGGGGATTTCGTTTTTAACTGTTTGAATTTCGAAACTGAGGCGTTCAAGCGTTTTTAAAGTTTGGCTTGTTCAAGGTTTGTCCAACCTGTGAGGTGGAAGAGAGGTCTCTCCTCCACATCCCTGGTGTAACAACACGCCTGATGACAGTAGGTAGTACTGCGTGTGGCTGCGTTTGATGGTTTGATCATGGACCCTATCACAAGGGGCCATGGTTTGATGGAGAGAACGTTCTGTCATGTTGATGTCAAGGCGAATCGGTATAAAAGGATTTATTTCTACTTCCTATATCACCCGATGCCGAGTTCATCCCGATGGCTCGGGGATGACTTAGCAGCTAGCACCTTGAGCTCGTTGTCCGCTTGGCTTTAATTTCGTGCTACCAATAATGAAGCGACCGTGAGATTGTGTCATTTAGCGAACAATGTTAAGACTAATGGTGCACGTGGCAATGGACAAGCTATAGTGCTGCCTGATTGATTTGTTGTTGTTGTTGTTGTTGTTGTTGTTCTTGTTGTTGTTGTTAAACACAGGCCTACTCCTGCTTGGCCAGAGATAAATCCGAATATCCCATTAAATCCCCCCTCTCTCGCTCCCTCTAATTTTCTATCTCCCCGGTTCTCTCTTTTACCTTCTCTCTGTCTCTCTCGCAGAAATCTCGTTGTCTCAGTTTTCATCTATCTCTTACATACATGTGTATGAATACCTATATTATATCTTATTTACATATATATATTTATATACCGCTATCTATATATCTAAATCAGATACGTAATATGTATATTGATAAATTACAGAAGGAACAAAAGAGCGTACGTAAAACATTAATAGACTCCTACTTTAACTCCAAAGAGTGCCTTGATTATAATTTGCCTTGAATGTGCCTTCACCCAGCAAAGATCTCTACGAACTCTCGCCAAGAATATATTTCAGATCAAGATGAGAAGGAAATTAATTTCGTAGTCATTACGTCGATTTTTGCAGCATCCAGTTCCTCGTGGAAGCAATTGCTATTAACAATTACCCATTACCATCAGTACCACAAAACCAGAAATTAACTGGTAACTCCAGTATCGCGTGTATAATGAAGAATTGATAGATTCGCTCAACGCAGAATGGGAAGTATATTCACAAAATATTAGTATTTCTGTATACTGAGCAGCATTTCTATGACAAGGCAGCTTCGGATGTACCATGTTATGTACGTCATATATTTTTACCCAATTAAAAGATATGTGTATATACTTATCAGGCGTGCAAGTATAGAGAGTTAAATGTGTTACTGATGCAATTATGAGCGGCTGAATACATTCAATATAGATCTGCACATAAAGATCCATGGATTTAGTCTAAGTTATTCCAAAGGTTCGTAATTCCGAAAATGGAATAAGGTTCGTTATTCTGAAGGTCCGTTAATTCGAAAATGAAATAATCAAGGATAGTTGTTCCAAACGTTAGTTTATCCGAAAATGAGTAAAGGGTCGTTATTTCGAAGGTTCGTTAATTCGAAAATGAATAAAGGTTCGTTAATCCGAAAACGATATACGGCTCGTTATCCCAACAATGCCCGAAGGTTCATTAATTTGGAAATAAATATTAGGTTTGTTATCCCGAAAATGAAATAAACTTCATGTAGTGGTAAATACGGTGTTGCAGTTCAAAAGAAAAGGAAAAAAATGGTATGATTATTACTCAACGAAAATTGATTAAGCACATGCAAACACCGACACACACACCCACACAAATATGTATATAAACAAAAACAAATACACACGATAGACTTACTGACGACCCGAAATACAATTATGATTTGTAATTGTGTTATTGATGTAAAAAAAAAAAGAAGTATCTCTCCTCCTCATTTTGTACGCCACCCTTCCTCCTCTTCAACATTATCATCAGGATGAACCGTTTATCGCCATCGATTATCAACTTTTTAAAGAACGAGCCTTATTTCAATTTTTTGGATGGACGAACCATACTCCATTTTCCTATTAAAGAACCTTGTTTCATTTTCGGATGAACAAACCTTCGGAATAACGAACCTTATATCATTTTCAGATTAATGAACATTCGGATTAAGGAACCCTATTTCATTTTCGGATTAATGAACCCTTTTTCATTTTTGTAATAACGAACACTCTTAAATTTTCGGATTTAAGGAACCTCTTGATTAACGCCACAATGTTCGAATTAACGATCCCCTTTTCATTTTTGGAATTAGCGGTATAGGAAATTGTGTGTTTCAGAGTAACGAACTTTCGGAATAACGAACCTTTGGAATAGCGAACATCACCAAGACCCTTGTAACAAGTTCAACCCGAGCGTCATAGTCGTTCTACGTATGAAAGAGTAGACGTGTAGTTATGGTTATTATGCTGATAACGTGAATAGATGGTGTGTCAACTTTCAATGTCTGTGATTTCAAAACTTGTCAGATTCTCCTGACTGAGATCTATATCCACAAATAGACTAAGAAATACATAATAGAATTAGATTATCATTAGAATAACATGCTGTCAATATGCGTATCAAAATATCTATGGAGAAGCATTACCATGCTATTTCATCGTTTATCATAATCATTTTGGTTTATTCGTAACTGTCTAGGGAAAAAGTAAGTAGTGTAAATCAAGTCAATCACAGAATATAATATTCACATTCTTTGAGGCATAGACAATCATTTTTTTTTTCAATTCGTAAAAAAATCTTACACAACATCCGAGACACTTGTTTATACTATGTATGACAAGACAGCTCAGTATTGATTTCTTTTCTTTTTTTTTTTTCAAACGTGGGTACACTTTTGAAAAACGGCTTTATCGATGCAGCTGCAAAAGTAGCAATTGTTGTTATTGTATTTTTTTTTTCGCGTTTGTTGGGTCCGGGATCAGGAATGACGTGTCGATGTAGAGAGGGAAACGAGAGAAACGGAAAGACGAGTTTATACATACATTTATTTCCCATGTCGGTCAGTGTCCTCTGTTGAATGAAATAAAGTATATATATGCTGCCGAGGTCGATTTGTTGTCGTTCGTCAATATAGGAATGATTCTTGATATAGATGAAGATATTGGCTGTCTTAGATTTCACACGGCACTGCATGGATGATTTAGCAAAGATCAACAGATAGAGAAGAAGAGCAGACGGCCAGAAAGAAACAGAGAGGGAGAAAATTAGAGTAGAAAGGGGAGGAGAGAAAAAGACATATATATATATATATATATATATAATGTACATTTCAGTCTCTATATTGTAGAGAGGGAAAGAGGAGAGAGAGAGAGAGAGGGAGATGGGCGGAGATGGGCGGACATGCCCCGGTGGCGCACTTTAAAGCTGCGTTATATTCTGTTCATAAATTGCAGTCAGCCAATTGGGAATTTATCACAATTGGGTTGTATCCTATATACCTGTGATGGATTGAGTTATATTGCCTCGAGAGACGGAAATATTATGCCGTCTCCTGCGAAGACAGAAGTACGAAAACGCGCCTTTTTTATAGAGGGGGGGGGGGTGGGGGTGGGAGGGGCTGTCGTCGAATAGAAAAATTGATATGGCTTGCATAACATTTGGAGTTGAGTCATTCAAGCAAATTTTGTCATGCAGTTTCGACAGCGATTGAAAAAAATGGGGGGGGGGGGGGACAAAACTTGTGCCAGCAACGCCGTCTATGCCCCTCAGTGAGATGTGCATGTTCCCACGTTCCTCAACGCACCAAACCAACCGGCACGAGAGCGAACGTGAGAGTATTTTGTCATTACTTTCGGATGAGCACGTAATCACGTTGGATCCCAACTTTAATCAGCGTAACACATAGGGAGAGAAAAATTTCATAATCTTCCAATTTTATCGATTTAGACGTGTCTAAAGTCATAAATGCTTGATAAACATGGCTGTCGATTGTGACTGAGCTTTAGTGATGTTCATGTATATTTTATGTTTTACTTTATTGTGATATATGTGAGAAATATGAAAATAAATTGAAATGAAAAAAAAATGAAATGTTTGTTTATGAGTGTATGTGGATGTGTGTGTGTGTGTGTGTATGTGTGTGTGTGTGTGAACAGCACGAAAATATCTAATACGATGTCACGTGGTTTTCTTCATCATGCGACTTTGAGATTAGACACAACACCAGACCTAGACATGTATATGGAGATATGTCGCATCATGTGATGCTAAATTTTCATTGCTGAGATTCCGTGACGTCGACAAAGCGGAGGGAAACTTTTGAGAGCAAGAGAAAGGCGGCGTTAGCTGTGACCTTAAAATGACGTCAAGACGATTTGTCGTCAACCAGTTTGGAATTTCATGCTATGCTATTCAAATAAACGGGTACATGCTGTAATATTCTTTCGTTTCAGTGCCGTAATGTAAAACTCACCATAACATGTCTTTTTCCTATTATTTATTCATATCCCAACATTCAAATACATGAATCATAGGATATTGCATTCCATTTGGGAAGAAGAATAGAATATACATAATTTGCGGTGTACAGATTATATTGTATACCATTAAAATTCAGTGGAGGTGTCTACTGAGAAGTAAAGCTTGTAAAATGTAGACCCCCTGACGATTAGAAATTGAATGTGATATGAACATACTATGATTGAAACAAGCGAATTAGCAGATTTCATAAAGAAATGAAAACAACAGAGTACAACATCTCAGTTTTCACTTGGTCGCTGCCACGTACCAAGTCACGTATGTTGAACCCCACCCCCACCCCCTTATCGGTAATGGTGAAAGCAACTGGTGAATGGTGAAAGCAAAGTATACACTGTTTATGGGGCAATAACTGTTTGAATTTCGAGACTGAGGCGTTCAAGCGTTTTTAAAGTTTGGCTTGTTCAAGGTTTGTCCAACCTGTGAGGTGGAAGAGAGGTCTCTCCTCCACATCCCTGGTGTAACAACACGCCTGATGACAGTAGGTAGTACTGCGTGTGGCTGCGTTTGGTGGTTTGATCATGGACCCTATCACAAGGGGCCATGGTTTGATGAAGAGAACGTTCTGTCATGTTGATGTCAAGGCGAATCGGTATAAGAGGATTTATTTCTACATCTTTATGACGTATATGCCAGTTACCCCGAACTCTCAGTCATGTGGCTATATTGTCAGTCTTGCGTTTTGGTTTTGAATTAAAAAAAAACTCAGATTACAGGGAGGGAAAAAGAAGATCCGTATTTGGAGTAGTGTCTTTGTTGATATTGTAGTTTCATCATGAAAACAATCATTACCTAGTGTTCAGCACTAAAAGCTCTTGTATACCCTCGGGAGCAGTGATTTAAAAAAAATCAAGATATCACATTTGATGCATATGTGTAGGTCTGTTGTATAACAAAACATCCTACCATATAAAATTTTCCCAATGAAGTCTAAGATATAAGGAGATATCAGTATTTTCTCAATAAACCATAACTGTAGACGGTTTAGTCTGGAAACATTTTTATTATGCCTATATATTGCATTTATATTTTGTACATTTAACGATACTTAACATCGATTATACAGATTCATTTTTTTTTTGAACAGTGGTTGTTTCTATCCCTAACTCTCATTTTAGAACTATATCAAAGCAATAATGCTGGTTTTTTGTTTCATCTGCAAATGGTAAATTATGCCTTTAAGGTTTGCCCTGAGCAGTAAAGTCAAATTTTTAGAAGAAAAAATCCCATTAAAAATCCGTTAAAATTCACAACAGTTCGGAGTATAGTTTCGAGAATCCCCCACG
Organism: Diadema setosum; assembly: GCA_033980235.1. Classification (NCBI taxonomy): domain Eukaryota; kingdom Metazoa; phylum Echinodermata; class Echinoidea; order Diadematoida; family Diadematidae; genus Diadema; species Diadema setosum. The sequence continues at coordinate 6,303,810 of CM067075.1, forward strand.
ATACCACCACGTGCTCCCTGAATTTTTGTATAAGACTTTTGTATATATCAATTTAAACCTGCAAAGCATCGCCATACCTCAAAACTCTGTTATATTTTGTTGCAAGTCCCTTAGAACTCTCATCTAATGAACTGGTATGGTGCCATATTTTTGAGTCCGAGTAATTGGACTCGTAATGGTGATCTTCGCCAGATTCAGTCTGACAGTAGCTATACACGAAGGGGAGTCTGGCGCAATAACTGGGATATGCCATCTAATATTTCGATGGTTTAACGTCTGACAACTTTAAAGGGACTGTGCAGTATAATGGATATTGACTTGTGCTGATTCCTGATACCCTCAACATCACTTATCATAGTCAAATGAATATCTAAATACGTGTCATATATTTCATAATAATTTTCCTACTATTTTTCTTTAGTTTACTGGAATACATCCACAGGCCTCCCCCCCCCCCCCAAAAAAAAAAAAAAAAAATCTAAAACAGACACTAACAAAAACCTCCAAACGAAGAGTCTGCCAATGATTAACTAAGGACATTTGGATGCACCTTTCCCAAGACTGAACATGACTTGGATTTAAAAATGCAGGAAAACATGTTACGTTATGCTCGGTAAAGGGGAAGGTGCACTCCAATATTGTCCATTTTTTTTTTTTTTTGGTCAATTGTTAAGCATTATCATCATTAATATTTCAGCAGTGATTGATAGACAATGTGATTGGTTGAATCTTGGCTTGGATTTTTTTCTTGTTGGTGTAATCTAAAAGACAATAGAAGAAATGTTGTTACAGAATATAATGACAAGTGTTTAGGTATTCTTTTGGCCACTTAAGTAATGGTCAGGGTATTGTGAATCAATACAAATTACCATCATGCAGTGCAAAGTCTCTTTAAGTATAATCAAACTACTGCATGGGCCGAGATGTCAAAGGGCGTCGGAAAAGTTCTGAATGTTTAGAACATGAGCAAACTCTCACATGTGTTTTACAGGTGGGAATGCTTATCTTACTTTTTTTCTTTGAGTTCTCAGTTCACATAAGACTTCTGCGAGGACTATAGCTTGTTGCGAGGGAAAAAGTAAGATTCTGCCTTCTAACTTAAAGGGGAAAATTTGCCCTATGTTATATCAACTTTGATTGAAATAGTTTCATCACGTTCCCGTGTTATAACGAGTCAAGGGCAATTACTTTACTCTAACCCTATCACTAACCAGTATTATGCCGGGAGTAATTACCCGGGGGTGGGGTTAATTGCCCTGATACGGTTATATGATACAAACAACATGGAAGTCAATGCATCACATGTTTTTGCAAAACAGTGATATCGATCATATGATTAGAAAAGGCGATGCTATCAACAAATCACAATGCTCCAATGATAAGTGCATAAAAAACAACAACCTTGTATTTTGTCAGTCATGTATAGCTGTTACAAACCCCTATTAAAACCCATTTCAAAGTCATCATTCCTAAAATTGTAATAGGTCTAGAATCGATGTTAAAGGATGAAGGTAGGGCAGGATGAGAATACAATTGGTGTTTTTTTTTTCTTGAATTCATGTCAAAATCAAAGTGAAGAAAAGATTTTTAACGTAAGAAGGAGAAAGAGATGTCATGACATTATCAACCTTTTTATTTGAATTTGTAACTATATGATCAATATCACTATTCAAAAATAAATTTGGAAACTTTGAAAACTTATACCTTTTTGATTTTTCAAACCAATCAGACCAAATCAAGTTCAAAATGATTTCACTTGCAATACAAACCAATAAGCCCTGCTCTTTGACAAAGTTAAGGTAGATTACGGAGAGGGGATTGCCATTATCACGAGATGTAAATACATATAAATATTGCTCTGAATTCAGTATGAGTAATACCGGCGACTCAAGTTTTCTTTCGCTATGTAGAAATTTTGGTATACCCGAACAGTGAAGAATGTTATAAGAAATATAGCTGATAATTTTGGTACCTGAATTCTTAATTCGTTGTAACGAGAGTTTCTTTTTAACCGTGTTCGTTATAACAGGAGTGCACTGTAAAGGCCTAATACCTACCACCTGCGTATCTTACTATTCTTTTGAAATCCGCATTCTGTACTTTATGCATACAATGTTAGCTGAAAGTCACATGTTGATATTCACTCAAGACGAGAATACAAACTTCACTTGGTTTCCTCTTCGAGAATACTTCAACACTACTTTCATTACCTTGCTTGAGACGGAGATGCGGTCCGCTGGTAGACGCGTGCTGTAAGCGGATGTCGGCAGGTCCTTCTCTGTCGATGAACCGGATTCACCGCCACACCTTATCATGGACAGCCACAAGCAGACATTCCTGTTATCATCCTGTTCTTATCATGTCGTGACTTGAGAGAAATCTGATAGTATTCAACTCTGTGTGTCCCATCATAAAGAACCGAGTCCGCGATGAAGATGTAACTCGACATCTAGAATGCAATAAATCATACATCGAAATTTCTTTGTGTATTTCGGTTTCACTGAGAATAAGCTCCAGTAAATTCCTTTTCCTCAATCACTGTCGACGAATTTATTCTATAAACAAATAAATGAATGAATGAATAAATAAATAAATAAATAAATAAATAAATAAATAAATAAATAAATAAATAAATAAATAAATAAATAAATAAATAATTAAATAAATACGAATACAAGCTTGACTCACGAGTAGAAGAACAATACTATATATTATGAATGTCATGCGGATAATGTAATGGTTGACCAAATGTCACGATATAATATAAATCATCACCGAAGAACCCTGAAGAAGTTCAGAGCACCCAATAGATAATGCTCTATGGAAAATTCCTGCAGATTGAGAGACATTTAGATGATGTAGATCTGTTCATTGCAACAATTTTCATTTCTCTGCTCGAATGTCTTGTATTTTTGTGTGCTTGGTAAGACTAGTCACATATCTAGTAGAGGTGGTGTCACATCTAAACGCGAAGCTTTGTGCTTCTTGAGAAATAGAAATTCAATGGCAAAGATCGAGATCTGCAAAGATCTGGGTCTGACCAGCACCTTTAACTTAGATAACATCGGTTGGCATCGGGGCAACCTCTGGCTTACACTCGCTCACCTTTAGCCCGGCATGCCTGGAAGAGATTTTCAGATTTTCTTCAGATGCTTGCAGTTCGTCTCCAAGTCAGTGGGAGCTTTGGCCATGCCACATGGAAATGTCATATTTTTTGATAAGGGAAAGATTTTGTACCCTAATTCCTTCATTACTGGTAAGATTGGTAGATTGGGGTTCCCACTGCTAGTACGCCAGAGAGGACTGGCAAATTTTGTCAGACATCCTGTGCCGTTTGCTTTGAAAATGCACTAGAAAAGAAAATTAAAGTACTCACATGAAATTACATTTCTAAAAATCTAAACCATTAAAATTATGTCGTCAAGAAACGAGTGTCTAGATCACGCTTTGACTCATCATGACCTGAAATTGGTAACTCTTAATTTTGTAACGTTTTTCACATTGGAGAAAAGATTGGATAGGACTGGTTAAATTGATTAAATTTGCACCTGATATAAGATTTAGAATAAAGAAATTAAACGAACAGGAAAAGTGTTAGTTTTCTAAAAATGTTGCCAATGTAATGATTATTTATATATTCAGCAATTTAGAGGCTTTAGATAATTTCGCAACCAAAATTAATAAACAATGTGTGCGAACAAAATAGGAGTCAAGATATACTCAAAGCTCTTTTTCTACCAAAATACTAACAAGGAATAATAGAAATTGTAATAAAAAGATACAATACCAACCTCCAATGGTGGTATCTAGGATTTAATGGGTTAACGAGACAAATTTGACTCATATACCATGTATGAACAAGAAAGGAAGGAGAAACGGGACAGAAATTTCTTGTAGAAAATGAACAATTGGCCACATTGGTGACACCAGTTCAACAGACCGTTATACTCACTGATAGATGACGGTCTTAAAGGGATCGTGCAGTTTTGGTTGTTTTGGTGAGATAATGAGAAACCTTTTATGAAATATGAAAGAGCATATAATTCCACGAGGAATTCAACATTTGATGAAAATTGGTTTTTGAAATGGCTGAGATATGCAAAACAGAGCGACCGTAATAAAATGTGGGACCCACCTTTATTTACGATCGCTTTGTTTTACTTTGTTTTTGGATGTTTCAGTCATTCTAAACCCGATTCTCATCAAGTAAACTTTGAATTCCTCTTAGAATGGTATGCTCTGTACTATTTCATAAGTATTTTCTTGGTATCTCGCAAAAAAGGTTAAAAGCTTAATTCTCATCTCCACCAATACTGTGTCCATCCCTTTAATGCAAGCTCTAGTTGAAGAGGTTCCATGACATTTGATCCTGCGGCATTTGCTCCCATGAAATATCCGCACGCAAAGCCAAATATGAATTCTACTTACAGTCATAACCCTAACCCTAATCCTAATCCTCACATCAGACTAAATCTAAAACCCTAAAACAACCCCAACCCTAATCCTAATCTTCACATCAAACTAAATCTGAAACCTTATCACACTAACCCTAAGTCCAAGGAGCTTCTCCTTCCTAAGTCCTTGGAGAAAAATAAGAAGGGAGCAATTGTCGCAGGAGCAAATGTCATGTCACCAGTTGAAGGACGTACTTGTATTGTGTTTAACAGCGAGGTTCTGTACCTTCTGTCTCTCTGTTCTCCTTTCCCTACTCCTCCACTCCCTGCTTTAGGACCTCGTTTGGTTCTTTAAAAAAATGTATCCTCCTCTTCTTCATTATTCTTTTTTCATCTTTTGCAATCAAATTACCAGTATCTTTCTCTTTCAAACATAATTCTACCTACAAATCCTTTTCTTCAATGCAATTCCTTTCTTCAATTCTTATCATCCACTCATGGGTTGGAACACCCTCGTCAACCAAAAGCTGGTTTTCAGAGAGGTCCACACAGTTTAAAGATACAAACATTATATAATACACATACCTACAGTTACAAACATATAACGTACGCAGAGATTTTAAAAAGAAGAAAAGAAATATGATTATTTATATTCTCTAGAAATATCGATGCATTGAGCCCCCGATCTACGAATTGGTCGTTCTTGCTTTATCTCCTACTCCTGCTCTTGCTCTACTGCTCTATGCGAGAGATGGCTAATTTCGTCCGGCGTCCAGGCATCTTGTCAACACCCGAGAAAGTGACACAAATGTGATAACACTTGGAGCGACTTGTGCCCGATTGAGGAGACAAACAAGACCCTCACACGATTCATCTCGCCTTGCGTGGGCTGACGTCTCTATCCCACGACACTGCACTTTCAAAGATTTTATTCGAGTACTCCTCTAGATGCATTTTTTGTCAGGGCTCATTTTTCAGTATGGGAGGAGAGTGAATAGAAGTCTATAGCGTCTATCCCTTGGTAAGGTGGCCGATGGACATCAGTTCAGCTAATCCGTTGATGTATCATCTTGGGAAACACTACACGAGTACGTCTCCTCAGGGGGATGCAGAAGTATATGGCTCCCAAAGTGTCCATTTCGTTACGCTCCTCTCATTTTTCTACTTCTCCACGATGCTCAGGGCAAAAAGCATTACGAAAGTGTCATCTACCGAAGACGCATGACGAGTGTCCCTTGTTGACGAAACACAAAACTCCTGAATCTGTGAATGTATGATCTAAAGGAACTGCAAGCTTTCTGATATGATAAGTCAGGTTGGAATAGTTGAATAATCAAAGGTCTCTGGCTTGATTCAACAAACAACCCTACCATTTGTGCATGAGAGTGGATATGATTTTGATTACCGAAGTTTTCCTCGTGTGTGCATTCATGTGCATTTACTCTAGAATGGTTTGGAGCTGTAACACTGTGCTACGGTCGTTGTGCCATTGACCGTATTGACAGCGTTCAATTACCGCTATGGTATAGATACATTGATCACTGTCACGTTATTTCTAAGCATTATGACCTACCTGACCACATGCAGGTTTAGTGTCAAGCGAAATATGCGCTATGAAAGGAAATCAACAGAAGGAAAACATATAGGAAAGACAAAGAAATAAAATATAAACAAAAAGGAGAAAGAAATAGGAAACACTGAAGAAAAAGAAAAAGACTTACGGAGATTGAAGAAGAAGAAAAATAAAACCAAAAGAATGTAAGCATCTTAACACTTTCAAATAAAAATGACGTGCAGATGAGTGGCTGGATACGAACACTCCTTCCTGGTAGATATCAACTCAATAAGCGGAGTTTGTGATACCGGAAGTAACAACAGTTGTCATGGTGAAATTGACATTAACATCGAAAGTTGGGTTAGATCGGTTCTTATACTTTGACAAGGGTTCGTCGTTTCCTCTGTTGTTGTTGTTGTTGTTGTTGTTGTAGTTGTTGTATGATACCTCTGTTTGATTTGTTACACATTTTAGTTGTGTGGTTTCATGGTTACCCACACGTTCTGTATAATGATCCTAGTATGCGACAAACATTGCCTAAGCGATTTACAATAATAACATTTTTTTGTGCTTTTCTGTGCCACGCTCGTTTCTCACATCGTCACTGTTTTCGAAGTTTTGTTTTATTTAGTCTATTTTTTCAAGCCCGAATGGGGTCTTGGGATTCGTTTGTTTTTCTGTAGGCCCAGTTTCCTGAGTTACCCCGGTCGGATCTTATAGATACGAGGAAATATCCGGAGATTTTTCCGTGTTTGTGCATCAGACTTGCGGAAAGGTATTATTGTTGAGGTTTTCTCCAGACTCCAACCCTGGGGGTGTCCGCCATGCACCACGCAAAAGCTTTGCGTGTGACAAAAGGGTTCACTTACCAAGTCGCGATCAGCACCAACCGATAAAGCAAGTCGATTCTATTCAGGTTGGCAACGATGTACACTAAGCAAACAAGATTCTCACATTTCTGCCGACGCATTGGAGTGTTTTCACTCGAAATTTCAGAGAAGAATTTACAGTTCCTAAAGGATAAACAAACCCAAACCCTACTACATGTTCTCGAGAAGGTCAGACTATCCCCAGAGTGAGAGATCCCAGGAAATAACCTTCTGATTTGTTGTTTAATACACACTATATTCCACGTTACTTTGTATATATATAAAAAAAAAAAAAGCTATTGAGCTCTTTCTTCATATGACCGTTTAGGTCATTTCCAAGGGACACACTCATAAAAAAATAGCAACAAGAAAAAGAAGCCATGTTACAAAATGGGAAAGCTCTAAATCCGATCATCTCCGCAAAGTTGTCACCGATGTTGAATATATATATATATATATATATATATATATATATATATATATATATATATATATTAAAGTAATAAGTTATCATATTGTATGTGACCGAAACAAATCATGCTTATATTTTTTACGAGAACAAAAGTCTTACGCTCAATGTTTCACTTCTGTTGAAATTGTGTCAAGACTCCACATGAGTTCATTCGTGTTGGGAGCGGAGGTCGTATTATTATGATTCATTTCTCTGACATAGAGAAAACTTCAGAGATAGACATATCTCTGAAGTATGTAAAAATTCATTTTATCATTTGTTTAATATTGCACATATTCGGAAGCATTTGACACGGGAAAGTACTGAAAAAATCATCCATGCGTTTGTCACAAGCAGATTGGATTATTGTAACAGTTTATTTTATGGATTACCTGATAATCAGTTAGGTAAACTACAAAGGGTGCAAAATGCATGTGCTAGATTAGTTTGTAATTCTCCTCGTTTTTCTCATTGTAGTTCATTACTACGTGCATTACATTGGCTGCCTGTAAAGCAGAGAATCATATTTAAAACTCTGCTAATTGTATATAGAGCCATTCATGGTACAGCCCCAGTGTACATACAGGAACTTGTAGAGTTAAAAACATCATTTCAAACATTTTATCATCTTCGAAGTTCACGGGATCAAACATTATTGAAATATCCATCGGGGAAATCAAAAGTTACTCTTGGTGACAGAGCGTTTTTGTATGCTGCACCAAAATTATGGAATAATCTCCCTTTGTTTGTAACACAAGCAGTCACAATTAATGAGTTTAAGGCCAGGTTAAAAAGTCATCTCTTGAAGTAGTGTACATTCTGTTTGAATTTCTTGTATGCATGTCATTTTGTAATGCGCAGTAGAGTATATCATTATAGTAGCTGCGCAATATAAATGTCCTTTATTATTATTATTATTATTATTTGACACTTTCTCGTTGCTTCTTTTGCTTCGATCGATGCTGTTATGGAATCGAATGAAGGTAATCTATACTGTCATACGGCTTAAAGTCTCAAGAGACATATGAATAAATCTGTTACAGTGACTAAGCAATAGAGTTCCTGTTTTCTCGGTACATTTCACTTTAAGAGGAAATCCAATGACTTGACTAGCAACTTGTGATCTCTGGGATTCATTGTTTTACAATTACATCTTCTGTAGGCCTATGATATAACGGATGAAGAGAGGAAGGGGGTTCATAGATGGAGTAGTCTTGATAACAGTGATTCTGCTGCTAACGGCGATAGTAATTGTAATAATGATGCTTATACCTACAGTCAAAGACAGTAATGATGATCAATGAAAACAATAATCATAGTATGAAGGAAAACAATAATTACAGCCATGCCCTATCTACCCATACACAGTAGGAACTTATATAGAAGCACCGCTCCCGAAGAGGAGTCTGCGTTTAGTTTAGTCCATTGTCCGGTACCCATTTCTACACCTTGGTGAAAGAAGGACATCAGTAGGTAAATACATGTCATTCAAAGATGTTCTCATCGGGCGAGATTCAGGATCTCCTGTGTTTGAGTCCAGAACTAATAATCTGTTATAATGCAAGGCTCCCATTAGGATGAAAAGATGATGATGATGATTAGGAGGAGGAGGAGGAGGAGGAGGAAGAAAAAGAAAATAAAACGGAAGAAGAAGATGATGACGATGAAGGAGTAGGGGTGGAATTTGGGGATTGAAAGATGTGAGGTAGGATGAGGAGGTGTAGTAGATGGAGACGAAACGAAGATGAAGGCGATATTCTTGGCAGAGAGCCGAAACCTCATTCCAAGCGATCCACGGTGATTTACAAAGAAGGGACCCAGTTTTCCATTCAAGCAAAGCGATGAGAACGAGGTTATTCTAGGCATGTTGGACTTGTTCATAGTGCAGACCAGTATACCGACGCGAATTGAGCGGAAGTCGGGCCGGACGAACGCTCGAGCCCTGATTCCTGCCCAGACTATATTGCTATCCCCCTAAATGTGACTCGAAGTAAAAACTGACGGCCTCACGTAAGTGGTGCTCCTCGTCAATGCTTCCTTTCCACACGTCAAGCTGCTATCAAAGAAAGATTAAAGTGCAAGTTCACCTTCATAGACACGTGGGTTTAGTGAATGCAGCAATATTAGTCATTGTTAGTAGAACACATCAGTAAGAATTTGAGGAAAATTGGACAATCCGTTCAAAAGTTATGAATTTTTGAAGTTTCTGCTGAGTCACGACTGGATGAAAAGACTACTATGGCTTGTGATGTCACATGAGTACAACGACATAAAGAAAGAATAAAGAAAAATCAACATATTTCCATTTTCTTGCATAACGAAAGAACTCTTGACTTCTCTCTTTCAGAAGGCAGGGGGAATAATATTACCCTTAACATACGTCAGTAACAAGTTGAAGAAATGTGAACTTTATTCAAAAAGTAAAGTTTTGTGAAATTCTCTTTTTATTTTGATATCGTTGTAGGCATGTGACATCATACACTGTAGTAGTCTTCTCATCCAGCAGTAACTGCACAGATACTTCAACAATTATTCATAACTTTTGAACGGATTGTCCCATTTTCCTCAAACTTTCACTGCTCTGTTCTACTAATATTGCTGCATTTTCTCAATTTTTATGTATGTGAAGGTGGACTTGTCCTTTAAAGTGCAAGTCCGTGCTATGTGTAACCCTTTCTCTGCCTGGGTCTTTGGACAGTGTATACAACTCTATGGGGTTTTCTGTGCCATCCGACATTCAAAGCCCACAAAGGGTTAAGTTGACTCTAACACGAAGATTAGACTTCAACAAATGAGGAGTGATAGTTTTACGTGAATCTGACTTCTGATAAGAAAGTTGTAGAAACTTAAAGTTTCATACATTTTTTTTTTTTTACCAGGACAGTGATATCGGTAATAGTCATATAATTATGTATGAACTGGAGGAGGTGCATGATGATGTAACAGCTTTATAAGTCTTCCGTTTCCCCACACAAAAATCTTTGCTAACTTTCTTTTTTATGAAATAAAATCTCTTCGAACATACTGCGTCCTTTATTATGACAAACGGTGTTAATTACAGATGTGTATTAGTAATGTAGCCATACTGATATATAGGGCACTGTAAGGTGCTGGGTTTACAATATTTGTTAAAACAATATCACACAAGACATGACATTTTGCTTATTCTTTGTTGGCATTATACACCTGTAATGAAACTGACGTGATGTCATTACAACATTTGATTTGAGACCAATAGCACTGCTTCATGCAAACGAATGAAATTCTAAAATCAAATGACTTTTTTTTTTTAGTGTACGATCTTAAGGAAACATCTGCCATATTCTCTCTTTGATTTAGACTCTGTATAAAAAGTCGAAATCAATTCAGCCCTCGACATGCCACATTTATTACCTGTCTAAGTTTTTGTATGAAGTTTGTGCTCATTTGACTCTATGGCATAGAAAGGGTTAAAGATGAGATCGCATTTGGACTTTGGTCTAGGGTATTGGCAGGCCTTAAAGGGGACCTCCAGATGATGTTCAGATTTTTACGTTTGAACAAGTAAAAATTAGTTATACTGAGGACAGAGTTTCAGAATTTGTGAAAATTGGGTTGAAGAATAAGAACATTTTCAAAATTTAGAACAAATTGCAATGAACAAGGATGATGACATGGCAGAGTCACCATAAGAATGCATGAGTTGGGGCTCAAGGAAGCAGAACAAAAGAAGAAGGCATGCATAGATTATAACACAGGTGAACTCGCAAGCAAGCGGTATTGTAATGGAATTACACTGCTACATTTCTTAAATATGTGAACCTCCTATGTCATCATCCTTGTTCAGTGTAATTTGTTTAAGGTTTTTCAAAGTATTGTTTCTCTGCTCAAGAACCACAATAAATTCCAAAAATCTATACATGGAGTTGTCGATTTATGTACTACATGATGTGAAATTATGAAAATCGTCTGGAATGTCCCTTTAAGCGCGCTGGCTGCATGGTTTTGCACCGCGTAATCTCATGATCTTTTATTTGTGAACGCACGACAGAAGGGGACCTAGGGTGCTTTAAACGCTGGTTTCGTTCCATTTTACTGACTCATACACTCGCTCCCTTTTCATATTGTACTAATAGGGTCAAACTGAATTCGCACCGATGATTTAATGGAGTAATTGAAATGAAAGACAATGTTCCCCAATTGCCAATACCTGTCAGTTATTGCGGCTTCAATAATAGGATCAGATTTTTGCTTTCGTGGAACACTTCGCTGAAAACATGCTATTGGAGATCATTCTATAGTTAACCTACATCAAATTAATCATAATTGTTTCCTAAACAGTGCTTGAAATGAGGGAATTGTATACATTGATAGTAAGCAAATTTAACTGATTGCCATTAATTATGTTAATAGCATGCTGTTACAGATAACAGATGTAGGCAAATACTAAAGTTTTCCTATACATGACCTGTGAGAGACAATTAGTAAATGTGCAAATCATCAGATGACCTAGTTATATTCATACACATCATTTTAAATGTAACTTTTCTACAATGGTTATATTTTGCGAAATGCAGAATATTCGGGTATGCTGATGGTAATAACAATAATAGTAATAACAATAATAATAACCTTTATGATGATAGTTGTGAAAGTGATTATAATAAGAATAACGATTGAATAATAATAATAGTAATAGTAACAGTAATAATAACGTAATGGAGTGTATGATAATTATCAAACAATTCTCTTTGCGCTCGATATGCAAGTTATACAAGTCACAGACATGCATATAACATCACTGAGATAATTATTAATGTAGAATTAAGGAAGTGGTTACATACAATTTCTTACTGCATTTATAGAGTAACACAGAAAAATGTTGTATACTACTATTTTACATTTTTTAAAACACTTAGGTCTTGAGATGGGTCTTGAGTAATGCATATGAAGGTATTTTCCTTATTTCTGCGCATAGGAAGTTCCAGCAGAGAACATAGGTAGATGCTAAGAAGGCTATTGCTACTAACAGTATACGTTTAGGATTTAAGGAATTGCACAGATAGGAGGTCTAGTGACATGAGTGAGGAGGAGGGCGGGCGACGAGGTAGGGTATGTTGGTGTGCGGTGTGCGATGGAGAAAAGTTATGCACTGCTTTGAAGCACATTGTGAGGATTTTAAAGATGATGCGTTTCTCAAGTGGTATTCAGTGAGGTTTTCTTAAGTTAGATGTAATTGGGTCTCTTAAGATAGCACCTGCGACCAGCCTTGCCGCTGTTTTCTGGATTCTATGTCTCCTATTTGGCTTGTGAAGCAGGATTCCGAATTGATTTCCCAGTGTGGGAAATCAAACTCATATTGGGTGAATACGGGAACTCCCTCTTTATGATACATCACATATACGGGTGTTGCTACCAAAGAGAGCCGCAACACCAAGTTTCACAACGACCATTCTCTCTCCCCTGGAGCTCTGAGGGAAAGGATACAGGGACACCCCGGTGGAGGCATTCTGCTACCTTTGGAACCTGTACACTGTTACAGTCAAGAGTGCGAATAACATGTGTCCATGGAGAATATTGATTCTCACCTGATGTTGGTCCCGTGGGGGGAGGGGGGGGGGGGGATATCGATCGTAACATTGTGCTGTACTGGTGTGTCGGCATTATCTAAATTCATAGAACTTGCTCGACATACTAAAAGTGAACGCATGCATAAGTGGATTTTAGTGATATCCATAATTTTGAATGACTTCATATGAACCTGCTCATTAATTGAATGAGCTATCAGGTTTATTCAGAAACGTTTCAAAAACAGTTCATTATTTGTTTTGTAAACACAACAGCAAGGGCGTTAACGGCTGCGTGATCCAAGCCAAGGCTTTTTGAACTTCAAGCACTATTAACTGACCGCTTTTATAGCAAAAAATTCTCTTCATATGTTGTTTGTGCGAAACGATGAGGGCGCTCGATACCCTAGTGTCTGTCAGTTGATATAACAATACTCGATTTGTGAACATTATTATCTTGACGATGTAATCACTTAGTCCGGACGATAAATTTTTATTTTTTTATTTTTTACCATTGTTATTCATAAACATCCTATAACATCGATGATAATAATTAGTAGAACCTAACAGGTATTTTTCCTTTTTAGTTATTTAATCATTTGCTAAAGCATACTCGTGCGTTCAGTTGCTATTCTTGAAAGTTATATCAATTGTCCATCGTATATTTCCTATAAACCAAACAACCATTTTATTGTGGCTTATCTACCGCTCATATGTTACAAGTTTTTCCATTTCTAGTCCTACAGTTTAGATTTATTTTGTCTGCATCGTACGCCATTCCAGAGAAACATATCGAGGAAGCTTTGGAGTCGAAGTGAATAAGTACGCAGAAACAAATTTGCATAAAATTTACTAGTACCTGACCCCTTGAATCATACTTCTGTCAGAAATCGGATGAAATTTGATGTTGATTTTGGATCCTCACCAAAGGTAGCTCGTGCCTTTAACATGTTTAACCTACCCAAAATGGAGAGTGATTGGTAATTGATGGTGACAACATATCTCATTAGGGTGTTAAGTGCCCAGCCTACTCTGTCTGCAACGCGTACTCAGCCAGAAGAAATAGACACAATTAATGAGCTCATCTAGTCCTCAGGGACTTTTTGTTAGTTCGTCAGAAATTATCACATTGTCATTAAATAGATTGGAACCTGTAGTTTCCGTTCATACCTTATATTGGAGAAAGATGAGGTAGAACCGGTTAAATCCATTATTTCTGTAAACACAGAAGACAATTAACGAAAATGTGGCAATATGAGAGATAAATAGAAACATTAATTTTCGACAAACGTGGTGCCAATTTAAAGATCAGTTATCAGTTTAGGAACTAAAAGACTTTTGAAAATTCTTAACCAAAACAAATAAATGCACAAGAACGACACACCGCTCTAATCTTGCTAATGAAAAAAGCATTATCATTACTGGGTATTCAACTTCAGAAACATTGTCAGTAAAATAGTACACACTGTTACTAAACCACAAGATGTGGTTACCATAGAAACCTTTCCCCTGTTTCTCCCGTATGCTCCAGTGTGAAAATCTAGATATCACTCACAGGTATATACAAGCATCGTTGTCGATATAGAGTAATTGCTGAGTTTCTGCGACTGTGTGGATATGTGATGGACATTGATATTATTGTTGATTCAGTGTAAAATATATAGAAATAAATACAATGATGGGGTAGGGGATGGTATGAAAGAGCAGATAGATAGATAGATAGATAGAGGTAGAGATAGATAGATAGGTAGATATATAGAAAGAGAGAGAGAGAGAGAGAGAGAGAGAGAGAGAGAGAGAGAGGGAGAGTTAGAGGGAGAGAGATTTTAAAAAAGCCGTAGATACACACACAGCGGAGATCCCGGAGATGGTAAAGTGCAAAGATATCAACAGCAGAGATCCCAATCCCATGTATATTGTAGAGCTCTGCTGCGATATCCATTTTCAGTAATTGCAACAAACCAAACGATGGCCAGAAATGGACAATGATCAGATTAATTAATTAATCGTTGTTCAACGCGGGTTCATTTCATGTATGTTGCAATTATGGCAAACCTTTATACGAACGAAGAAGCATGCCCTACAGGTACACTCTCGTTGCGCAAATAGGCAAAAATCTAGGCACAATTCTCGCACTATTCATGTCAGAGGTATGTGCTATTTCAACAACAAATTCAAGATTTGAGATGAAAGTGATATATCAGCCATAAAAAGTGATGAACATCTGACGTCAAAATATATGTGTATATTTTCATGTTGGCTCGAATGAAACATAAATACCAGTGAGAGGAAAATTTTTCTCATTTTGTAGTTTACAAGAAAGACCGTTAGTAAAAACTTTGACCATGAGACAAGCTTAATGTTGATTTTTAAAGCAAAGATTTAAAGAGGAACATAAAGTTCGTTAAAACGATAACAATAATTCTTTCAGGTGTAGAATTACCGTTACAGCTCGTTATTCCGAAGCCTCTTCAGTCCGAAGATTCCTTATTCCGAAGGTTCGTTTTTCCGAATTTCATTTTCGGATGAACAAATCTTCGGAATAACGAACCTTCGGAATAACGCCACAAATGTTCGGATTAACGAACCCTTTTTCATTTTCGGATTAATAAACCTCTAGATATAGGGAATTTGCGTGTTTCGGATTAACGAACCTTCGGAATATCGAACCTTCGGAATAACGAACAGCACCCGAATTACCGTCATATATTATCACTTGCGAAAAAAACAAACAAACCCGTAATAGATTGACAACACTTTAATTATGAAAAAATGACAAAATCAGAGATACCTGTATAGTCTTTCTAATCGTATTCATGCACATATGCATACCGTGATCAATAAGCAGTGTGCTTATTAAAAGTAGAACAGAAGTGAAAGTTCAACTGACATGACGATGAAATGAAACAACGGCAGTAACTGAATTGAGACGTCATGTTCCCCATAAATATTATACTTGACTTATATTTTTCATTTGGCCATTCATCCCATGGCTCAGTCGGTCGTTGACTGTTCTACTTGAGGCTGTCGATTCGCCCCAGGTGTACGGCAACCATCCCCGCGATTCCTGTTTATACGTGTGGCTGCGTTGATGCGACTTGGATGAGGTATATAACAAATCGCCTATATACAGTGTCATGAAGGGCCCAGGTCCTTGAAAAGGTATTACTGAAATAATTGGAAGACAGCTTTTTTCAAAGCTCGAAAGCTTGTAAGGTGTGCTTCTAGGTAATGAGTAAAAGTTGACTGTAGCTATTGTACTTTTCTCTTTCCTTTCAAATAAAAAAAAAAAATGACTGAAATTGGGAGCGTGCGCAAATAGAATGTCACTTCTTATTTGCTTCACTTTTTATACCTTAATGTCGCGAATATTAAATAGCCTCCACATGGGAGCTCACAAAATGAAATTTCTCCGTAGCGGAGTTCATAGACTGCATTTCCAATTATTGATTTGTCTCATTCATGCATTTTATTTTGATATCTTTTGTTTGTATTGTAGGCTTACTTAATCATCCACGCCGGAAATACATGCCTCTCACTGAAGGTTAATTATCACCCTAACAAACCTGGGCACCGTTGTCAGAAGTTATCAGTCTGACAGTCTCTGACAATTACCATACCAAGAATTTTACTGAAATTGTTAGAGACTGACAGCTTGTCAGGGCTACCAACTTTCATGAAACGGCGTCCTGGTGATAACATTAATGTTGATTCGGAAGGGGGGCATTTCATGAAACATTTTTCCGACAAATTTGTCTGACAAATTTGCTCTCAGCCAATCGGATGCAAGGATTTAAGAAGCTTATGACAGTTTCTCAGAAAATAAAAAAATCTGACAAAACGCTTCATGAAATGCCCCCAGAACGATCCCCATATACTGTATGTGACGTATGCCAAGGTGGTGTTGTCAATGGCCACTAGGTGTAATGGTGTTTGATGAGTGATTATGATGCGCTCAAAATGTTACCCTGAGCTCTCCTTCCCCCGTTCGTGTCTGACTGACGAAATCTTCGTCTTAAAGGGAAATTCCGCGCAAGTTAAAAAGACGAGGAAAAATTTTATAGGCACAACAGGGAAAATTTGATCAAAATCTGGTAGACGCAGGGGAAATCATTGAATTGTGAAATACTGCTAACTTTCACAAAACGGTTCTTGAACAGTTAATATGAATATGCAAATGAGTGAGTTGATGATGTCATCGCTTCACATCTTGCCATATAGTGTGTAAACAAAATCTTGAAACTTTTTTTTTTTTTTTTTGGTTCAAGCGCAATTATGCCGTAGTCTCAAATCCTAATATATCAGACTGATCAATAGTTTAAAGCTATTTAGCCAGGAATAATATTATGTTTTGCACTTTCATAGCAGAAAATATGATTTTTGAGTTGTTTTTTTTTTAACGCGATCAATGGAAAATTGTGAGGTGAGGACATCATCACCTATTCATTTGCCTACTCATGTCAAATGTTCATGAAATTTTTGGCAAAATCTATCAAAACTTCGCAGTTTCATAAGTTCCCTCCTTTTTTTTAAGAGTTTGATAAAATTTTCACTGGCGCTCTTAGAAAGTTTTACTCTTTCTTTTCAGACGTATATTCTAACTGGTCCAGAATTCTAATTTCCACTTGAAATGACGAAATAAAACTTGAATAATCATCATCTCTGTGGGATTCAGAAAAAAAAAACCCTTCTGTGTGATAATGATATTCGGCCGATTCCTTGCTAACAGAGATTACAGTCTCATGAAAACATCAAATATCAACCGAATTTGAAGAATACTGAAAGTAGAATACCTGCAAGGCTATATGCAAGGAAAATGCTGCTGGATTATCAACCTGTGAAATGCAAAGAGGCATGCCGCCTTTTTCGTTTTAGTAACCCTGATTTTTCTCCTCTGGCACACACAACACCATCTGCTTCCATTTCCCTCTGTCATTTCTGGCTCCAAGCAACGTGCGTCATTATGATGAAGTGGTCTTATTTCATCAATCATAGACTGCATACCGGTTATTGTGTGTACCGCGGGTGGCAGTGTGATGGAAAATTCGTATATGCCAATTAGCACATACGAACAAGGAATATTTTAGACGCGACGACATCATATGCATCATTGATATAATATGCATTAGACACACACACTCACATATAGACACACACACACGCACACACACACACACACACACACACACACACACACACACACACACACTGTGATATGCACACAGCGTCTTCTTGGCCCTCTACCGGCTCTTGAGTAGAAAGGGGCTGCTCACAGCACTGATGATTAGACGATGGTTAGACGTCGTTCTATTGGCCACGTATTGAAGAATCAAAAATTGTAATAATTTTAACTCGACAAACGAGGACAATTTCTCCTTTTGTACACCTTTGTTTTAGGGACTAAGTCGTCTAACATTACCCGAAAAAAAAAAATTGATTCACCCACGTGTGTTCATCAATCTCCAGATACCAATCTTTATGGCTACGTAGCCTTGGTGAATTATCAAAATATGTCGAAAGCATCGAATTTGCAGTGAAATGAAATCGTCGCCTATGAAGGAAGAAAAAAAAAAAGAGAGAAGTACTTTCAATTATGTGTTCATCATCACACCGAATAGTATAAATGAGAAATAAACGCAATGCTGTTACAAGTTCATTTCATACCAGGACGTTTCAAGGATTCAACGTTCAGAATCATCCGGGCTTCATGCTCATCAAATCAACGAGTGCGTCGTGTGAAAATGAAAGTATAATGATTATGTTCATGAGGTGGTTAGCGCTCACCGATCAGGCACAATCGCAGTGCAGAGTGGTCGTACGTGTGCTGATGAACTTCGTACGAAGCATGTCTGTTTATCTCTATATTTTATTCTATTTTCCTTTCTAAGCACTCGTGTTATAACTATTTTATGATTATGTATGAATTCTTTTCTTATTTTTTCCTACGCCTCTGTCAATGCCATTAACGTTGTGATGCATTTAGTAATGCTTTCTAATCTGGCTAATGATGGTTGGAAAATTCCCGATTATGATAGCGATTTTGCCTCTGGCGGAAACTTTGTATTGAAATCCTCATAAATCGGTGTAGATTTTGATTCATCCAGGTAATATGCTAAAAGCGTGTAAATCAAATCTGCTCGATTGGACTTTTTATTGTGCAAATCACGGAGAGAACAGTTTTGTGACTCGTCCGAGTCATTTCGTCAGCTCTGTCTGGCTGGCGAGCATTTTAGACAGAGCTGGAGAAGTAACTAGGACTAATCACGAAACTATTCTCTCCGTGATTTTCACAATTAAGTCCAGTCGAACAGATTTAATTTACACGCTTTTCTAACTGTGGAGCCAATACATTGTAGTTCATAGAGTGGAGTCTTGAGCAGCGATATGCACCTTTGATTAATTATGATGAAATATGATAAAAAAGATGTACATTGTTCATGCTCATGACGAGTAAATCCCATGAAAGATTTTCCTATGAACCTGTCATTGCTAATAATATGTTAAGGAAACATCTTTTTGAACATCAAAATAATCTTATTTCATTTTGCTGTATCTTATGTATTTTTCGTTGAGAAATGAGCAAATGAAATTTAAACTGAAAATTGAAAAAAAAAAATAAATACTGCAATGACTACAAATCGCCAAGGGGAGTCCTTTGCTGGATTTCGACAATACCTCGCGTCCCTCAATGATCTCTCAGAAAAATGAAACACTTTATACGTTACCAAGGATTTCACCTTGGACGTACATGTTGGTCTTTACAAGCACTCCATTTGACAGTGCAGCATGATTACCACCCATTTCTGGGTGTCCAATGAATTAATCAGTCCGCTGTAAATCCAATCAAAGTGGAATCAGGACACAATAATTACACGTCACGCTGCCAAGGGGATGGAGGTTCTACGACCACGGGCACTTTTAGCTTTTCCTCGTTATATCAATAATGACAGAAACTCTTACCAGTTGTCATGATGCAGCGTAAACCTAAGCTCGGCTATACGACGGTATGGATTACACTTGGCTTCTCCCAGCGTGTACATAGATTAGGCAGATGTCTGTAAAAGTTTTGGTTGTTCCGGTTACCATGGCAACGTTTCCGTCTGGAGGCCTTTGCTGTCGGCACGATCCGAGACAATGAATCTATCAATGCAGGAAACCGCAAGAAAGTTATTTTGTATGGTTGGCGAAGAATTTAATTCTTCAGAATATATCGTATACAGGGAAAGAAGGAGAGAGAGAGAGAGATATGGGGGAAGGAGGGAGATATACGGAGGGTGTGTGATATATGCGTGGGTGCTTGTGTGTTTATAAAGGGGCACGTTTGTCGTTTGTTGTGTAATGAGTGTTGCGGGTATTCCTCCTTTAGTGTGTAGGACATAAAAAGTACTTTTTAGGATCGGCAAAAACGAATCTCTTCCTTTTTTACAAGGGCTACAATGATGTGTGATATCCTCGGCTGACAGAGCAATTTGCATTTTGATTTTTTTTTTTCAAAAGCAATTCTGCTGGGTGTAATTAGGGTCCCTCTCTAACTTCTTTAGATTTAGATGAGGGACAAATCCAAAATTAGATCGAAAATCTCAATCTGATAGATTTAGAAGTCAATCTAATTTTTAAGTCTGATTTTGGATTTGTCCCTAACCACAATCTCATAGATTGATGTCCAATCTAAGGTATCTAGAGACTACTGACCCTTCTCCGTTTCCTCTCTTCTCCATTCCGACTGCCACTATAACCGTTCCATGGCTGCCTCAGGAGTCGTTGTTCAATTATTCTTTATTTTATCTTATTATGTCTCTGTGTATCCTTCCCTTCTCCTCTGTGTATCCTTTCCTTCTCCTATATACCCCTTCTCCTCGTCCTTCTCCTCATCTTGGTGTTTTTTCCTCGTCACCTTCGTTATTATCTTCTCCTCCTACACCGTTTTCTACTTCGCTTCCCTTCTTACCATGATGACTTTACTCTGGCCGGTGTTCCTTCTCACACGCGCAATTGTGCGCATCAACGCTCCGAGTCTCTTACCGTTCGAAAGCTTCCAAGGACCCGAGTAGCAACGCTATGCGCTCCGCCAAGACCACTGAAGATTAGCTTACGCCTGAACGTTTGCAGTGTTGATGTCGCCACACGATTGGCAGGGGCCAGCTCAGAAGTTCGCTGATATTTCGTTGCTGACGAAGCCCATTTCAGGAGGCGCGAAGATTCATGCCTGATCACAATTGGGTGAACGTATGACACCTAAACGTCAACTCAATCATGTTGTCAATGCAAGGTTAGGACTATATAGCATGCTTAAACGCTTTATTTACATGGACTGCGCAGTGACTCGTCATCGAATGCTCTTGGTATATTGCGTCAAGTTGGTATAGATTGTCTTCTTTAAGTTCAACGTCGCTATTTGTGTTTAAATGAGTGCTTCATATAAGAATACAGTATGAGAACACATCGGTCGTGAGGTTGATAAAAATATTGCAAACTGCTTGCAAATTGTTCTTGATGAAACAGCTTTCCGGACCAGTTCCGGTTGTGGCAGTTGCTTTCGGAGCTGAATGGAATTGTGTAAGATCAGTCAGAGGCGTTCGTGCAACGGGAGCCGCCTTGCGAATCACATTTTGGCTCAAGTGAGGTCAAAAACGTGACGCAGCCTCGCTTTTAATGTTAAAGGGATAGTGCACTTTCCTTTGAGATTGGGCTTGAGGTTTCCAACGTTTTTTGATGATGGTTTTGTGAGATAATGAGAAACCTCATGAAATATGAAAGAGCATATATAATTCAAAGTTTACTTGATGAAAATTGGTTTTGAAATTGCTGAGATATCAAAAACAAAGTGATCCTAATAAAAGATGGGATAAACCTTTTATCAAGGTCGCTTTGTTTTTACTTTGTTTGTGGATATCTCAGCCATTTCAAAATGGATTTCCACCAAATAAACAATGAATTCCTCTTAGAATTGTATGCTTTTTAACATTTTATAAAGTGATTTCTAAGTACCTGGCAAAAAGTTGAACGTTTAATTCTCACCTCAACCAATACTATACTATCCCTTAAAGCATTTAATATGAGAGGGTAACTCTCACTGCAAATCATGGAAGGAGCTAGATGATTATTTAGGATTAATGGTTTAGAGTCTTCAACGAACGTGACATCCATTCCATTTAGGGAAGCATTTTGGTTTTATACAAGGTTAATCTGAGGTAGGATGTGTGATTTCTGTTGTCGAATTATTGGACATACATTTCAAATCTGCTTAATTTATCAAACACGATGAAACGCACGTCGGTTGAAATTTGTCTTGTCCTCCAACACATTCAAACTGTCGTCACTGTAAATCAGATGTAGTGTTTGTACCATATGCTGATCACGTGAGGTACCAACTGCACATTTCCACTGCTCTAAATTTGGAACATCGCGAGTGAGTTCCTCACACACCCCCACACCCACACATATAATCATATCTTTTAGACACATGTATCTACTTTTGTGAGATTCACTATTTTGTTTTGTTTAATTTTGTATGTAATCCGATTGGTGATATAAAAAAAATGACAGACAAGTAGAAGAACGCCTTAATTTACTTTCTTTCTTTGGCCCGCGTAGCGGAATCGAGACATCTATATCAGGCTTTACTTTTCCGTCGTCGTCGTCAACAAATTTGGTACACTCTCTCTTACTTTCCACAGCTTTGAGTTACGAACACCAAACTCACACCACGTACATAACTTGAAAATACCGGTCAAGTTCGAAATATAAGTGCAGTGCGACAAGGTCAAAAGTCAAAAGGTCAATGAACTTGCTTTGAAAAGTGCTGCATGTAATACTCACATATTGTGGCATACTCTGAATAGCTTTTCACAGATTTTCAGCTATGACCACCAAACTCACAAACAGGCACAATGTAAAAAAGCCGGTCAAGTTTGAATATGGATAAAGTCCGACAAGGTCAGAGGTCAAAAGGTCAATGAACATTCCCTGATTAGCACTGTACTCAGAGTGCATGTATTGTGATGTATTCTTAATAATTTTCCACAGATTTGAGCTATGACCACCAAACTCACACCACAGGTTTATAACCAAGACGCCGGTCAAGTTCGAATATTGATGAGATTCGACAAGTTCAAAGGTCAATATTCAGTGAACTTTACCTGATAAGCACTTTACACATAGTATCATTGTGGTGCACTTTCAATAACTTTCCATGGCTTTTAGCTATGATCGATAAAGTCACTCTACAAAGTGCATCGCCCAAAGATGCCAGCCAAGTTCGAATACTGGTGAATTTTGACAAGGTCACATGTCAATAATGTCAATGAACTTTCCCAGATTTAAGCGTCGTTATACATTATGTGCATTCAATAACTGTCAACAGCTTTGAGCTATGACCACCCAAACTCATACCGCAGGTACATCACCTACATATACCGGTCATGTCCCGATATTGGTTAAGTCGGACAAGGTAAAAGGTCAAAAGGTCAATGAAGTTACATTGATAAACGCTTAAATCGCAAATGGCGATGCTGGTGAGACATCGCTTGGAGTTTACCTGGTAATTGCATGGACCTGCAACCATGGTAATTGCGATATATCCCCGCATCCATCTTCCAACCTTGGCAGAACGTAGTCATTCAGCAGGACATACACACTGATTCTTTCATTTATTTTGTGTGCATTCGCTACTTTGTTTGTGTCAACTTTCTGCGGCTCAAGGAGTTAATCCCGGCGATATGGTCGCACAATTCGCAGCAATTCAATTATGATATCAAATCATAATATCACTCAGATTACCTCTGGCAGGGAGAATTAATAGTACTGTTGATGTGATTGATGCTGATACGAATGGGTGTCATTTTTCAATGTATGAGAAAATCGGCGGGCGATGGCTCGGAAGTGCGGACGGAAATGAAATGCTTATACCCGCTGGTTTATTGCTTGAGCCATGGGTCCTTGAGATCGGATGTTCATGTGGTGCTTTGGTGGCGGAAATAGAGATGTCTTTGTTGATGACGTCATTGCTGTGGCTATTATCCACTGTCCACCTGTCTGCTTTTCTGTCTCTAAAGTTCAACCTTGAATTATCATTATTTGGTTAATTCACCAATATGAACTTCAGTGCATTTTGCAGTTATCCACGTAGCTAGCATCTTTAGTTCAATTGCACTCTGATATACGTTTGTATTTTCATTCTCTCATCAATATTTGATGTTGTGTAATTTCGTGGTATGTGGACCTTACTTCCATTCATAATGAATGACTTCAATGTCATTTCTCCTAAGGACATTATTTCTCCCTATTTTATTTATATTTATTAGATAGATTATCGTTTTTCCTGTTTATCTAGTATGTTTGTCATTATAATCTCAAAAGCGAATAGATGTACACAGAATTACTGACATATATGAATTCATCATTACGGCCTCATGCCTATTTAGCGTAACCAAAACGACAACGTCCGCGAGCCTAAGTGGCATCATAATGCTACATAGCTCCATCGTTGCATAATATTAACACGCCGACAAGGGTTGAAAGAATCCACCACGTAACTCCCGAGT